>JAWNKV010000891.1:0-93401 GCA_035041805.1 Amiota mariae | reverse complement strand
TTTTATTGACATAACATCTACATACATATGTATTAACAATGATAGTTGCTTATTTACTTAATTCTATTATTGTTATTTTGCGAGAATGTGTCGCGTCGCTGTGAGCTCTGAGGAGAGTCTGATCTTCATACAAGTCTACGAGATCAAAGCCTCTCGCTTGGCCTGAACATCGAAAGGTTTCGATATTGAAAAGCTTGAAAAGCGATCTCGTGACAGCTTTGCTTCCACACACTGTAGGCTGAAAACTCCGCCCCTACTTAATTCTAAGGTCGTCCTCGTCCTTTTGACCATGATTTAATTTCGAAGGCGCATGATAGGCGCTAATTTTTAAGTCATAAAAAATTTGTTTTTTTAGAACGTACTTTCAGATTATCGGTCGGATCAATATTTTAAAAAGTTTAAACGACGATACACTTATTTTTTTGGGTTTGTTTCTAATAGCAGGCACGCTGTCAATCATAAAGAGGTTATTTCCTATGTCATATGGATGGTGACTCTTTCCTTTTCTCTTATATTCCAGAGAAGAACAAAGGAGTTAATTGAAATAAGTACAGAATATGCCAAAAATAACTTCATATACTTGCCATTGTTTGGAGACAATCGATATATTTAGGTCCTCAGCAACTTCTCTAACTGTGATTTGACGATTGGCAAATACTATTTTCTTCACTTTATCATTTTCGGCTGTTGCTGACTTGCTCGAGCGTCCGGCATGCTCTTCGTTGTTCACATCTTCTCGACTCTCTGAGAACATTTTGTACCACTGATAAACGTTGCTTTGGTGCAAAGTAGATTCACCATATGCCACAGTCAACATTCGGAATGCGTGCGTACATCTAATTTTGTTTTTTTACACAAAATTTGATGCAGATTCGTTGATGCATTTTTTAAAATAGGCAAAAATCGAAGACGAACCAAAACACGTGCAAGCAAAACAGCTGTCAAAAATTAACTAAACATTGAAAACGACCAACCTTGTCAGCATAAGTGAGGGACATGAGTACCAACACAACGCCACAAGAATATCGAAAGTCGAATAAACGTAACCCGCGGAACATCAAAAATTATTTATTTATTCATGAATATCTCTTTTGTCCCCTTTAAAGTAATCCCCACCAGATATTATACACTTCTGGCAACGTTTTTTCCAATCCTCGAAGCACTTCAAAAAATCATTTTTTGTGATATTGTTCAGCTCCTCCTTCGATGCCTCTTTCTCTCGTCCATCGTAGCGTAGCGTCGTCCTTTCATGGGTCTCTTCAGTTTCGTGAACAAGAAAAACTGACAGGGGGCCAGGGAATACGGTGGCTGCGGCATTATTAGTCTGTTGGTTTTGGCCAAAAATTCGCGCACAAGCAACGATGTGTGAGCAGGGGCGTTATGGTGCAAAAGCCAATTTTTGTTCTTCCACAAATACGGGCGTTTCTGGCGGATTGCTTCGCGCAAATTGCGCATAACTTTCTGGTAATATTCCTTATTGACCATTCTACCCTGTGGCAAGAACTCATGATGCACCACGCCCCTGCTATGGAAGAAAACTGTAAGCAAAACCTTCAAATTCGACTTAACTTGCCGCAGTTTTTTCAGTGTTGGCTCGAGCGGCAGCTTCCATTGGGATGATTGGGTTTTGGTTTCCATGTCATAACCATAAACCCATGATTCGCCACCAGTTATGACCCTCTGGAGCAAATTTGGGTCGTCGCGAACAGAGTCCAACAGCTCGTTAGCAATGTTAATGCGATGCTGTTTTTGGTCGAAATTGATCAATTTTGGTACTAATTTCACGGCGACCCGTCTCATGCCCTAATCATTAGTAAAAATCGAATGCCACGAGCCAAACGATATGTTTAGGTCCTCAGCAACTTCTCTAACGATGATTCGACGATTGGCCAATACTATTTTCTTCACTTCATCAATGTTTTCGTCTGTTGTTGACGTGCTCGGGCGTCCAGCACGCTCTTCGTCGTTCACATCTTCTCGGCCCTCTGAGAACATTTTGTACCACCGATAAACGTTGCTTCTGGTCCAAGGTAGCTTCACCATATGCGCACTTAATTTTGTTTTTCACACAAAATTTAATACAGATTCTTTGATCCATTTTTGGAATAGGCAAAAATCGAATATACGTAACCTGCGGAAATTGAAAAATAGCGATACTTGTTGAACAAACCTCGTATAAGAGCACGTAACAAAAATTGCGAAATGTGGAATGACTGGGGTGTTACTTATAAATTCAATATCAGCTGCACAAATTTGATTTAATTGCAATAAGAACACCTCCAGCTCGACGCACCTGGGGAGTGTGTCCATTAATTACAAAATGATTGACTAGAATTTCGTTATTGAGAACATTAGATGAAACTAACTCATTTATTACTTATAAATTGTTAATTGTATTTACTTAATATCTGGTATTGTATAATTCTGATTTAAAGTAAATTTGCAAGTATTTATAAAAAATATATTCTGGGTTTGCTTGTGCTTTGTTTTTCTGGTTTTCTAGTTTTTTGCTTTTTTTCTCTTAATTAGAATACTATCAGAGATATCACAGAAACCGCTTTCTCCTCAATTCGAACCCAATTAGAATTCTCCGTGTCACAGAAGTCTCTTTTGACGGTTTTGAAATGTCCCATTATTTCAGAGGCGATTTGGTTAGATTTACCCCTATCTGAAGTTTATTAAAAAAGAAAAAACAAGTACCAAAAATTGCAAGAACTATAGTTTATTGTTTTTCTCGCTAAACTGCATTTAAAGATTTCAAAATTTTAGTTGCTTCCAAGCATAAATTTGCATTTTACAAAAATCATTTTTCCATTAAAATAAAATCGACGAAATAAACAAAACCAACCAACGCTGAATATGCCAACCTGCTTGCATATAAATTTTAACATATTCGTAGATTCCAATTCGTCATTAATTCAATTAATTTATATGTTAACATAAACTGTATTTGTTGGTAATGAAGCTGTGATGTTTCAATTTTGTTTAAAAACTAAGTATAAAGTGATTAGTTTAATGAGAAGTTTTAATAACCTCATTGGTGAAAGTTGGTATATTTTTTATTAGAGATACGATTTTTGTTTGTTGAGAAAGGACATTTTTTTCGATTGGTTTTTGGAATGTGAAAGGCTGTGAGCAGTCAAAATATTTGCTTGGCATCTGTGGCTGAGTGTAAATAGTAGCAAGAGGCTTCAAAAAAATCAACGATAAGTTCCGCCATAAACTCGCTTCGTGTAAGACGCCCCTACAATGGACAATATTCAATCAGCTGTTCGTTCGAACATCAAAGTTAGAAAAATGAAATCTCACCATTTTCTGTGACAACTACGGATTTTTTCGGCGGAATCAAAACCGTTCCTCCTCAAAATTGTCGACGTTTTCTGTGACATCCCTGTATATTTGTCTTTCTGTTACTCTCATTACTTTTAATAATAACTGCACCTGATACATCTGTGGATTGTTGGTCAAGGCGAGTCCGTTTTTATTCGTTTTCATATTAGTTCCAATATGAATTTAATGCCTTTTTTTCACCAGTAGAAACGTAATGTAATTTGACTTTCTTTTTTAATTACTCTCATATTTTTCATGTTTAAATGTGTTGGATGTGCAATAATGTAACTCATTTAAAGTGTGTAGGGTTGACCGTACGAACCATGACAGGCTATATGGAAATAAGTTAGCCTGTGTTGGTACCTGATGCTCTTGTCCTGTCTGCTTTAAATGACAATTTGATTTTTCGGGTATGTACCGGGAGTGCATGACTAATTTATAAATCTTAAAAGTCTTACTTCGCAGTTGTTGATTGCTTTTGAATCCTCATCTAATCTTCTTACAAATTATGATTTTGAACTTCCATTTAATGACCGTTTCACCCTCTCCCTTGCCCAACAGTAATATACTTTTATATCCTCCTGTGCCGTTTTTATCCACATCTACAAACCCTCCTGGGACTACCAACACTCGACCAATCCCTAACCCATTTCTACTTAATAAATTAAACATTTTGATTAGGGATTGTTTTAGGATTTCCGCAACATCTTCTTTGTTTGATTTCTTCTTATTTAAAAAAATATAGTTCAGCGAGTATCATCGTATGAAGCTTCATTTATTTTCTTACTCACTTGGAGTAAGTTTTGACCCTAAGCTGAGATTCAACCATAATATATCTTCAACTATTAATAAGGCATAATAATAATATATGTGGATTTGTACTCGAATAATTTTCGTTCGTCTGGAGCCCTCCAAACCGCATTGAGTAAGTACGGAACAAATACCTTCGTTTTGCACTACGTGGTTTGAATTGGAATACTAGCGTACGGTTGCCATCATAATCAAGTAGGTTTCTTCTCATAGATCAGGGATGCACATCCCGCGGCCCTTAACGTAGTTCTCTGCGGCCAACGGAGTGATATGGAGCTAGTAAGTTAAATATATAATCAAGAAAGACAAATAAGAAAAAAAAATCGTGTTTAGTACCATATACACGTGATAGAAGTGAAACTTCAATAAGCCTTAGTAAGGTACAATATTTCAATAAATATAGGGCATGGTGTAACAAAACACAATTTGTTGTTTGGTTTAAAAATAAAGAGAAACACCGATTAAGTTGGCTGATATGTCCACTCTATATATTTTATACCCTTTGGTACAACGTTCGCAAAGTAAGTAAGAATGAGTAAAAGAAAGATAAGCAGAACAAAGCTACATTTCATAGACACAGAAAGTCCCGTTATATTTCTGCTCTCTCTGCTTCCAACTTATATTCTGTTCTTCACTTCTTGTACTCATATTCTATGATCATTGTAACTTTTGCTCATAGACTCATAGAGTCCAGTTAAATTTCTGCTCTCTCTCCTTTGTACTTATATTCTGCTCTTCCCTTCTTGAAGTCATATTCTAAGATCATTGTAGCTTTTGCCCATAATGTGCATTTTACTAAATTGTAAAATCTCAACACTATTTTGAGAATAATGTTTATACCGCGAGTGATTAAAAGTGATTCTTTGTCTACTGAAGTTCTTACCTAAGCCTACAACAAAACAATACCATTGAGTTTTATAATGGATAGTGCATGTAAAAGAAAACGTGTGATTGGTGATGAAAAAAGATTGTTTAACGAAGTGTGGACTTTAAAGTTTTTTTTTATTTTATTCAAGGACAAACCTGTGTGTTTGATTTGCAATGAGAGCATGTCTGTGTTGAAGGAATATAATCTAAAACGGCATTACGAATCCAAGCATAGGGAAAAATTTGGTTCTCTGCAAGGAATCTTACGAAAGGAAACAATTAAGGTACTAAAGAAGCAATTACAAGGACAGCAATACGCATTTCTTCGTAAGACTGCTGAAAATTACAATATTGTTAAAACACGTTACGTGATAGCAGAAAAGATTGCCAAAAAATCAAAGCCATTCTCCAATGGCGCATTTATCAAAGAATGCCTTGAGGCTGCCGCTTAAATTCTGTGTCCTGCACAGACACATTTGTTAACGAAGGTCAGCTTATCAAGGGACACTGTCGTGAAAAATCGATGACATGGCTGAGGATTTGCAACGCACACTAAAAGAAAAAGCTTCCCATTTCGTTTCATTTGCAATTGCTATTCACGAAAGCACAGACATGACTGACACTGTACAGTTGGCTGCTTTTGTTCGAGGAATCGACGAGAACTGTAAAATTACTGAGGAGTTGGTATAACTTGAGCCTCTGAAGGGTACAACAAAAGGGTTAGACATTTACAACAAAGTAATGGCAATGTTGGATCGATTTTACCTAAAAATGAAAAATATGACTGCTTTAGTAACTGATGGAGCACCTGCTATGATAGGGAAAAAGAAGGACTAATAGCACATATAAAGAAAAATGAAGAGCCATCGTCATTTAGACAATTTCATTGTACGACTGTAAATTATATAAGGTTTCGCGATCACAACCACAGAGAGTTTCAGGCCAACTTAGCGGAGTTGGATGTAGAATTTAAGGACGTATTGTATTTCACTGAATTCCGGTGGCTATCACGTGGGAATATGATGGAGAGATTTTTTCATCTGAAAGAGCACAGACTAAACTTTTTGACAGAAAAAGGCAAGGAGATTTCTGAAATGAAAGATCCTCAATGGTTAAGCGACGTTGGTTTTTTGACTGATATGACTGGTCACCTCAATTATCTTAACACCCGCCTTCAAGGGTTTGATTCAAAACATCAAAGCTTTTGAAGCCTCTGGGAAAGTCAATTAAATAAAGGCGATCTGTCTCACTTTCCTAAGTTAGCAACTGTGCATCCAGTAAGCTTTACAAAATATAGTACCGCAATATCTGAGCTTAAAGGACAATTTGAAGAACGCTTCCGTGACATCAATAATTTAAAATTTTTTAAAACCATTCATTGCAGTTGTCGATGATTCCCCGACATTTATTCAAATGGAGCTTATTCACTTGAAAAGCAACACAACACTACATGAAAAGTTTAATAGTGTCGGACTCCATGGGTTCTATTCTAAGTATGTCACAAAGTTGAATTACCCTGCCATCCGTCAACATGCTCTAAATATGATGTCAATGTTTGGTAGCAATTATTTGTGCAAACAGTTATTTTCAAGAAGGAAAATTGTGAAGTCGAAATCAAGGAATCGCATGACTGGCAGTAATCTAGAAAATAGTTTGCGTATCGCGACTTCAAATTTTCAAGTGCATTTTGTCAAATTGATTATTGAAAAGCAAAGACAGTCTTCCCATTAATAAAATATACAAACTATAAAAATAATTCTCTTTGTTTTTGCGTTGACACCTCATATAAAGTAAGCTTTTATCATTTTTGCGATTCTCGCACAAGTTGAAAACTGCGCTGTTAAAAAAAGTTTTTTTTTAACACCAGCCTGTAAAATGTATGTTACCAGTCAGTAAAATTTAGTTTATGCAGGTTTGCCAACTTAGCAGAAAATGCAAATATGTTGAAAATATGAAATATTTTATAAAAAAAAATTTTATACAAAAATGAAAGCATGTGTTATTTAGGGGTTCTCCGAGTAGTTCTGGCTTTTTTTTTTTCTGATTTTTTTTCTGTTGTTTGCGTAAGAGCTTTCCTTGACACCGCAAAAAACAATTAACAGCGAGTTAATTGTATGTTAGGCGTTAACAGACATATCATTTTTTTTTTCATCGCCTAGAGAATAGGTCGGTAAAGCTATGATATTTTTAAAGTTTTTGTACACATTTTTATTTCATACTTTTTAAGTGTGGCACGCGAGGCGAAATAGATCTTCCATCGTTAAGAAATTGCCGAATATCTCTAGGTATAAACTTCCTTCATAAGCTTATTACTACTGTATTGTAACTTTATAATCTACCCAGAAACTGAAGTAACATTTATTGATTATAATATTGTATTAAAAATAAATAAATAACAACTTTGTTGAGCCGTCTGCCTCCACTATAAACTGCACAATTTCATGAACGAGAACCACAACGCTTTCGTTTACTGCGCAATGAAAGTATTGGACACACTACAACTCATACTTGACTACATACTATTCAAAAGGTATTCGTTAATACGAGTACTAATGAATATGAATAGGAATACTATTTACTTTACAGCACAACATAATTATATTCATTTTCAGACCGAATGATGCCATTTTGTATATATCTAAAAACACACATCAGAGAAATTTAGTTACATTTAAATGATGTGATTGCTATCAAATGCTTATACCTGAATTAAGATTCCTATATATATGCTTTGTTACTTCAAGTTAGTCTCATCAATATTTGCAAAAAAAACAAGTATCTTGAAATTTACATGGTTGGTGGATATGGGTCAGATACTTTTAGTGTCCAAATTTCAGTCCCATAGTAAAAAGCAAAAAAGTTTTTCCAATAAGAAGATAAATACTAAGAGAGATACAAACCCATATTCAAATGTGCAAGGGTCTTAAAGTGTACATGGTTGGCGGATATGGGTCATTTTAGCGATCGGTTTGTACAAAAAAATTGTCTCTTTATTGTAAACATAAAGTGAGCAATTGCATTTTTATACCCTTCACGCAGTGAATAGTATTATAAGTTTGTCATGAAGTTTGTAGTACACAGAAGGAGAGATTGAAGACCCCATACAGTATATATATTCTTGATCAGAGCGACGGGACGAATTGATCTAGCCATGTCCATCTGTTTGTCTGTCCGTCTGTAATTATGCAAACTAGACATCTGTATGAATTCATTCTAAAAGGCATTTTTGGTATTCATGCTCAAATGAATGAATTTGACATTCGAATTAATTCAAATGAATTCCAATATCTGAATGTAGCTAAGAGAAATTTCCATGTTCTCAATATATGAGGCTTGGAAACATTTCTATACAATGTTATACTTACCATTATTAATCGAATAAAAGGAAAAATATATAGTGTACAAAAATAAATATTCAGAATGGCGCTTCGTTCCATTTTTATGGGGTCTTCGGCAAGTTTTTCCATTTCTTCTTGATCTTTATTATTCATCAAAAAACGCTCACTTCGTATTTTAAGTGGAGTTTTTGTTATAAGTTCCAATGGATAGAAATCAGATTTCTTTAAAATATCAATTTTATTTTTAAGAACGAAAATTAATGCAAAAAAAACTTGTAGAAATCCCTCAATTGCATAAACGGGCTCTCTCAAATCAATTTTATTTTGGCTGGTTTCCCAAAGTTGTGTGAGATTTGATCGTAAAACACTTGGAAATTTTATCTTTATTATATCTCCGTTATTCCTCAATATCCAAGTAATACAACAAAGAAAGTTGTTACCAATTATTTTGTTAGCTACTTCATCTTGGTTTTCTACAACATTGACAGTTCTTATTTTCAAAATTCTTTTTAGCGTACGTTGCACCACATCGATAATTTTTTTATTATTCGCAAATAACAATATTTTTTTTTTAGGTCCTACTTGTCCAACACGATTGACGGAATTACTTTAATAAAAAAGAAAACATCAATTAATATACGAAACAAGAAATTCGCTTACATTGTTATCACCAAATTTTAGTTATTGTAAATACTCTTCCCTTTACTATTAGTATTTTTCTGATAGTTATTAGAATACAAATTTATACAAGAATTTACGAATCTACAAATCTATCTAAAACAAAACTTTTTAAGATTTTTTGTTTTTTAAGTTTTTATTTTTCGCTTGTTAATGTAGTAACTTTTTGTGGTTTTTGAAGTCGGTCGAATTTTTGTATGTGTCTCATTAGTCAAATCGGAACGAAATGACTAAACGAGTGTTTCACTCCGTTTGTCTGAGTGAATGAGTTAGCTTATTCGAGTTATTCGGTACTATTTTGAGTATTCGATTTTCGCGTTGCGAAGTACTATATGTACGAGTATATGTGCATTTGTTTACATTTCTTCATTCTGTTTTGCGTAGTCGTGAAGTATAGAAGTTATGTTTAAAATTTAGGGGTTGTTTTCTGCAAATACCTTGCATATTATTTGCGTCTCTTTTACCATTGACTTCTTCTTCTTACTTTGCTTAATGACACAACATTAGTTAAAAAAAAAAAGACCACTGAGTGCCTAGCTCACTGATTAGTTGAATCATTATTCATTCAAGTAAATATTCAATCGTTCCATTTCAACGTATTCCTGATACCAACTCATTCATTTTTGTTGACACATATCAAAAGGCGTTTTGAGTGAAGTCATGCAGCTGTCTAGTATCTATACCAATTTATATTGTATCATTGAAAAAGCATATCTCAAAAACTAAGCGAGATATCGAAAAATTTTATAAGGTTTTTTCGTCTTATTTTGTCGAGTTCTAACTATAATAGGAATAGAAGAACATACATATGAATACATAGGGTCGATGATGTATCTTGTCGTTCAGTTTGTCAATTTTAAATTTTGAACAGTTGTTTTTTGTATTGTAGCTAATTGTGAGAAATTAAAATAGAAATTGTGTGAAAAATACATGATTAAGAACAATTCGCAGTGTGTGCTAATAATTTTTGCAGCTTCATTTTTCATTCCTGCTATTTATTTCATTAAAATTGAAAACTAAAATTACAATTTAAAATTTACTTTAAATTGTTTTGTGCAATGATCAGCTGTTTAATGTAGCTGCCCAACGAAATCACCTAAAAAGTTGGTAACAATGCGCAAAACGTTAGCAGCGCTGCGCAGGCTGACCATTCCGTTACAGCAGTTTAACCTCCGTTCAAAACTAACTGAGGATAGATAGGTCGTAAAATTCTACAACAATTTCGTCATTTATCTTGTTGTTGTTGAATTAAACCACCGTTTATGTTGCATCAGAGCTAAACGGCGCAAATTCTCTGTCTGAATACAGCATAAGTTGTATGATTGACATAAAACACGAAATGGATCATGCTGCAAATAAGTGTTCTTACATATACCAACAAGTATAGGAGAATAATACCTTGTAACCCGAGAAGGAACATTAAAATTTATACTACCAAGAAAAGAAGGCGAAAAGATGCTGCCAACAATTATATTGAGCAAGAATGTGACACCAAGAGTTATTCTACGACTGGATAATTTCGGGAGGCGGATTAATTTAAGATGGCTTTGGTAAGATGGAAAGTTAATATTTGGATCTCAGTGTAAGTTACGCAGTGCAAAAAGCACGAATTTCTTTTAAACGGACTCAATACTATCACTATCCGGTATGTGCTGGAAACCGCTTTCGCCTCAATTCCAAACCCAATTTCATTTCACGGTGTGCTGGAAACCGCTTTGACAGTTTTGAAATCGCCTAATCTTTCACATGCGATTTGATTTTTTTGTTTTTTTTTTTTGTAATTCTGTTTATTAGTTCTATAAGAAACCCTAGCCTTTTGAATGAATGATTATTGTATTATGTCCCGTAAATGAACACCCGAGAACTTATAAGTAAAGTTTACATTAAGCGTAATGAAAAAATTCAATCAAGAACAAGAAAATGATATATATATTGTATTTATTTAAAATAACTCTTAAACTAAACTAAACTTAGAAGCGAAAAAGGATTTATGCTGTGTAGCATTTACCATCTATTAGTTTCTACGTGTCAATTAACAACCAGTATTTAAACTTATTTTTTAGACTATTCTTTATTCGTTATAGATTGGTCGAAACTGTCTTGAGATGTTTCTGAAGCATCCACATTAATACATTTTATATATTGTATTTTGTATGACTAAATTTTTTTGAATTAGTTCGTTTTTATCCAAAAACAAAAAGGTCTCTGGAGGTATAAATCCACTTTGAAGTATATTTTTAATATATGTATGTACGTATTCCTCACTTGTGTAGTATGGAGCAAGAATTTAACTATAATATTAGTAAAGCAAAATAAGCTTTTTTGTAAATGATTTCATATTAGTTACGTACGTTAAAATAGGACGTATTAACGCTTGATACATTAAAATGTTCACCTTACTATAATATTTATGTGTTTTGAATAAAAAAGTGATTTATAAGCGAAAAACGCATTCTTTGCTTTGGAAAACTTCTTGTTCATGTGATAAAAACGTATCAATGTCATTTTATTTGAAACTTTCTCCAATTCTGGTATATATTATTGTTGCATTTGTTGACTGAGGGCCTGAATAAAATAGTTTAGCATTTTTCAATATTTATTTTATGTTTCCAGTTCTTAGCATATGTGCATACTTAATTTATTTTGGTATAAGTTCTGTTGTATACCGTCTACTTTATTGTCTGAATGATATACAATTATATCATCCTCAAAAGCTATGTTCATTAAATCCAGTAAGTATAAATTGAACAGAGTGGGAGAGTTAACCGTACCCTGTTGTGAGCCTTTAATAATATTAATTTTTTTAGTAGTACTTATGCTGTTATAGATACATGTAACAAATTGCTTACTATTTAACATGTTGTAAATTAGGATTATCATATATACCGGAAATCTATATTTAATGAGTCTAAAAATGAGCCCATTTACTTAAATACATCGACTATTCTCAAAATTATCACATAATTGGACAAAAAAGCTCGTTGAAAGCTTCGCTGTTAAAAAAGCTCTTTTTAACATCAGTCTGTAAAATGTATGTTACCAGTCTGTAAACTTCAGTTTATGCAGGTTTGCCAACTTAAAGAAAATGAAAATATTTTGGAAATATTAAATATATAAAAAAAAAAAAATTATACAAAAATGAAAACAGATGTTTTTTATGGGTTCTCCGAGTAATTCTGACTGTTTAAAATTTTGTTTTTTAATTTGATTTGGTTGTCCAATTGTGTGATAATTTTGAGAATAGGTCGGTTAACGACACGCTATCGAATGCTTTTTCAAGATCAATTAGACATGCACCAGCCTACATTTTTTTATTCCAATTCTAGTTAATATCGGATACTAGACTGTTTATTGCGTTAATTGTGAAATGTTGGTGTTTAAAACCAAACTGTTTATGAGACACTAGTTTTTGATTTTCACAGAATCTATTAATATTGTTATTTACACAAATTTCAAAAACCTTACTCATGTTAGGAAGTAAGCTAATAGGCCGAAGAATCTCTAGCTCATTGTGAACTTATTTTTTTTTGGGCAGTAGTACCATCTTAGGAAAAAATAGTTTTCTTTTTTTTTTAATTAAAATACAATTGATTTTTTGCCTTATTATAGTAAATTAAATGAATCTACTTTTTTCGCTTGTTTTCGGGATTTTTTTTTAATTTCAGTTGGCAGTTCTGTACGATTGCGTCGATTTATACAGTGTGGCTTTACAGTGGCTCGAATCACGAAGATTCGGTTTTGTGGTTTACAGTGGTATTTTAGTATCACGAACAGCTGTTGTTTGTTTTGATTATACATACAAATCGAACGTTGTGGCTAATTGTGATAATTAAAATGGACATTTTGTGAAAAATATATGATTGAGAACAATTTGGAGTGTATGCAAATAATACTTGCAGCTTCCTTTTTCATTACTGCTACTCATTTTATTAATATTTAAAGAAAAAATTACAATTTAAAATTTTCTTCAAATTGTTTTGTGCAATGATCAGTTTGTGCGGCGCAAAAAAATGAAGAAGACACATGACAATCACAAAAAACGACGAAATTATGAAAATGCTGTCAACCTACATGGAAGAATTGCCCAGCCCTGTTCAGACTGACCATTCAAAAAAACCGAATCTTTGCGAATCTATTTAAGATTAGCATCTCACAATCGAATCTCTCTACAACAACAACCCCTCATTTTTGTCATTTTCCCTGTTGTAGTTGTCAAATGAAATTCGATGTGATGTTTTAAATTTGTTTTAAAAATGCGTAGAAAGTGGAATGTTCAATAAGAAATTTGAATAAACTCAGTGGCGGAAGTTGGCATGTATGCAATGTGGTACAGGGGGTGTGGAAAGGTCAGTTTTTTCTTTTCGTTTGGTTTTTGTGGAGTGAGGGATGTGAATGGGAGTGAGCGGAGTCATAATATTTGCTTGGCATCTGTGGCTGAGTGTAAAGAAAGGGTTTTAAGAAGTTTTTAATATCAATTAAAAACGATTTCGGCCATGTACAAGGTGCAATCTGGAAGTTCAATTTTCACACACTTTTCGCAGTATTTGTGGCTGTATTTCGTCAATAACTCGAATGTTGATTTCTAGGTGTTCAAATATCTCTGAGTTTTCGGCGTAGGCAAGTGAACCCAAAAGAAAATAATCCAAGTGGGTTAAATCACACGATGTTGGTGTCCAAGTCACGTCTGTTTTTCGATAAATTACTCGATTATTAAACTTCATTACTAAGTTTTCAATAATGAAAACATATAATTATTAAACTGTGGGTCCAATATGCACGATGCGTATTCAAAACTTGGTTTCACCAAAAAAGTGAATAATAATTTAGTAGTTCAAAGATCATTCAAATCTTTAAACCAACGTTTAATGTATCCTAATACACCTCTAACTTTATTGATGGTACAAGAGAAATGCGTGCCGAAATGCAAATTTGGATCCATCACCACATCCAGATCATTGAATTGTGTGACAAGTTCCCGAGTGTGATCAGTAATGTGATAGCCTTTTACAATATTCAATTATACCCTATTCAAGGGTAAAACGACATAGTTTTAGTTTTCTCACAATTAAACGGTAGACATAATAGATAATAATGAAGAAACATGGTCGAATGTGTTACCATTCCTCATCAAGAAAATGATTGACCACACCTGTGATGGAGTAGTGGAGCAGTGCAAAAAAATGTGCTACGGCACACTGCTAAACTGCAAAACTAAAAACCAGAGAAGCAAACCGAAAAACTGCTCCAACTAACAGATCTTTCTGACTCAATTGCTGTAACAGTGACCGAACACAGTTCACTGAACCACTGTGAAGGAGTAATATACTCGAAAGAGCTCAGATCTTTTCCTGAGGAAGAAATATTTTTTTTTTGTAACTAACTACTTTCTTTCCCACGCCACTTTCTCCACCAGAGCCCGCACGAGCTGGGTTCCATTAAAAACCAAACACAACTGGGTATCGACCACAAGTCACTTCGGTACTGAACTACTGGGGTTAGTAGACGTGCAATACAAACTAAGTGACTACTTTATGAAGAAATTAAATAGAATGCTATGTGTTAAGGAGAGTTACTAGATTAGATTTTAACTGATCGGAAGAAATAGAATTAGATACAAGTTCACAGTAGAGGTTGAATGATTGACATAAAACACGGAAAGGATCATGCTGCAAATAAGTAGTCTTACAGGTACCAACAAGTATAGGAGAAAAAATCCTTGCAACCCGAGAAGGAACATTATTATTTATACTACCAAGCAAGGATGGGGAAAAGATGCTGCCTACAATTAGATTTTGCAAGAATGTGACATCAAGAGTCGTTCTACAACTGGATAATTTCAGGAGGCGGATTAATTTAAGACGGCTTTGGTAAGATGGAAGGTTTATGTTAGGATCCCAGTGTAATTTACGCAGTGCAAAAAGCAAGAATTGCTTTTGAACGGACTCAATACAATCCTTATACTTTTTAAATTGTGGATCCCATACACAAATTCAAGAATTGGCCTAACCAAAGAAGTAAATAATAATTTAGTCATTAAACTCTTTACACTAACGTTTAATGTTACCTAATACATCTCTAGCTTTACAGATAATACAAGAGATATGCGATCCAAACTGCAGCTTTACAATTAAATTTTTACGGTAAAAGGACATAATTTTACATTTGTCACAAATAAGCATAAGATAATTTTTGACGCACCACTGAGATAAGGAATCAAGATCTTCTTGAACAAACATTTCTTGGACCGGAGATAAAGCATATAAGCATAACTTTACATCATCAACATGCATCACGACGATAGAGTATTTTATGGCAAATGGCACATCATATGGAAAAATATTGAATACTTATTGTCCAAGGTGGCTTCCTTGAGGGTTGTGTGAGTATAATCAAATTAAAGAATTGATTGAAAAATTAATTGATTGATACCAATACTAGATATAATCCAGCTAACTACATTGGGGAAAACTAAAGGTATTCAATTTGTTGAATACTAATTCTCTTAAACATAACAAATTTAGATACCAACAAAGAATATAATAATACGGAGCTACCACATATTAGCATTACAGCTGAGATATATATATTCTAAAATTAGAAATTTAGGATAGCTAATATAAAATTTGCAAGAAAAATTTGAAAATCAGTATGTATGACATTCATTTCTTGTTGTGAAAAACCACAATGACATTCATTTCTTGTTGTGAAAAACCACAATTTACCAACGAAGTAAATTTTAATAAATTGCTCGTAGTCAAACGCCTCTGTGTATTGAGGTACTTATGTCTACCGTTGAGGTACTTAATAAAGGAAGCACAAATTGCTTCACCTGATCGTTGATAATATGTTCCTACAACTTAGGAATACCGCATAAATTAGCTATTCCTCGGTAATTTGAAGTATTATATTAGCTTTACCGCCTATTTTGTGGGTGGGATTATATAGGGCTGCTTCCAATTATGAGGTAAGACAGTGATATTCAGAGATAAGTCAAACAATTTGCAAACTGGTTCATTGAAAGCATCTGCGCACCGCTTAAAACCACAACTAGGGCTTGGTAAAAGAGTTAATTTTAAAGAACTTAAATATTTTTATACTTTATAACAATCGATAACCAGCATATTGAATTAATTAAATTGAGGAATGTAAGATGGGTGTGGACTATCACAATCGCAATTGGAATTTGTGCAGGTGCTATGGAAAAAATTCACAAAAGATTGGAAATATCTCCTTTGTTACAACATTCAACACCATTTTATTTCATACAAGATGGGAAAATATCCAACATGCGCTTAGTATTATTAGTTAAATTATTTTTTTATGTCCTTTCTGTACCTATTGGAAGCTAACGGGACCCTATTACTAAGCTTACGCCGTCCGTCCGACTGCTGCTCTATATCAAGAACCGTAATAGGTAGAGAGTTGAAATTTTCACAGAGTGTGTAATTCACTAATGTGTAGAGTGACAAATACTAAAAATACACATGTTTAGAAGCATTGTTCTTTAATTTAATCTTTTGTTTAAAATTTTTTTGTTTTTTTTACTTTTAGTTTACTTTTAGACTGTTAAATATGCACATAAATTAATATTTTAAGCAAAAAATCTTGTACGTTAGTACGGAACCCTCCGTGTGCGAGTCCGACTCACACTTGGTTCATTTTCTTTTTTAAAATAGTTTGACATTATCACAGGAATACAAATAAGACCAGTCAGTATTAATAAGTAGACAGTTAAGATTAAATTAATCAGTTTATTTGAAGCAGAAAACAGTTTTCTAACTGAAATCAGAACTCCACCAACGCAATCAATTAAATCTTTCCTAAATATTAATTAACTGGCTGCTTTCCTACGCCCCGGCAAAATGTTATCAAAATCGGCTTTGCTCGGAAACGATAGAAAAAACGATGAATTCCGACTTTTCCGATATAGTTTCCAAAATTGTGTATTATTGCATTTTAAATTGTCACCAGAACTAAAGGTGTATTCAAAATTTCATCCAAACAAAGTAACTAACATACAGAGCAATAACAACTTTTTAAAAAATCAGCCAAGTGTGATTCGGACTCGCACACGGAGGGTTCCGTACCATCAAATAAGATTGTTTTGACGCAAGAATAAAACATGTATTCAAATAACACCGATAAGTGTCCTAAACAAAATTTATATTCTTTACACGTATAAAATCGTAAACGTCTTTCTGTCTGTGCACGTTAATCTCAAAAACGACGTTATCATTAAAAATTTTCTCATCATTTCAATTTTTGTATGTTTATATAATTATAATTTAATTATTATACAACATATAGAGCGAGTGTATTCATGCGGGTAGTATAATGTCGACCACTGGGCGATCCTAGTATAAATAAATACGTTATTATTCTAGAAAAGTTCTAAAAATTGTCACTCACAACCAAACTTTACACCATTCAGCACAATCTCAAGTTTATATGAGCCACACAATTTATTAGAAAATATAGAAGTATCCCATCACTCATTTTTACCACCCACAGTAACAAAACTCCCTTACTTGTAAGTGCAGACCAAGGGCTGTTTACCATGAGTGGGTGACAGTGGGCGGTTATGGAGAAAATTCTGGACAGACATACTTTCCTTTTATATATGCATAATATATATAACAATCCAAGCAACTCGTGCCGACTCATACTCGTTTTCTTGTTGGACGAGTCGTAGCAGAATACACGAGTCGCTCGGCTTGATGAATTCGAGCAAATCATCAAAGAAATTGAAAGAAATGAGTTGAAAGTTTCGTTTGAAAAGCGCATATGGCTCATTTTCATTGTGCGTGCCGAGTCATTGCCGACTGTTGTCACTAAGTGCGCGCTTGTGCAGTGCTTTAATACATTATTGCATTAATTATTGCTAAGTAATTCAGAATTAAGAGCATCTGGATGCCATTTTTAGCAAACAGAATTACATCTGAATTAAAAGAGAAACATATTTGACATTCTGAAAATGTATGATCAAATTAAGAGGAAATTGGAAGGGCTGCTTGAAGGCTTCAAATCAGTATTTTGTGAAATTTGAATGGGGGAGTTTGATTTAGGGATGCTCGATATATATCGATATTCAATAAATATTAATATTTAACCCTAGATATATCGAATCAATCCGATATAATCGCATCATCAGATTTCGAATTATTTTAATCGATATACTTTATTTAATATATCGTATTGCAAAGTATATCAGACAATTTTCGGAGCTCCAGTTAGTAGATTTAATAAAATCCCTTTGAAAGTATAGCTGTTTTCGATGACCATGGAGGTCTTTTTCCAACAACGATATCGGTTGTAACCTTAACGGGTCAATAAAATTTTGTTTATGCAAGGCTTGAGTGAAAAATACAGTTTTTTGAAATAGTTGCTAAAAAATAGAATTGAGTTGTCAAAAGCTGTTATAACAATTGTAATATCATAACATATGCACCACAATATTAATAATATTATGTAATAATAATTGATTTGTGTCCTATTTCTTATTTTATTTATTTAAGGCTGAACTCTAAGATGCGTGTTGGAGGAGGATTTCAGATCTGGCAACTCATTCACACACTTAGTGGTGTAGTGATTAAAAAACATTGAAAATCAGCTGTGAAGGAAGAAACAGAGTGAAGAAAAGAGAAAACGAAGCAATCCTACAACGGAGACGAAAAAAACAACACATCAGCTGTAACAATATATAACATATAACAAATAAATTCTGTAATCAATAACTACAATTTTCACACCAGCCGAATTTACTGAATAAATTACTAAGCACGTATCGTACAATTCGTATCTAAAATCTAAAGAGAAGTGTTTTATTTTCTGACAATTTACTACACGGGAACACATTCCCCCGACGAGGGATACTGCTGGTTAAGCAGCAAACATTTGGTGACCGTGACTGGACAGGAGCAGCCGTGTACTCAACAGGAATTCTTTTTTTCTGCCACCATTTCAAAATTCAACAATAAGTATAATACACATATAACTACATAGCTCAGTGAGTACATTGAAATATTTTTGCGCGCAATCAATTACGCAAAAGTTAACGCAGGCAGCAAAGAAGCAAATGCACTGTTGGCATAGCTTATGTAAATAAGTTCAATACTTCAAATTGTTGCTTGTGTCGAAACATAATACTTTGCACAAATAAGCAACGTGAATAATTTGTGGATACAAACTAGCGACATTGTCAGAGCTACAGATTCAGGAGTCAGCGAGTTCCTAGCCGCATCGATAGGGAAAGTTATATCTAGTTTAAGCGAAAAGAATTGTAACAGTTAGTATTTAAGAGAACTCATATACCGTTGTAATATTGGAATGCGATGTTATTTTCTTGAAACACCATAAACATAACAGCATGATAGCTTGTGCATAGTTTAGTAACGGCAACATCATGCGGTTCTTCATAATTTGCAACTCTTTTTGAGGCACTTTAGAAATATTCTTTTTAAAATAAAGTTAGTCTGCAATAAGCACCTAAATGGACAAGCTGCGTTTTCTCGTAAATACATAATAAAAATTAATAAAAGTTTTAATTGGCGCCCAACGTGGGGCAAGCATAAAATATTAATTGTTTATCCAAATAAATTAATAACTTAAAAAAATAAAACTGCGAATCCCAACACCAGAGACCCCCCAGTTTTTGTGAAATAAAATTGATTGAATCTATTCAATAAAGGCAACCAATAAAACTGCGATTCCCAACACCAGGGGCCCTCCAGTTCCTATTTATAGAGATTAATTTTATCTAATTTATAACTCAATATATTAAAAAGCTACGATTCCCAACACCAGAGACCCTTTTTTATTAAACAAAAGCGAAAAGCAATAAACCCAGAAAATAAGAAGAAATATATTAACAAATAGAAAACAAAAATTTAAAAAAAAAGAATATAGTTTCAACACCAACAATAAGAAGAAACCAACGGTAACAACCATCCGGAACCCACGGAAGGAAGCCACTAGAGTACGATTTCACTCTAGGCAGCGAAGACAAGAAAGACAGCAACAGTCAAATTGATCAACCAATTGAAGCAGAGCCAAGAAAACATCATTATGGATATCAGAACCATCATAGTTAACGCATTTCTACAGATCATGTAAGTGATTGTTTGTTGATTTTTATTTTAAAAAAAATTGTGCCTTGAATAAAAGTAAACTAAGAAAAAATAACATATATTAAAACTTGAGTACAATTTTATCGATTTTTGTGAAGTGAAAATACACGATGAGTGATATTAAAGAGGGCGTCGAAGATTTAGAAAAGAGAATCGGTATTATTGAAATTGGTATAAGGGAGTTAGGCGATATAAGAGAAAAACAAAATCAGGAATCAAACATGTCTTTAACACAGGAGCAATTAAAAACGTTGATAGAAACTGCCGTCAGCTCCGCTCTCTCTACTCAAAGAAGTCAATTCGATAATGAATTAGAAAGAATAAAACAGCGAATTAATGAAATTAATATCAATGTCCCTGAGGTAGTAGTTTATCAAGAGGTAATGATTAGGGAAGGTGTGAGTGCAGTGAGTCCCTCGACATTGTTAAGTCTCTCCCTGACTTTGACGGGAAGCAGGATGCTTATGTGTCATGAAGGCAGGCAGCTCAAACCGCCTATAAATTATTCGAAAAATATGGTGGTAGCTCAAGACACTACCAAGCTGTGGCTATAATTAGAAACAAAATTGAGGGATCAACAGATATGGCCCTAGAATCTTTTAACACAATAACAAATAAAATAAATAAAAGGCCTTTCTTTCAGAATCCCAATCAACAACCAGTGCAACCAATGGAGGTTGAACCCTCTTTTTCTAACTTTAGGCAACCCAATGCATTTAGGGGTAAGAATAACCAATCTGGTCAGGGCCAACCATACAGACCTCAACAAAATTTCCAACAAAAACGGATTGCATCCTTTGGACCAAAGATACAACGCATAAATCATCTGAATCAAGAGGATTTAGAGGATTTGGAGGAGCAACACTATGAATCTCAGTACGAGGAGAAAGTGAAAGGGGAAATTGAGGATATTGACTCACATCAGGTTAATTTTTTAGGAGCGATTCCCTTCTCCCCTGGATTTCAAGATTCTTAGGGGGAGGAAAGTAATACTTCTCATTGACACTGGGGCTTCTAAGAACTATATTCAACCCCTTAAGGAACTAAAACATGTAGTTCCAGTCGAAAAGGCTTTCTCAGTATCATCTATTCACGGTGTTAAGAATATCGTTAGCAAATGTGATATCAATTTGTTTAATATAAATAATACGTTTTTTGTATTGCCCACACTGTCCACATTTTAGAGAATAATTGGCCTCGACCTGCTAACGCGGGTAGGAGCTACAATGGACCTTTACCATAAAATACTTAAGACTAGGGCGGGTACAGAATCTATTAAATTTCTTCAGTGTGCGAATGTAAATTTCACATATGCCAAAGACAGAGAAGTACCTGAACTTGTCAGGGACAGGTTTAAAAAAATGATGGAAAAATTTCTGGGAGTCTTTGCGGAACCCAACAAAGCATTACCCTTCAACACAAGCATTGTCGCCACCATTCGCATTGAAAATGACGCACCTATTTATTCAAAATTGTATCCATACCCCATGGGTATTGCTGATTTCGTAAATGAAGAAATCCGCAATTTACTAAAGGAGGGCATAATTCGATCCTCCAGATCACCCTACAATAATCCCATTTGGGTTTTAGATAAGAAGCGAGTTGATGAGCACGGGAATATAAAGAAAACATTTCACAACACTTGACTTATAATCTGGCTTCCACCAGATAGCTCTGTCAGGGCAGGACAGAGATAAGATTGCTTTTTCAGTGGGAAATATGAATTTTGTAGGCTCCCTTTCGGACTAAAAAATGCACCAAGCATCTTTCAACGGGTCATTGATGATGTATTGTGGGAACAAATAGGGAAATTCTGTTATGTTTACGTGGACGATGTTATCATATTTTCAGAAAATGAGAATGATCATGTTGAACATATTGCCTGAGTTTTAAACAAACTATTTGAAGCAAACATGAGAGTCTCACGCGAGTAGTTACACTTCTTTAAAGGAAAAGTAGAATACCTAGGTTTTGTCGAATCTTGCGGGGGTGTTACAATAAACCCTGACAAGGTAGAGGCAATACGCAACTATTCACAACCAACTACATTATTTAATATTAGATCCTTTTTGGGACTAACAAGTTACTATAGGTATTTCAGCAAAAGCTAAATATGACAGGCATCCGCGAAAGCAGAAGCTTGGTTTGACACCAATACCATCTTATGCGGGCGAAATAATTCATGTTGATATTTTCTCCACCGATTAAAAGGATTTTCTGACATGCATTGACAAGTTCTCTAAATTTGCTCTAGTCCAATCTATCCCATCCAGGACAGTCGTGGATATTAAAGCACCAATTATCCAATTAATGAGTTTTTTTTCCCAAATGCTAGGACAGTCTATTGTGACAACGAACCGTCACTAAACTCAGAAACTATTACTTCCTTATTAAAAAAAACAGTTCAACGATGATGTAGTAAATGCGGCTCCACTTCACAGTACATCAAATACTCAGATCGAGCCTAAAACTTCACAAAAAATTTAAAATACAATTGACCTTATACTATTGGCAACAGCAGAGTATAATAGAACAATCCACTCTGTTACCAATAGGAGACCGGTGGATATAATTCATGCCATACCACCTGAAACTAGAAGTGACATAGTTGAATGAATTAGAAAAGCTCAACAAGAACAGTTGGGTCTTAAACAAATTGTTTGTTAGAAGTCACACTTCTTTAAAAGAAAAGTAGAATACCTAGATTTTGTCTGGTGGGGGCATTACAACAAACCCTGACAAGGTAGAGGCAATACACAATTATTCACAACCAGTTACATTAATAATCATTAGATCTTTTTTAGGACTAGCAAGTTACTATAGGTGTTTCATCATTTCGCTTCAATAGCGAAACCTCTAAATGATATATTGAAAGGTGAAAATGGGCGAATCAGCGCTAATCAATCAAAAAAGGTAACGGTGCACTTGGACGAGGGACCAAGTTAAAGGTGGTACTGGTATCCAAAAAAGTCATGCTACGCTACCTAAATTTTAGAAAGCCGTTCGATCTAATGACAGACGTCTCTTCCTTGGGTTTGGGAGCTGTTCTATCATAAGAGGGAAAACCTCTCACTATATTTCGAACATTAAAATTTAGGAAATTAAACTTCACAACCAATGAACGAGAATTGCTTACCATTGATTTGCCTAAGCCTAAGAAATTACCTATATGGAGTACAAAATTTAAATATTTAAATACATACGAGTTCATTCATCCCAGCAGTGAAGACGTGTCAAAGCGCTTATATAGTCGTGAAAACAAATAAAAAATAAATTATGGGAAAAGTAAAGTACAATACTGAGTCAAAAGTGCTAAGATGAGCTCTGCTCAACAACTTAGCCAAAAGACGTCAACAAAGACGGTGAGAAACGCATATTTCTCGTTTGTCTCTGCCAAAAATAAAAGCAAAGGTACCTTTCTAAGCACAAGGTCGCCTGAGCTATGAGAAAGATGTTGCTCTCCTGCCTTATGCTCAAATAATGTAAGCACTAGACATTCCCTATCGTGGAACGCCCAGTGCCCATCGCCGCAAACTCCGGCGGGTCCATCAACGGCTTCTTCAATAACTGCAACAACTTCAGCAGGCGCAGCACCAATCACATCCAACGCAACAACAGTTAACACAACATCCACATCAACTGCAGTACACTCAGCAACTGCATCTATCGTGCTAGCGCTTGCAGATACCGCAACAAATATAAACAAACAAACCTTAAATCACAACAACAACAGTTATGCTTACAGCAAAAACATTCACTAAAGTACAATGTGCAAAAAATAAGAAAAACCGTAAAACGCAACCTCCAGAAAAACAAAATGAACTAACACAAAACAAAAACAAAAAGCAGCGAAGCATTCTACAAAAAATGTCATAGGCAAAAGCTGATAGTTCCTACAATAACTATTTTCGTCCACTGCAAACTGTGATGGACGAGGAAAAAGAAGAGGATGAATTATCTAGTGATGATATCAATGAAAAATCCACATCCGCTACTCCTACTAAAATCAATGTACCACCAATAACAATCCTTAAAAAATCCTCAAAGCAGGTCCATGATATCTTAAAAGGTGTAAACATAAGTGATTACTCGATTGAAACCATTTCCATTGGAATAAAGGTTTTGTAAACACAATCAAGTGGCACAATATCATCTGCCAAGAACTCAAAAAACAAAAATTCGAGTTTTTCTCCTATGAAAATAAGGAGACTAAGCCATATAAAACAGTTTTGTCCGGTTTGGGCAAGCTACCCAATGATGATGTCAAATCCATTCTAAATGGTCTAGGCCTTCAATGTACTGATGTCAAAACAGTGGAAAAAACTACTCGAAATGGCGACAAAATACTCTTATACATAGTGTATTTTAATTAAAAATCCATAACGCTTCAGCAACTGCGAAAGGAACACTCATATATAAATCACACTAGAGTCCGATGGGAGTACAAGTCCAAATCAATTTTAAAGCTTACCCAATGTCAACTTTTTGGCCACGGATTCATGAGTTGCCATGTAAATACTAAATGTGCTCGCTGGGCTGGACAACATCGTACATCTACTTGCAAAATTTCTGATGCATTCAAATGTGCAAATTGCAAGGGGAATCACCTCTCCACTGATTTATCATGCCCGTGTCGTGTTTCTTACATTGCACTACTGTAAAGAGCACCACATTATAAACAGGCGACAAATCGCAACAGTAATGCTTTCTCAAACGGTACCAGTTGTAGTAATACTATAAACAACAATAACTTCCCTGCCGTTAATCGTCAAAATTTGCAGTCAGCTTTTGACTCCAGCAGCAGAGTATCATCGGGCCAACCTGTTACTTATCATAGCTACAAGCAAGCTCTCCTCAGTAACAATTTAACATCTGATCTCTTCACAATAAATGAAATCACTGCACTCACGACTGAGCTACTTGAAAAACTTAGAGGATGTTCTAGTAAGAGCGAGCAGTTCACAGTAATTACTCAACTAACTATTAAGTATGTCTATGCTAGCAAATAAGAAAGATAACATATTATATATTATGGCATGGAATGCGCGTGCCGTTAAAAATAAGAGATAAGAAATCTTCATTTTTATTGCTCAAAACGGAGTTGACATTTGCCTACTCAATGAAACATGATTAAAGCCTAGTGATCGTTTTTCTCTTCCAAATTACCTCACATATAGGTCTGACCGACACGACAACAGGAGTGGAGGTGTCGCTATTATTAAAAATTCTATCAAGCATAAGAAAATCCCGAGCCTAAAAACCCATCTTGTTGAAAACATTGGCTTACAAGTTGATATTGACGCAAGCAAAGCCCTCCACTTTAGACATAATATTAACAAACTCTTCAAACTACTTAACGGAACCTGCAACTTACAATGACCTTTCGTCTGATCACCTCCCAATTATCACACACATAAAACACCAAATACATCCTACAATAAATACATTTTTACAGTACTCCAATGCAAATTGGAAACTATACAAAAGATTACTAAACTCACAATTTGAAGATTGGCTATCATTAGACTATCATCCCACCAAAGAATCAATTGATTGTATAGTTGAAAACTTGTCCTGTGCAGTTATAGATGCTATTGAACTTGCTGTTCCCAAAAAATAAATAAAACCATTCTCATTAAAACTTCCTGCTTCTATCAGAGAACTTATGACTGATAGAAACTCAATACAAAGGCAGTGGGTTAGAAATAGGCATCCTATTCTAAAATCTAAACTAAATTTTTTAAACCGGTTAATTAAATCTAACTTAATTGAGTTGAACAATAATAGTTGGAATATCAAATTATCAACGCTTGAGCCCTCTTCAAAACCGTTTTGGAAAATTTCAAAAACTATTAAAACTAAAAAACAGTTTGTTTCAAGTTTTCGCTATAATGATCAGGTGTATACTACTAATGATGAAAAATCAAATCTTCTTGAGCACAAGCACCATCTGACGGAGTCACTTTCTAACCCTAACACTGTTGATCTAGTAAATGCATCACGTGAAGAACTTGAAAATATTGAAAACTGCAATGTTCCTAGTTTTTCCGCTGCCGAAGTATATGACAAAATCCGCTCCCTTAAAAATAAGAAAGCCCCAGGTCCTGATTCCATACCAAATGTCTGTATTAAAAACTTGCCGAAATATGCTATAAATTATGTAAAACTCATTTTTAACTACTCCATTGGATATTTCCAACGGAAATAGAAATTTGCTAAAGTAATAGCAATTCCCAAACCTGAAAAACCCCCAGAATCTCCCGAGAGCTACCGTCCAATAAGCTTACTATGCGGGTTTTCTAAAATTTTAGAACGCTTAATAAAAAGTAAACTAGTTATGCACCCTGCCATTCTACATCTAATCCAGTATGGATTTAGGTCACATCTTAGTTGCATCCACCCTTTGTACAATTTTAAAAATTTCATTAAAGAGGAACTATGTTCTAAAAAATCTGTTGGTATGGTTGCTTTGGATGTGCAAGCTGCTTTTGTTTTTGTGTGGCATAGAGGTTTAATATACAAATTGTATTACTCAAATTTTCCTTCATATCTTATTAAAATTATTACAAATCGTTCTTTTGAGATATTTCATATTTATAAGATGCTACACAAAAAAAATACAAAAAATAAAATACATGCTAAATAAATATTCTTATAAAAGTAGATTTCACAACCTTTCTAACAAGCATAATTTTTATTTGGTTTATTTATTCCAATAATTGTTTAAAAGAGTTTAAAAATTGGATTTGTGAAAAAATCGTTCGAATTTCTAGTGGTCAGGGTAAACTATAACTTCTATACCATATTTTTAGAAATTTTTTGGGACAAAATACGTGTATTGAAGCGGTTAATAATAATAGGATTCAAACTCAATTCACTCAATTTTCCACATAAGCTGACTTGTTGACACAGATATGATATATCGATTTCTGAAAATTGTAAAACATCTATCTTTGCTGATGGTACAGCCATTTACTGCTCAGAGAAAAATTTTGTATTAGTTAAAAACCACTTACAAGTTGCACTCAATAATTTAACAATTTATTTTACAACTTGGAAAATTAAACTCAATACAAGTAAGATAAAAGCAATGTACTTCACCAAAAAACGCAATGCCTGTTATCTTCCAACCACAAATTTGGAAATTGAAACTACTAGTGTTCAATGGGAAAACCACTTAAAATACCTGGGCTTACGCCTAGACAATTTACAGACATATATCTTACACTGTTGGAAAAATAATCAAAACGACACGAATTCTCTACCCTTCCATAAACAGAAAATCCCTTTTATCTGCTCATAACAAAATGGTTATATTCAAAACTATTTTTACACCGATTATCCTATATGGCTCTGTAGTCTGGGGAGACTGCGCAAAGTCACACGTACAAATTACAAATTACAAATTACGCAAAACAAATTGTTAAAAATGATATTGAACCTTCTATACTTTTTCTCCACATCTTATATGCACAAAGTAGCGAATGCAAAACATGTTAAGGAACAAATATCAATGCTCAAATAAATTTTATACTACAGCATTAATCTTACGCTCATCCTTGCGTACGACTGATTCTTTTAGCCCTATCCTCTGGTTAATACTAATAAGAATTGGTCTATCACCTAATCTAGTCATAGAAGTTTATAAGTTCTATTAAAGGTTTTGCTTTCTTTCCCAATTTTCCTTATTATTATTGTATAAAAGTATAAATATCTTAAATTATTATGTGTATGTATATTTTTCAGTTGAAAGCTACTTATCAAAGGCTAAACAATGTATTTTTATTGGCAACGCAATATCAACGCTCATTAGCATCACCGATCATTAGATGATAGTGAGCTTGCCGTATCTTCACAAGATAAACATAGAGAGCTTGCGTCATATAGAAAAGATGAAGTCAAGAAATGATTACGATTCCAGCACTGTCGAGCCTAGGTATGTTTGCCATAATTGCTATTTGCTATGGAATCTTCCGAATCCTGAAACGTCGAAAAAAAAACAGCTTAGCCACGACATTCAGGTAGTCATTGAGAGCTTGAAGAAGACCGAGGACGGCCCTATCTTAAGCAAGGGAGGAGTTAACACAGGCAGCAAAGAAGCAAATGCACGGTCAGCATAGCTTATGTAAATAAGTTCAAAACTTCAAATAGTTGCTTGTGTCGAAACATAATACTTTGCACAAATAAGCAACGTGTACTTTATGGATAAAATTTATACCCTAAAATAACTAAAATGTTGAATTCTTTAAATTCAGATTAGAGAGGAAAACAATAAGATAAATTTCTTGGTGCTTTTTTATGGTTCCGTACCCATAGGGAGCTAACGGGACCTTATTACTAAGCTTACGATGTCCGTCCGCCCGTCCGTCTCCTACTCTATCTCATGAACCGTAATAGGTAGGGAGTTGAAATTTTCACAGAGTGTGTAATTCACTTGTGTGTAGAACGACAAATACTAAAAATACACATTTTTGAAAGCATTGTTCTTTCATTTAACCTTTTGTTTAACAACTTTTTTTGTTGTTGTAGTATACTTTTAAGTTGTAATTGTAGTATACTATTAGGCTGTTAAATATGCACATAATTTAATATTTTAAGAAAAATTTCTTGTACGATGTTACGGAACCCTCCGTGTGCGAGTCCGACTCAAACTTGGCTGATTTGTTATGTCCTTTAATTACTTGAAATAAGAGAGATTTTAAAAAAATCGCCTTAAAAAATTTGGAAAACGCGGTTTCCAGCACACCGTAAAATGGAATTGGGTTGGAGTTGAGGCGACAGCGGTTTCCTGCACACACCGGTATGAAATAACGAAAACTATTTCTACAGTATGCAGCTTATCGTCTTGCAATTAGCTTTTTACATCATTCACAGAAATAGTGTTTGTAGTGGATTGTTGACATGTATGTGCGTATTGAGGGCACATGTTTGTATTTGCTTAGGCAAAATCAGGATAATTTGCTCAAGTTTTGAACTGATTATTTACAACAAAACCCGATTGAATATGGACCGAATGTTGATAGAAGAATAATTATATCCTCCTCATTTACTGGATCTCAAAGGAATATGTATCCAAATTATTTAGATGAAATTTCTATTGTTCAACATTTTGGTAAACCGTCTTTGTTTATCACAATTACTTGCAATCCACAATGGCGTAAAATCGTAAATAGCATTGATGATATTGAGTCAAGAAATTTTCGTACTAAATTCATTGTGCGTTTATTTAAATTAAAGTTGAAAGAATTAGTTACTACATTTATTGGAAAAAAGAATTTGGTACAGTTTTTGCAATAATTTATTGATTTGATATATTGATTGAGTTTCAGAAAAGAGGTTTCCCACTTGCTCATATCTTAATTACATCACAAGAAAATGAGTTGTGCTATTGATATTGACAGAGCTGTGTGCGCTGAATTGCGTGATCCACGTTCCCATCGTATGTTGTATGAATACGTTGCTAAACACATGATGCTCGGCCTATGCGGTGCACTTAATATGACAGTAAATGCACCAACGACTTAAAATAAATGTTGAGGTATGCACAGTAAGAAGTGTAAAGTACATTTACAAGTATGCTTATAAGGGTTGCGATAGTGCTACTATTGAATTATGTAAAATTTTCTGAACAGCCGGTTTGTTGGATCGACTGAACCATATTTGAATTTCCTATGCATTTATTACCATTTGAATTAGAATCTTAAATTATTATTATGTATGTATGTATGGGTGTAACTTGCATGCGCTAAGTATCAATTGACCAACCATCGTCGTCGTCACTGACTACATTAGCCAGACTGGGCAGAAGTGCAAGTTCTATTGTACTTGCTTTATTTATTTGCTATATTTTTAACGCATTTAGATTTTTTTATTTCCATTACTGCCAGCTATATTTTCAAGCTTTAAAAATAATTGACCTAAAGGCTCAATTCCACAGAGCTAGTTTGCAATCAAGTAGTCAGCCAAATCAACATCTGCTACTAAATTCGTCCAGTGACATCATGTTAGCTAGTAACAGTTTGACTGTAAACACTATACCTAGAAAAGTTGAATCTGTAAGGCCATTGCAATTCGGGTCAGTTTTCATTTTTTCTGAATATCTGTATAAGTACCTTCCTCATGCCGATGAATAACTAAAGCGTCAGGCTTTACATGCTTTCTGACCCCTGAGATCTTCGCAAGTTTCTTCTTCTCAACCACGGGCCATAATTATTAAAAAAGAAAATTACATCTGGAACGATACAAGTTCTACACTGCAGTGTGACTAAACAGAAGTGAAGAAAAAGTGGAATCCCTGTTGGGGTCGTTCAGGCGCGAACTGCAAAAATAGGACAATTCTGTAAAATTTGTAAGTTTATACAGAGGGAAACAAAAAGTACAGATGCAAGAAAAATGTTCACTTTTATTCATTTTTAAATTAAGAGTAAAAAGTTGTAAGTAAATGTTTGTACAAGTCTTATTTTAATCGTATTCACTTTGCCAATGTACAGTGCTTTCTCCTACAATATATTCCGCAATTTCATTTCTAATTGCTTCAAAACTACTAACACTCTTCCGTGCAATTCTGGGTATGGGAAGGAAAGGTTGCGTAGTATTTTTTTCCATTTCTATCATGATTTTTAATAACGTTCTATCATGATTTTTCAGTATATAAATCACAAATTATTAAAAAAATTTAAAATAAAGCAAAATAGTTCTTTTATGAAACATTCTGAATTTCAAATCGAAATGGCATTGCCAAGTGTGTACATGACATTGGAAATCGATTTACAAAACCGAAATCGATTCTTATATGCTGGTTTCGTCAAATCGATTCGTGCACGCCAAAGTCAACAATTGAAAATGCGTTTTGTAGATCCTTTCTTTGGGTCTACTGGATAAGTCTTCATTATGTTCTTTTCAAAAGCAAAAGCATCATCAGCTATAAAGACAAGTGAAATTATCATGTCCCTATTACCAAGAAACTCTTCTGGTGGCATTTCAATTCATTGTTTTGTAATTTCTTATAAAACGAACTGTTTTTAAAAACATGGGATGATAGAAGGAATGATATTTATTTTATTTTCTGTCAAAGAATATTACTTAGCTCAGCAGCAGATTTAGTTTTAGAAGTACATTCCTTTTTGCTCTCTTTTTGATATATTTAAGTATATGTAGTATAAGAGTTTCTAATATCGAAGTCACACATTACTTGTATACCTATTTTGTAATTGATATTGCAGTCGTGCTTAGTCGGTTGTGGTAAAATAAAATATTCGGTTTTATTTCTTGTTTCCATAGATCAAGAAAAAGCTGTAGATTTCAAAAACTACATTGATTTGAAAATATGTCTCTAAGCCCTATATGCAAAATTTGAACCATCACCTGCTTCCTTTTCCGGTGGTCCGATCCACACAAAACTTTACTGAAACATTCCCCATTTTCCGAGTTCTTAAGAAGCATACATACATACAGACAAAAATAGTTAAATTTTTATATAAAACTAGCAACCCAACCGGCTTAGCACGAGTAGTAGAAAATTTTTTTCGGTGCTGCTGCGATTTACATCAGTGTTCTCAGAGAGGAAAAGTACAACAATAACAAAAACAACACAAAATTCACAAAGAAGCATAGCATGAAAACGTAAGTATGCGTTGTTGCTAGTGCAATGGTTCGCAACCTCTTTTTGACCAAGGACCACTTGAATTTCACCATTATTGGCAGGTCACAAGTTTAAAAAAAAAATTGTATGCCCCATTCAGACTGAGTATTAGTAACATTTTTTTGTAAGCAATTCAAACAGTTGCTAACTTCTTACAACAACAACAGGCAAATGAAAAAAATTAAGGGTTGGGTACTTTGAAGCAAATTTTTTTCTGCTGCAAAAGTGAAAGCAAAAATTCCAGCAGCCAGAGCTGGGAAACTTTGAGTAGTGTTGTCAATTTTTTAGTCATGTCCTCCTTTTTTTGTTCATTCTCAACATAAAACAGCTGATCATCGCACAAAACAATTTGAAGAAAATTTTAAATTATAATTTTTTCTTTAAATATTAATAAAAATAAGTAGCAGGATTGAAAAAAGAAGCTGCAAAAATTATTTGCATAAATTGAGACTTGTTCTCAATCAATTATTTTTCACAAAATGTCTATTTTATTTATCACAATTAGCCACAACGTTCCATTTGTATGTATAACCAAAACAAAAACTAGCTGTTTTTTTTAGCGAAACCTCGGTATGAACGTTGTTTGAGAAAGCCACAATTTTGAAGCAGTGCTAATAGTGTATTAAAGTTTATTACGTTAGGCTGGCGAGCGAAGGTTCGTTAAAAACATTGTTTTGAATTTCAGGTGACTCTTTATTGAATTTGCTATCATTAATGACTTTTTTCATGAATTGTGCTTTGTAATAAACAAAATTTCTGCCTTTATTAGTTTCTCAAATCTCTTATCATCATATTGTCTAATTTTGCTTGTTTATTTATGTGGATTTTGTAGTTTTCCTTTCAACAATGGAGCTGTTGTAATTGGTATCTACTGCAAAGTCTTTCCTGTTTTCATTTACTCTGTTTATGTTTGCTTCTTTAATTAATTGATTATTATAAGCTGGGGTACCTGCATAATGAAATATATCTGCCGGCTTTCTGCCAGTGGCACTATGTTTAAGTTTGTGGTTGTAAACGTATAACACGGTTTCTACTTTCATTTGTTTCTCTTCAACGTATTGTTCAGTATTTATAACTCTTATTCTTTCATTTAGAGTTTTATGAATTCGTTCAATATCCGATATTTCTGTTTTTGTCGTTGCTACTACTACTTCTACGTTTTCTGTTTTCAACCATTGTTTTATTGAATTACTGGTGAAAGCAGGGTCTCTGTCAGCCTTAAGTTTTTCTGGTTTGCCCATTTGTGTAAATACTTGTAATAATGCACTTTTTGTTTCTAACCAGTCGCTGGTTAGCGTGTTCACTACTGTCACAAATTTAGAACATAAGTCAGTACATGTTAGATAATTTTTATTTTCCGCCACATAATCAATGGTGTAAATTTCTCGTGGGTTTTGAATTTCTGGAGTCAATTCCATTGGGAGTTTTGTATTCCTATGTTTGGTTTTTGCTTGCTGACATACCTCGCATTCGTTCATATATTTATTTTGTTGCGCCGGGGGTCGTTGTGTTTGGTGAAATTACTTCTTCTCAATACAGAGGGCACTGATTTTCAAAGAAGTGTTCGATCAAGAGTTGTTTTGCTAATTCGATCGTCATGGTTACGTATTTTATTATTGTTTTTACTTTATTGAAGTATGGGACAACTATGACGTCGTTTTGGTTTGCCTTTATCATTTCGACTTGTAGTTCTTATTTTAAATCGTTTGACGTCTTGAACATTAATGAACATGGTCTTTATTATTTTCTTCTTTTATTCTTAAAATCTATACTTAAGTTTCACGAGTCACAGCTTGCTTGTGTGTTTGTATTGGTGCGCGTGTATCCACCCTTTTTATTTGAATGGATTTATAAACTTATCCATTAATTTATTCCGTTAAGTCATTAAGACTTAAGTATGTCTGTTGTAATTTTTTTTTTGTGTATATATAATAATAATATTTATATATATATATTTCTTTTTTTTTTCTTTTTTTTTTATGTTCCTATCGTAAAGAATTTTTTGTTTTTCTTTCGCTTTTTCAAGCAGTAACCTAGCTCTCTTATATGCAATTTGTAATCTGTATTTCTATTCCTTAGTGTAATCTTCTATATTGTAAGGGGGTTCTATTCTATCTATGTTTCAAATCCATTGGGGATTTTACTGAAAACTAACTCACATGGACAATATCCATGTGTTACCGATGGTGTGGTATTAAAACAATACGTAAAGTATTTAAGCCATTCATCCCTATCAGACTTATCCTGAGATATGTATGATCATACATACTCATTGAATGTTCTATGACTGCGTTCAACAGTTCCTAGGGTCTGATGGTGATGTGCTGTTATGCTTTTTTATTTTTAGGTATTTGCACAAATCTGTGATTATTAAGATTTTATATTCTGTTCGTAATGAACGCCTTCATTGTGATCACTTTGTTTATGACAAGGATGGTTTTATTCATTTCTTTCAGCTCTTCGATTGTTATTCGGGAAATTTTCTTTGCCTCTAAGATACTCGACACAGAAATCGTATTCTTCTAGGTCTAGTCGTATTCTAACTAGTTTTGAGCTGGGTTCTTCATAGAGAACAAATATGTTAACTGTTTGTGGTCCGTTTTGACCATGAACAGTCTGCCATACACGTATGGTCGAAAATGTGTTATAGCCCAGTGAATCGCTGTAAGTTCTTGCTCAATTGTGGCTTTGTTACTTTCTCCCTTATTACAGGTTTTTGAAGCATAGGTAATAGGAAGTTGTTTTACTTCGCACTTTTGACTCAGTACTGCTCCACAAGCATATTTGCTTGCATCGGTGGTAATACAGAATGTTTTGCTGAAATCTGGATATTGTTGGATTCGTCAATTCTCTTTTAAGATATGATGATTCATATGTCCGTAATGTTTTTCTTTGTTAAATTCGTAACATGACGTGAATATGAAGAAAAAAATTTAATGAATCTTCTGAAATAATTACAGAATGTTACAAATCTTCTAGCACTATCGGCGAAGGTGATATTTTCACCTCAATACCATTTCTAGCAGCTACCTTTACTAGTAGAGATCGTACGTCTTCGAAAAATGCATCAGCGGTTACCGCATGAGCAGCTGTCAGTCGAGAATAATGTTCGTTTAGAACAACTCTTATCTCTTCGAGACATTTGTAAAGTATTTCTATATGTTTTTGGACCGTTTCATATTTAGTTTCACGGTCTATGTTTAGTCATTTGTAAGATCTGTTTTATGTTTCTAACTTTAGTTATGATCTGTTGCCAATCCATAGATTTTGTCAAGTTCAGTTGAAGCTACTCGACGAATTGCTTGCTTCTTTATTCCTCGGGTATGCATTTTATAAATTTTTAAAAGGAGTTGAGCTGTCAAAAGAATTATGATTATTATGAAATAGATAGATTCAACTTTTTGGGAACCTAATTCTATTTCATTATTTATTTATTATTTGGCTTTTCAAAATGCGCTTTTGATCCGCACATGATTATTCCGGTGGGAAAAATAATTCTAAGTTTGTTTTTTTTTTCATTTTTTTTTATTTATTTATTTACCCTTTGCTTAATTCTATATTTATTTTTTTTTAATTCTAATTTATATTTCTGTGACAAGTATGAGTATTGCTTTCTAGTCTAAATTTAATGTACTTTTTTCCTTTAGTAATTTGTATTTGGCACCTCCTTTCTTTTTTTTTGTTCAACCGTTATCTTTTCTTTTACTACTATAGGGTTATGTTTGGCCCTAACCTGCTCTATATTTAATGCCTGTGACTTTTAAATATTTCCTGTTGTCTATCTCCTTATTCTCTTCCATTTAAATCAGATTGAATTAAAATTAATTCATTGAATAATTTTTTTTTTTTTATTTTTAATTTACTTGACTTGCATATTATATACTATACATATGTATATAATTATACTTATACTTTTGTACGCGCTAGTACATGCAATTATATTACAATTTGTCAATTATGCAAGTTTTCAGTAATTTTACTTAAATTAAGTTTACTAAACATTGCATGTTGTTAGTATGTCATAGTAATTGTCATGTTTTAGGTTTTGATCAGCGTAGTAAAACGCCGTTTCCTTATAAATATGTAATTTATTATGTTATATTATACTTATTGTAATAAAATGTTGCGCCTGGCTTGGCGTTCATCCTTCTCTCGTCTTGGCGTCGTTGATGGTGGCTGGTGTAGAAGGCTGGTAACATCGGTGGTGCTGGGGTGTAGGATTACTTGACCACTAGTCGTTAATAGTTGTTGCTGTTGTATTAGTAGTTATTGGTCGTTTGTGCTCCACCGGTACCACTGTTATTGCTAGTGCTGAAACCCGATTGATTGTTCTCGATGACTGGAGTTTGCGGTGAGTCTAGGGGACGTATGCCAACGAATGATGATTCAAACCAACATTTTCCCGAATTTGGGCTGACAGAACGATTGCGTTGCTGCTATTGGTTGGGCAATTGAACAAGACGTTCAGCAATGGAGTTACCCACATGTTCGATGTTAAGAGTGTTGGTTTGCTTAAAGTTGTGAATGTCCTCACCAAGATTGATTACTACCAAGTTACCACTGGGCTTATTATTGTTTGAATTATTCTCACCGAAGTTGATAATGTCACGGTCGCCATGTAATTTATTATTTTAAATCGTTTGACGTCTTGAACTTGATCGTGGTCTTTATTATTTTCTTCTTTTATTCTTAAAATCTATACTTAACTTTCACGAGTCACAGCTCGCTTGTTTGTTTGTATTGGTGCGCGTGTATCCATATATTTGCTGATCACTACGCGCATAAATGCAGCGTAAGCGTCTTGTCCGAGTTCGTCGGCCAGCCTTCAAGTGTTGGCTCATGTTTCATTAAGCTAAACAAATATGTGGATGCATACAACAACACATTGAGACTTTTTTCTGTTAATGGTATCAGATAACTATCGTCTTCATTAGCGTTAAGTACAGTGGCTGCTGTACTTCCTAACATATTTTCATGCTCTGTTAACCTTATTCTTGAAAGTGCATCGGCTACGTGGTTTGTCTTGCCTTGGATGTATTTGGCCACAAATTGGAACTTCATATTTGGTTCTGTCATGTTTCATAGCGAAACGAGTCATTTATGATCACTTAGCACTAGCACAGGTCCGAAATATTTCACTGCCCATACTCGCGAAACATATTGGTTTATTTTCCTGAGAAAGTAATGCTCCTATAGCGACGTTACTTGCGTTCATTTTCAATTGGAATTTTTTATTAAAATTGGGCCATGTCAAAATTGGGTCATTAGTTATCAAAACCTTTAGTTTTTCGAAGGCATTTTTGTAATCTTCGTTATTTTATTACTGCTGTTAATATGAAGATCCAAAAAATCCAAATTCATAATTTTGTTTTCAATTCGGTCGGCAATCATGGGACTGCCTATATTTTGTATTGTTGTATTTTAATTTGATCTGTTGCTCACAGCAGATTTTTCTCCAATAACACCTCTCAAAATGCAAATTTTAAGTAAAGCTAAGCAAACATAACTGTCGAAGCGAAGTCGACGCTTACGTTGCTCTTGCTTTATCAACTATAAATTTTTGTACCGTATTTTATTATCTGGATGATTTCCTTCATTCGTAACTGTGAAATCACCAGATCTTTGTACGGTAAGAAATTGTATTCTAATTATGTGCATCGATTGAGTGAGCTGTGGTATTGTCCCGAGTGCTGCTAAGAAAATCAATCGATATCAGAGATAATATTTACTTACAAAATCACTTAATACCTGTGATTTGCCGATTTGCGCTCTGCCTCATCTGTGCTGTGGTGGTGCCGTCTCATTTTTTTTTTTCTTTTTATACGCTTCACGCAGTGAATAGTATTATAAGTTTGTCATGAAGTTTGTAACACACAGAAGGAGACATCGGATACCCCATAGAGCATTGAGCACTGTGTAGTATAATTCCAAACTTCACCTTCTGTTTGTTGATTTCGAGAAGGTGTTTGATAGCGTAAATCGTGAGCTCATCTGGGCAGAACTACGCAGAAGAATTGCGCTGATCAAGGAGAGCTACAACAACGCGAATTATTTTGTTCTACATAAAGGCAAACTGTCTGACCCGTTTGCTGTACAAAGCGGTATCAGGCAAGGATGTATATTGTCACCCACACTGTTCCTTATTGTCATCGGGGAAGTCATCAATGACTCCTTCAACACCTAACTCCGTTGCAGGGGTATACAGTGGCAGATTAACAACACGTACCTAAACCATCTGGCGTACGCTGACGATATCTGCTTGTTGTCGGGAAACATCACCGACCTTATGGCACTGGCACAGTCGTTAAGTGAGTGCTCTAAACCAGCTGGACTCAAAATCAACGCTGCTAAATCGCAAGTATTGAGCATTCGTGACGACATCCCACCGTGTGTTACAAATGATGGACAACAGTTCTGCTATCTCGGCAGCATTGTCACGGCAGATGGTTCTCGCCCCCGTATGGCAAAGCAAGATCATCAGCATTCACACCAAAATACGTATCTTCAACGTGAAAGCTGTTCTCCTTTACGGTTGCAATACGTGGAAAGTAACGGTTGCACTCACTAAGCGATTAATCTTTGTTAACCACTGCCTAACGCGTATTTTATGCATTTTTTGGCCGCATATCATCTCTAACGAGGATCTGCTTGCCAGAACTAGGCATATTGATATTGCAACTGAAATAAGAAGAAAATGTAAGTGGATTGGCCACATGCTCCGCTAAAACGACAGCAACATAGCCAACCAAGCAATGCTAATCAACTTAACTTCACAAATGAAAGACTTTGCCAAAGAGTTGGGTCTTCAAGAACTCATCGGTGTTTAACAACCGGTACCTTTTAAAAGCCCAGGGTTCGACTATGAACTATTAAACAGCAAAAAGAATGTAAACAATGATCTAAAGCAGTGGTGTCCAAGCCCTATACTCATCATGCTTTTTTGTTTTTATAAAACTCTTGGGCATAGCATGAGCATTCTGTAGACACACACAAGTAAAATTTTTTTTCTATTTCGCTTCTTTTCTGCATTGTGTCTTATATACATTCGCGATAACGTAGATTTTGTTGTTTACCGTACGATTTAATAGGAAAACAAATTTGCAGCTGCTCATTGAGAAGCACTTAGAGAAATCGTGGTTTGTTTCAAATTTCAAATCTTATTACAATTATAATGAAAGAGAGAAAGACAGGATTTTGCGCATATAAGATCTTAGCTATTTGATTTAGCATAAATAGAGTGTGCTGCTTTAAATCAAAATCATTCTTTCAAAAGACTTCGTCAAGTAAACTACATTATTCAAAGCAAAACAAACGATTCAATCATTTCAGAACAAATGTCAAAACGATATTTTTTTACCAAAAATTTTAAGGCTGAAGCACAATGCCTTAATATGCTTTAACATACTTCAGTCGAAAGCAAAATTTAATATGGAAAGGCATTTCAAAACTTTTCATGCAGATTACGTTGCTTTTATGTAGTCAGGTGAATCAAAGTAACAGTTCCTTGTGGAACTAAACCAGTGTTTTCTGGGTTACGACGCGCAACAAATTTTGGGTTATGCTGATGAAAGAAACATTCAGCATCTAAGCATTCAATCAAATGTAATGTCATATACTGTAACTTTAAAAGCATCTTATGTTGCAAGTTTAAGAATTGATCAGAGCTTAAAACCGTTTTATGATGGCATGTTTGTTAAAAAATTCTGATGTTGTCAGATATAAGTCAACTAATATTAGCAGTCAGAATGGTTGATAATAATTTTAATGTAGACGAAGAGATTTTTGCACTGATCCCGCTCCTTCGAAATACTAGAGGCATAGACATATTTGATGCTCTCATTGAAAGGTTGGAATTAAAAACTGAATCAACAAAATTATCAGCCGTATGCACAGATGGTACACCCGCGTTGGTTGGAAAAAAAGATGGCTTTATTAGACAGTTGTATAGAAATGGGATACAGGTTCCATCATTCCACTGTATGATTCATCAAGAGGCGTTGTGTGCAAAATGGACAAATAGTGTTCACACATTGCAAGTTGTTGTCAAAATAGTGAATAAAATCAGGGGTGGTCATAATTCATTAACTCATCGGAAATTGAAAATTTTCCTAGAAGAATGTGAAAATCAATATGGAGACCAACATATGTTTACTGAGGTGAGTTGGCTAAGTAGAAGAAAATGTCTTCAGCGTTTTTTTAAATTAAAAAAGGAAATTGTTGAGTTCATAGAATTGGAATTAACAAAATTAGATATTTTAGATGAAATAAAATATCAGGAATTTAACATCAATCTAGCATTTTTGACCGATTTAACGACACACTTAAATTACCATAATTTATCACTTCAGGGCAAAAACAAATCTATTTTTGATTTATTTTTAGGTTTTGTTAAGAAGCTCGATATTTTCCTACTTGATTTAGATATCGAAAGAATGTGGCACTTTCCTTTTTAAAAACTATTTTTAACGAATTTCAAATTTCATACATTAGCCATTTAGACGATTTAAGCAAAAAATTTTGTAAAAAGAAGAAAGATTTTGAGTGCATCAAACAAATGATGCCCATTTTTTATAGTCCAATGACATGCAGCATACACGATCAAAAGCGTGAGCTACAAATGGAAATGTGATCTACAATGCGATTCTGAACTTAAAGTATCTAATTTAAAGGGCATTGTCTTTTGGATATCTTTAAAATCAGAAAAGTATCCATTACTTCACAAAGAAATTTTAAGTTTGTATTCCATGTTTGGTAGCACATATACATATCTGTGAAAGGGCTTTTTCGAATTTAAAACTAATAAAAACTAACAACAGATGAAGAATAAGCAACATTTGGAAGCGTTATTAAAATTATCTACAAGTAACGTTCACATAAATTTGGAAGACTCGTGGAAGAATTAAAAGAAATTTGTATATTTAAGTTTTTTTTCAGTGTATATAAAAAATTTTTCGTTTCTATGTACGAGGGTGGTTCAATAAGTACTCATGTTTGACGTCAGAGGGCGTTCCTGAGGGAAGTTGGTGTTATCATCGTGTGCTGCCATCTATCAAACGACGGCAAAACAAATTTCAGACTGATTGATAGGTTAGTTTGGGTTTTGCAGCCATTCGAGTAAGACGAGTTTCATGATTTTTGGTAAGATGAAAAAGAGCAGTATGGTTCGGTACTTCGCTTTTTGTTTTTGGATGGGAAAAAATCATAGATGTCGAAGTGTCCGCATAAACCGAAACCAACTTTCTTTTTATCTCCTCGCATTTTTGAATCGTCAAATAGTAAATACCCAATGCAAGACACACAATAAAATTTATAAAATAACAAATTAATAAAGAAAACAGTTTACACATCACATATATAAAGAACATATGATAGTGCTGTGCAGCGTAAAAATTTAGAAGAAGAGCGTAAGGGCCTTTTTGAGAGAGCAACATATAACTGTAAAAAATTGGCGTCACCTGTATTTCTTACACCATAGATTATATATGCTTTAAAAACTAAAATTCCTTGTATGTATATCTAAGTTTGCATTTTCGAACATAAAACTACATACTTCCATTTAAGCAAGTAAATAAACGCAAAGACTAAAATTATATAGACTAAAGAAATTGCTCACAAAAAAAGAGCGGACACAAAAAAGAAAAAGAGAGAGAAATTCGGCCTCTGTTCTGACTCAATACGGTCATCATGCATTCCAAAAATACCTTTAACTTTATTAATACGTGTAGTTGAAGAAATGTGATGGTTAAATGTCAGTTTAGGGTCAAAAATTACTCCTAGGTCACTGAAGACACGCGCCAATGGGTTGTTGTCGATCGTGTAAGAAAAAGAAGAGGCTCCCGGCGATGAAAAGTCTTAAACTTGCATTTTACGCAGTTTAGCTCTAGAAGATTGCATAAACACCAAGAATGCAGTGAAGTTAGATCCTCTTGCAATCTGATTTGCGAAAAGATATAATTAAATGAAAGGCAAAGTTTCACATCATCAGCATACATCAAAACACGAGAGTAATTCATGGAAAGATGAAGATCATTTATAAAAAGGATAAACATTAATGGGCCAAGATGGCTTCCCTGAGGAACGCCAGAAGTCACATCCACTGGTCAGGAAAGAGTGGACTTAAATAACACTCGCTGAACTCTATTTCTTAAATATGAAGAAATCTAACAAAGAAGATCTTGCGGGAAACGTAAAAGATCAAATTTAAGTAAAAACAGATCATGATTAACGTAATCAAATGCCTTGCTAAAGTCAGTATAAATGACATCAGTTTGACATTTATCGTTGAAACCAAGGTTCACCAAGGATATAAATTCAAGCAAGTTATTAGTTGGTGATCTATTCTTCATAAAACCATGTTGACAAGGAGAAATAATAAATTTACAGTAGTGATAAAGGGTTGATGTGAGCATTCATTCGAACAACTTTGGGATTCCAGAAAGTTTGGCAATACCTCCACAATTTGATATGTCAGCTTTGTTACCTTTTTTATGTAGCGGAACAATGAAGGATTCCTTCCAGATATCAGGAAAAGATGGGCTCTGAAGTGATAAATTGAAAATTTTAAGAAGCGGCTAAAACAGAGACTCTGCACAGTGCTTCAGCAGGCAACTAGGTATTTTGTCTGGAATAAGTGAGTAAGTGGGTTTCAACGATTTCAAGTTAAGAAGATATTCTTCATCAATTACAGGCGTAACAATGTGGTTACAATGGGAAGTGGGATATGAGTAAAAGTTCTCAAAATAAGATATAGAGGAATAAGTGGATTGAGAGAATTTTGCAAACAGGTCTTCAATACCAAGATCACTGTGGGCTTGTTCATCAGCTAGATACAACGATGAGGGAAAGGAAGAAGTCTTGCGCTTTGAGTTAACAAAGTTATAAAACTGGTAAGGGTCACGCAAAAATTGCAGTCTACAACGTGAGAGGTAGTTATTATAAAATATGTTATTTAGTGAAAGGAAATTAGCCCAGGCTACACAAAAATTAGCAAAAGCAATAGAAGAGCCAGTTCTCTTAAAGTTTTTAAATAACCTCGACTTAATGTTCTTCAAGTTAGAAAGTCTTCTAGTAAGCCAATGTGGTTTATAAGATACTATCGAATTAACTATACAGGGGACATTGACAATGATAGTATTGTATACCGTTGCATACAAAAAATTAATAGCAGTAGACACATCGCTGCAATTAAATAAGAAAGACCAATCTGTTCCGAGAAAGATTGCATTTAGTTGAGCAAAGTTAACTTTACGAAAACAAAACCGACGCTTGCATATAGATGCAGATGCTGGACAGGTTACAAACAGGGATATTTCCAATGTTGAATGATAAGTATTCTCAGGAAAACATAATGGTTGGAATCTAGACATAGAAATACCAGCAAAATCGTTACTAAATACTAGATCAAGTAAGTGATCTATTCAAAAAATTTACTACAGAGTTCATTTGAAACAAAGAGTGGTCAAACATGCTGCACAAGAAATCATGATGTGCTGAAGGAAGTAGATAATTCGATGTACTGGGAAAGGACCAAGAAATCAATGGAAGATTAAAATTGCCTAGCACGATAAAAAATTCACGGTCTTGAAGAATGTCATTAACTGAGTTAATAGATCTGGTATGACTCAAATAAATTTCGAAATTGAATTAGGCGGAATATACGAACATGATATAAAGATAGATTCATGTGGACATAGAGTGCACAGAAGGATGTAAAAATGAGTCACTATTGGGCATAAGACAGGGTGAAAGGAAAGGCAAAGGAAGATCAAAATCATAATTCCCAAGAAGTTCTGATGAACTTACAAAAGCATTCGACAATTGAGAAGTAAAATTTTTAAGTTTTAAAAATTGGTTACGCACCCGCCGGTACATACCTGAAAAATCTGATTGTCGTTTATAACAGTCTGGACAAGACCATCTGGTACCATCACAGGCAGACTTATTACCATAAAGCCTGTCATGTTCCCGCCCGGACAACCCAGCACAATTCAAATGGGCAATATTATTGCACATCCAACATGTGACTGCACGATTTTTGTCAATATTTAAACAATCATTTTTAAAACATAGACCGTTGCAGCACTGCATAATTGAAAATACTGAAATTTAGAATAGTAAAAACACCAAAAAAAAAAAAATTTAAAATCAGCCAAGTGTGAGTCGGACTCGCACACGGAGGGTTCCGTACCATCGTACAAGATTATTTGCTTAAAATATTAAATTATGTTCCTATTTAACAGCCTAAAAGTATACTACAAATAACAGCTTAAAAGTATACTACAAAAAAACAAAAAATTGTTATACAAAAGGTTAAATTAAAGAACAATGCTTCTAAAAATGTGTATTTTTAGTATTAGTCGTTCTACACTCAATTACACACTCTGTGAAAATTTCAACTTTCAATGACGGACGGACATCGTAAGCTTAGTAATAGGGTCCCGTTTTGAAGTGAAACATCTCTGGCGAGGTGTAATGCCCGATTCAGACCGAGCAGAAGCAACCTTTTTTTTGTAAACAGCTCAAAAAGTTTCAAAATTTCGACAACAACAACAGGCAAATGACAGAATTTCAGGGTTGCTTTGGGTATTTTGAAGCCACATTTTTTCTGCTGCAAAAATGAAAACAAAAATTGCAGCAGCCAGGACTGGGAAACTTTGAGTAGTTCTGCCAAGTTTTTGGTCATGTCCACCTCTCAACATTAAAGAGCTGATTGCACAAAACAATCGTTCGCAAAGCAACGTTATAAAAACCTAACACACCAAAAAAAAGAAAAATACTTTGCAAATAACAAAAATAAATTTACAAATGTAAATAATTCATCTGACTTTTGGATTGTAATCCGGTCTTGCAAATTAAACCATTCTATGCTATTCAAATCATTCAGATGTAGCAATTTCAGTCTGTGGTACCTTTGATTGCTCCCTAGATTCTGAAATTACAATTCAGGAAATTAAAGTAGCTTTGAGCTCTATGAAGAATAATAAGGCCCTACGTCCCGACTAGATATATAGCGAATTTTCAAAGTTCTGCCCCTGAAAGAATATGTTATCTACATTTCTTGTTTATCAATGTCCTTAAGTACGAGACAATCCCTTAAATTCTAGAGGGATCGCACTTTGTAATTCCGTTGCCAAAATTGTCACCTCATTATTATCCCAAAGACTTACTGCCTGGGCAAATACTAACAATGCATTACCCGAAACGCAAAATGGTGTTCGAAACAAAATAAGCTGTATCGATAATATTTTTGTGCTGCAATCTGCCATTCATCTCCATCTTAGCCATCAAAAAGCTTCTTCTATTCATCGACTTTCGTAGAGCATTTGATTCTGTTAATCTTTTATGGCAAAAACTCTACGCAATAGGCGTCAGCGCGAGATTTATCAATGCATTAAAATCCTTAAATGATTCCTCATCGTTTGTAATTAATATTAATGGGTCTACGTCTAAAATTATTCCAGTTACGGAAGGTATGCTTCAGGGTGAAATCCTTAGTCCCCTTCTTTTCATTTTGTTTATCTCAGATCTTGAGGAAACACTACGAAAGGAAAATATTGAAGGTTAAATATCAATAAAAAAAATTAAATCAATTACAGATTAACACAAAAAAAACCCAAATTATTCACATTAGGAAAGGTGGGAAGGCCTACTCAAATAGCTTTTTCTTTAAGAATCAAAAGCTAGAGATTGTTAAAAACTTCACCTATTTACGTGTAACCTTTTTCAGTTCTGCACCAGGGAAATGTGCTTCGGAAACGATGATCAAATAAGGCAAGGTTGCGCTAGGTGCGGCTTTAACGATATTAAGGAGATGCAAAGCCGATTCTTGGGAGGGAAATGTTAAACTTTTCGAAAGTGTAGTTCCTCAACTCAGGTTTGGGGTTTGAGGTACTTCGATCAGCTAGAGATTGTCCAAACCTCCTTTTATAAAAAACTTTTGGCTTTACCGAAATCCACATCAAATGCGCATCTATGGTTAGAGTTGGGATTTTATGAAGTTGTCTCTAGGATTTTTAAGGCTGCCTGGAACTATATAGCTAAAATTATTCAAATGGTGCATTGGCGGTTGCCTTAAATTACCCTCCATAAGCTAATCCATCTCCATCGGCAAACGACAACGATAAGTGAATATAATTGGATAACCTAATTCAATAGTTTTCTGGAAAAAAAAATTGGTTTATCAAGTATATGGGACTCGTGTAATCCAGAAACCAGGCTTGTTATGAAAGCTTTAGCTATTGAATGTTTTAATCGCTACTTAAAATTTCAAGACATTCTCAGCGGCAGAAATTCTTTATCCCAAAACTGTAGGATTCTCAGATCAATGGAAGATAAGGCGGTTCCTTACTTATCCTATCAATCAATTTTTTATATGCAAAACTTTCGCGCAATTTCGCCTATCTTCCAAATAGGTTTATTTAAAAAATATAAAATCTTAGGTTTCGCATTAAAGGCATTATTTGTAAAATTGACCAAAATAGAATATGCAGACAGTGCAAGCTTAATACTTTAGAATAAATACAGCACGTTATCCTTTATTGTCTTCGGTACCTGGATGTTAGAAATTACTACTTCGGCGAGCTAATAAACATAGCTAATGGAAATATTAATACCTTAGACAACTTCATGGACCCGCACTCTAGCAAATATTTTATAGTTTTTAGTCGTATGTCTTAGACTTAGAGCTTCAAATTTAAATAAATATGTTATTTATATTATATAGTTATATTATATGAATAACATGAAATGTACTTATTCAAATTACCTTAGAAATATTCTACATAATTTTAAACCTCACTACATGTAGTTTGTCATGAAGTTTGTAACACACAGAAGGAGACGTCGGAGACCCTCCATATTCTTGATCAGCGTGACGAGACGAGTTTATCTAGCCATGTCCATCTGTCTGTCCGTCTGTATGTATGTATGCAAACTAGTCCCACAGTTTCTCAGCTAGAGAGCTGAAATTTTGCACGGAGCTCTCTTTTTACCCCATACAGGGGGGTTACCCCCATACAAACCGGGATCCAAATGAAAGTTTGCATTAGAAAATATTTTTTTGGTTTTTTGTACTATCGACTTGAAATTTCGACATTATAGGATCCTGATCCATATCCACGAACCATGAATATTTCAAGACCCTCGGACTACCAGGAGGTGTACCCCCCCATACAAACCTGGATTCAAATTCAGGTTCTTATCAGGTTTTGTTTTTTGTACTATCGACTTGAAATTTAGACTATAAGTGTCTGACCAATAGCCATCTACCATCTCAATTTCAAGACCCTCGACCACTAGCTGGGGCGTGAAGAGTATTACAACTTCGGCATAGCCAGCTATATCCTCCCCGCGGGTGCCGACTGGGTAATGGGCACCACTGTTTGTAGTGCTGCCAGGTCTGACTGATTTGCAGCAATGCAAGCAGGTGGTGCCTAGCCAAGACCGATGTATGAACTCCTCTGTCACTTCTCGGGGGATAACTTTACATGTTACCCCAAGGAGGGATGGAGGAGCTGGTACAAAGGTCATTGCTAAAAGGTTCCTGGCAGTAGGATTAAAATGCTAGAGGTAGGGACCCCCGATTAAAAAAACTCACATGGAGTACATTAACATTAGAGAGAGAGGGCTGGGATATAAGTCAAAACGTCGGTTAGAGGATTGGCTGCTACCACCGGCGGGCACAAGGAGAATACAAACCGTGTCGCCAGTGGACAAACCTCTACTGTAACGGGAGCAGGTTACAGTGGTTGTAATGCTACTGCCAAAACAAAAACGAAAACGGATAAAGGATTAGCCATCAGGGGTACTGCAGTCGATATAGACTCGGACCTCGAAAGCGTGAGTAGCGGGGCGACCGTCAACATAGCTGCTGAAGAAGAGCTTCTCAATTCCCCAAAGTCTTCTACGCCAAGTACCACATCCGTTAGCAGGAGTGGGCCGATGAAGAGGCCCAGTAAGGAAAACCTGAAGGCTCTTGCTCAATACAAGGTAGCGGTCAAAATAAATAAACCAAAATAACCAAGGTCACTCTTTCGCCTAAGGAGCGGGAGGACCTTAAATGGGCTACTGAAATGGTCACGAAAGGAAGAGAGCACTTCGCGCAGAGTGGAAAACATGCGACGACGCATCCTGCCTTCGTGAATAAAATTTAAGAGAATGTCGCAAAAAACACTAAGGAGCCGAAAAGACAGCGGTCTATGGACGGAGAAAGACCTGCAGCCAAATGTCTTCGCACCCAGAAACCTGTTACACCAAATGACCAGCCAACCACTTCCAGGAAGGCGGTGAAAGTCAACGAAGTAGCTAAACGGCATATGATGGTGGCGCTTATTGACCGACATCACCCGAATGGACAGATGACGGTGGATCAAAGGAGACAGGTGGACGCAAAAATTCTCGATGTCATCGTTGCAAGGTTGAGGGAGGAACCAGACAAACCCTCGCCTTCGTTTCAAGGAGCAGGGTGGTACTTGGGAGTCAAGATCCTCAAATGTAACGATGAACAAACTGAAATGGATCACGGAGGTAGCTCCTAAGATAGAAGGACTATTTCGCGTTTGGGCGCGAAGCTGGGAATAGTGGATAGAAACGATATTCCGTGTGTACCGGTAGAAGCGGAAGTCGCTCTTCTGCTATTCCGGCGGCAGAATCCCTATGTTCCGACTGCGGACTGGAAGCTACTTCACGCTGGCAAACCGGACACGAAGGGTTCCCAGGATCTGATCCTCCAAATAAACAAAGAGGCTGAGGACATGCTATACCAGCGTTTCGGGAAGATGTCGTGGTGAACGGGTAGTGTATACCTCCGCCTCAAAAAGCGTCACCCAAAGGATGGTAACGACAACACGCTGGATGCGGAAGAGGTAGAGAAGGATCTCGGACTCGATTCGGTGACCAACGGTACCGAAACCCTCCAGCTATAAGGGAACGGAAAAATTGAGGTGAGGGACGAAGTGCCAGCGACTACAGCTGCTCCCGTACGAAGCAATACTGAACCTGATGGGGAAAGTACTGCAAATCAATCTCCAGCACAGTAAGGTGGCTTCGGCCGAGCTGCTCCTCACGAGAGGAAGGCAGCTATGACGTGGCCCTGATCAAATAGCCCTGGCTATCCTCCGAGAACAAAGTCTCTGGATTAGGATCGAAAAATTTTAAACTTGTTCACGCTACAACGATAAGGAAGATTAGATCTGCCATCCTTGTAAAGAATAATATTAACGCTTATTTATTGTCACTGATGACCTGACAGTGATTTTCATGGAGGGGGACGACGAACCCAGACTCCTTGCCTCCTGCTATATGGCACACGACGCCGAGGCGCCGCCCATGGAGCTACAAAACTTTATGGAGGAAGCCGGTCAACGTGAATGGAAGGTGGTGGTAGGTGCAGACACGAATTCGCACCACCCTCAATGGGCCAGTAAGGATACCAAACAACGGGGTGAGTACCTCTTTAACTACATACTACAGTATAATGTAAGTATAGCGAATAGGGGAAACATACCGACATATAAGGGTCCATTTATTGGACATCACTTTCTTTTACGGTGACAACATAAAGATCTTAGACTGGAAGGTGCTTGAGCAACTCTCCTTCTCTAATCATAGTTATATAAGTTTCACTGTAGATATTAAGATCCCACAAAGAACAAGAGAAATATTTAGGAACCCTAAAAGTACTTGGGGCCTTCATGAGAACTTGTTAATGGGTTACTTAAGAAATGTTCCTCAGATCACTTTTAGCAGCAAAGTTGAGGCAGCGACAGGGCTCCTAACATCTAAAATCCTTATGGCATACCATAAATCCTGCCTGCTTACGAGACTTGGACGTAAATCTAAGCCCCCATGGTGGAGTAAGGACATTGGTAAGCAAAGGAAGGAAGTTAGAGTTCTTTAAGCTAGCCAAACTTGCTGATTGTGGAGAGAATATTGTATTAAACACTATTATCGCTATACAAAAAAGAGATAAGGAGAGTCAAGGGAAGCTTCTGCCAGAACTTCTGTGGTAACTTGGACAAGACTTCGGAAAATACTTGCCAAGTCTCCTATAATCCCTTCACTAATCCGCAAAGACACAGGCGAATGGACCAAAGACGGAAAGGAAACGCTGGAGGCACTTACAGATGCTCACTTTCCTGGCTGTACGCAGGTTTCAGACGTAAGTGTAACACGGGATGCATTAAATCAGGTATGTGAGGGCCTGATTACATCAGTTAGACTGGAATGGGCCTTAAAATCGTTTGACCCCTTTAAATTCCCGGGACCGGCCGTCATTTTTCACGCGCTTCTGCAAAAAGGTAATGCTGTACTGACACTATGGTTTAAAGGTATTTTCAGGAAATGCTTGAGGTTTAACTATGTTCCGAAGAACTCGAGACTTTCAAGGGTTGTATTCATACCAAAGACAGGTAGGAGCAGCCACATGTATTCAAAAGACTATCGGCCGATAATTCTTAATTCGTTCATATTAAAGGCGTTTGAAAGACTATTGGACTCGTATATTAAGGAAAGGGTTTCACCGGATCTAATATCGAGGGACCAACACGCCTATACGAAAGGCAAGTCCACGGAGACAGCTCTTCCTAGGGTCGTGATGCAAATAGAAAGGGTCATACAGTACGGGGAGTATGCAATAGGTGTCTTCCTTGACTTATCAGGAACCTTTAACAATGTTTCGACAGAAGCACTGTTGGAGGGCATTGAATCAATTGACGCACATTCATCCATATGGCACTGGATCTGCAATCTACTGAATTGCCGGACGGTGGTGGCTGAATGGGACGCGACGATTTTGACAAGGAGGGCATGCAGAGGTCCGCCTCAAGGGGGCGTAATCTCTCCGCTGCTATGGACACTTGTAATGAATAAAACTCTTCTTAAAATGAGGGATGGAGGTACAAAGTTAACTGCCTATGCAGATGACTTGACCGTAATCATCTCAGGTAGGTGCCTTAGCTCAACCAGACAAGTACTTGAGAGGGCGCATAAAAAAATTAACGATTGGGCAAGAAAGATGGAACTGAATGTGAGACAAGACGGACTTAGTACTTTTCACAACAAAATACAAGATTCCGATCTGGCTCCCTCCTAAATTAGGAAACATTATACTCACACCAAAGACGTATAATGAAAAACCTTTATGCTTTACTTATGTTTGCTTATTTTACCTACGTTAACCAAAGATTATAACCTTGCTTGTGTCGTTGATGCTTCGCCGTTGTTACTGCTGTTAGATTTTGTCCACAACGTATCAAAAACAATAAGACAACTGCCCGCATTTACAAGTGTTTGAGTCTCTTCTTTGAATGATAATGTGCACTGTTATCGCTCTGTAAAATGGATAATCTTTCGATTTGTTGATTTCTCGGGGAAAGTTTGGAATATAATGGAAAAAGGTAGTGTGCTAAAATCATTGCGTAATCATAATGATCCATTTTCAATGTCGAAAATTGTTTTTTTTTTGAAGTATTAGTAATTGGTAGTTGCATGCCGTCATACTCTTGACTAAGTACGCCACAAGCGTATTTACTTGCGTCTTTTTCATAGTCGGAATATTGCAGAATTTGTGGGCTTAGTAGTGCATTTTTGAGATAATTAAATACATCTTCACATTCTCTTGTCCATACGAAACTTACATTTTTTACATAGCATCTTTAAAAGGCGTGGGTGTTTCCTAAAATTGGGATCAAAACGTCTATAATAATTGCAATAAATGTAACAAAGCGTTGCATCAGCATTTGTGGGTGTTGTTTTATAAGAAAATTTCTTAGTATAAGATCCGCTTGTATCAGTCCTACTGTGCATATTGTACCATCACCAATGCCGTTAAAGCTTATGTTTGTTTGTCTGTTTATTTTTAAATTTGTTATTTAACCTTTTTTAATTACAGATATAACTGCACCAGTGTTAATCGAGATTGTTGTGATTTTGTCATTGAATGTTTATTAAGAAGAGATATAGTTAGCAAGATTTAAATTAATAGAGTAGATTTTACAATCTTTATTATCTTTTATTGAGTACCTGGGGCATCCCTGTTTACATGTATGTAGGAATATAAGAAGGTTGGGTAGTGTAGAGACCACCATAGAGGTTAGCACGATACCCTTGACTGACGCGCATTAACGCTACTCTTACATAACTATAATTAAATAAATACTCTAAAATTAAATAAAAAAATACTAAACGTGGTAATTTAAACCATATTTTGGGCGCACGTCCAACGGTACCGAAACCCTCCAGCTATAAGGGAACGGAAAAATTGAGGTGAGGGACGAAGTGCCAGCGACTACAGCTGCTCCCGTACGAAGCAATACTGAACCTGATGGGGAAAGTACTGCAAATCAATCTCCAGCACAGTAAGGTGGCTTCGGCCGAGCTGCTCCTCACGAGAGGAAGGCAGCTATGACGTGGCCCTGATCAAATAGCCCTGGCTATCCTCCGAGAACAAAGTCTCTGGATTAGGATCGAAAAATTTTAAACTTGTTCACGCTACAACGATAAGGAAGATTAGATCTGCCATCCTTGTAAAGAATAATATTAACGCTTATTTATTGTCACTGATGACCTGACAGTGATTTTCATGGAGGGGGACGACGAACCCAGACTCCTTGCCTCCTGCTATATGGCACACGACGCCGAGGCGCCGCCCATGGAGCTACAAAACTTTATGGAGGAAGCCGGTCAACGTGAATGGAAGGTGGTGGTAGGTGCAGACACGAATTCGCACCACCCTCAATGGGCCAGTAAGGATACCAAACAACGGTGTGAGTACCTCTTTAACTACATACTACAGTATAATGTAAGTATAGCGAATAGGGGAAACATACCGACATATAAGGGTCCATTTATTGGACATCACTTTCTTTTACGGTGACAACATAAAGATCTTAGACTGGAAGGTGCTTGAGCAACTCTCCTTCTCTAATCATAGTTATATAAGTTTCACTGTAGATATTAAGATCCCACAAAGAACAAGAGAAATATTTAGGAACCCTAAAAGTACTTGGGGCCTTCATGAGAACTTGTTAATGGGTTACTTAAGAAATGTTCCTCAGATCACTTCTAGCAGCAAAGTTGAGGCAGCGACAGAGCTCCTAACATCTAAAATCCTTATGGCATACCATAAATCCTGCCTGCTTACGAGACTTGGACGTAAATCTAAGCCCCCATGGTGGAGTAAGGACATTGGTAAGCAAAGGAAGGAAGTTAGAGAGTTCTTTAAGCTAGCCAAACTTGCTGATTGTGGAGAGAATATTGTATTAAACACTATTATCGCTATACAAAAAAGAGATAAGGAGAGTCAAGGGAAGCTTCTGCCAGAACTTCTGTGGTAACTTGGACAAGACTTCGGAAAATACTTGCCAAGTCTCCTATAATCCCTTCACTAATCCGCAAAGACACAGGCGAATGGACCAAAGACGGAAAGGAAACGCTGGAGGCACTTACAGATGCTCACTTTCCTGGCTGTACGCAGGTTTCAGACGTAAGTGTAACACGGGATGCATTAAATCAGGTATGTGAGGGCCTGATTACATCAGTTAGACTGGAATGGGCCTTAAAATCGTTTGACCCCTTTAAATCCCCGGGACCGGCCGTCATTTTTCACGCGCTTCTGCAAAAAGGTAATGCTGTACTGACACCATGGTTTAAAGGTATTTTCAGGAAATGCTTGAGGTTTAACTATGTTCCGAAGAACTCGAGACTTTCAAGGGTTGTATTCATACCAAAGACAGGTAGGAGCAGCCACATGTATTCAAAAGACTATCGGCCGATAATTCTTAATTCGTTCATATTAAAGGCGTTTGAAAGACTATTGGACTCGTATATTAAGGAAAGGGTTTCACCGGATCTAATATCGAGGGACCAACACGCCTATACGAAAGGCAAGTCCACGGAGACAGCTCTTCCTAGGGTCGTGATGCAAATAGAAAGGGTCATACAGTACGGGGAGTATGCAATAGGTGTCTTCCTTGACTTATCAGGAACCTTTAACAATGTCTCGACAGAAGCACTGTTGGAGGGCATTGAATCAATTGACGCACATTCATCCATATGGCACTGGATCTGCAATCTACTGAATTGCCGGACGGTGGTGGCTGAATGGGACGCGACGATTTTGACAAGGAGGGCATGCAGAGGTCCGCCTCAAGGGGGCGTAATCTCTCCGCTGCTATGGACACTTGTAATGAATAAAACTCTTCTTAAAATGAGGGATGGAGGTACAAAGTTAACTGCCTATGCAGATGACTTGACCGTAATCATCTCAGGTAGGTGCCTTAGCTCAACCAGACAAGTACTTGAGAGGGCGCATAAAAAAATTAACGATTGGGCAAGAAAGATGGAACTGAATGTGAGACAAGACGGACTTAGTACTTTTCACAACAAAATACAAGATTCCGATCTGGCTCCCTCCTAAATTAGGAAACATTATACTCACACCAAAGACGTATAATGAAAAACCTTTATGCTTTACTTATGTTTGCTTATTTTACCTACGTTAACCAAAGATTATAACCTTGCTTGTGTCGTTGATGCTTCGCCGTTGTTACTGCTGTTAGATTTTGTCCACAACGTATCAAAAACAATAAGACAACTGCCCGCATTTACAAGTGTTTGAGTCTCTTCTTTGAATGATAATGTGCACTGTTATCGCTCTGTAAAATGGATAATCTTTCGATTTGTTGATTTCTCGGGGAAAGTTTGGAATATAATGGAAAAAGGTAGTGTGCTAAAATCATTGCGTAATCATAATGATCCATTTTCAATGTCGAAAATTGTTTTTTTTTTGAAGTATTAGTAATTGGTAGTTGCATGCCGTCATACTCTTGACTAAGTACGCCACAAGCGTATTTACTTGCGTCTTTTTCATAGTCGGAATATTGCAGAATTTGTGGGCTTAGTAGTGCATTTTTGAGATAATTAAATACATCTTCACATTCTCTTGTCCATACGAAACTTACATTTTTTACATAGCATCTTTAAAAGGCGTGGGTGTTTCCTAAAATTGGGATCAAAACGTCTATAATAATTGCAATAAATGTAACAAAGCGTTGCATCAGCATTTGTGGGTGTTGTTTTATAAGAAAATTTCTTAGTATAAGATCCGCTTGTATCAGTCCTACTGTGCATATTGTACCATCACCAATGCCGTTAAAGCTTATGTTTGTTTGTCTGTTTATTTTTAAATTTGTTATTTAACCTTTTTTAATTACAGATATAACTGCACCAGTGTTAATCGAGATTGTTGTGATTTTGTCATTGAATGTTTATTAAGAAGAGATATAGTTAGCAAGATTTAAATTAATAGAGTAGATTTTACAATCTTTATTATCTTTTATTGAGTACCTGGGGCATCCCTGTTTACATGTATGTAGGAATATAAGAAGGTTGGGTAGTGTAGAGACCACCATAGAGGTTAGCACGATACCCTTGACTGACGCGCATTAACGCTACTCTTACATAACTATAATTAAATAAATACTCTAAAATAACTCTTAAATAACTAAAATTAAATAAAAAAATACTAAACGTGGTAATTTAAACCATATTTTGGGCGCACGTCCTAAAAAAATATATTATTGTTTAAAAAAGTACATGCAGTTGTGTTGTGATATTACACATGTGTCAGTGCAATTGTGGTTTCACGCTTGTAAAAACGACGAATTTGAGCAAGGCGGCGGCGAGGCTAGAACAAAGAAAAAAGATAAGCCGTTAGACGATGATGTTTTATGCCTGGCTGTGAGAGATCGATCTGTCTAAAGTGACGCGCAAAAAGGCGGCGTCTGTGTGTACAGTGGCTGAAAAAACTGTGGTGTGTATTGAAGAACATGAAATGGGACAGCATAGTGGGACTATCTGTTCTCGTTAAGAATGCAGCTCAACAACATCAACTTGCGAGGTTCAGGAATCATTTGTATATATAACTTTAAAAAACGTACAAACACTGGTGTCATTGCCAAACTGCCCCTAAAAAGTCTACAAAAAACTTATTTCTAGTCGCACTCAAGCAGCCCTTCCTATGGATCCATCTAACCTCAGTTTGATCATACATTTTCAGAATGTCCGAGGTTTAAACTCTTAACTGAATAGACTAAATGTAATTGTGTTTGTAGAAACGTGGCTTCGTCCAGATGTTCTGAATTCCGAATTGTTTAACAATAATTACTTAACGTTTAGGAAAGATCGATTTGATCGCGTTAGTGGTGGAGTTCTGATTTCTGTTAGAACTTCTTACTCTTCTGACTTGGTGTCTATTGATAATATTGATGACATTGAGTTTATTTGTGTAAAGATTTCATTTTCCAATTCCAATTTATTTATTACATGTTCCTATATACCACCTGCTTCTGATGACTCTGTTTACTTATCACATCTGACAGCTATTAAGAAAGTTTTGTCTTTTATCAAAGATACTGATAAGGTTTTAATCAGGGGAAATTTTAATCTTCTCAAGATTTCTTGGATAGCCTTGGATAATTGTAACTCTGTAATATCATCAATAAGCTGTGAGTTTGATTTAAAAAATTTTATAAATTTATTAACATGAAACTCAGGTTGGATATATTCAAATCCTGTATGAAATTAAATGGTGTTGAATGTTGCATCGATGGAGAAATTTCCAATCTTTTTTCGAACAAAGCACTTACACGAATTTTAATAATGATTGTAATAGTATATACCCATATCATATTCCTCAATTTAATATGCCAGTTATTGACTGTGATACAGTATTACAATATTTAAAATCTTCTAAATTAACGTTTTTACCAAGTCCTGATGAAGTACCTAGTTGTATTCTAAAGCGATGTGCTGATGCTTTGCTTAGACCAATCTGCAAAATGTTTGATTTATCTCTGAATACCTCTGTATTACCTAATATTTGGAAGCAGTCCTATATTATACCACTCCTCAAAAAAGGCAGTAGAGCTAATATATCAAATTACCGAGGAGTAGCTAAACTCTGCGCTATTCCGCAGTTGTTTGAACATATTATCACCGATCAGGTGCAGCATTTCGTTCTTCCTTTATTAAGTACTTCACAGCACGGTTTCACCGTTACTTACTGCGTTCAACTACAACCAACTTATTAGAATTTACTTCGTTGGTCAATTGTAGTTTTTCACAACAACATCCAATGGATGTCATTTACACAGATTTTAGTAAAGCTTTTGTGTTTATCACTTCGTACTCCTTAATAAACCGAATACCTTTGGTTTTCCCCCCAAGTTAATTAGCTGGATTACATCCTATCTAACTTCCAGAACCCAAAGAGTTATTTTTAAAACAGCTATATCTAAGACTATTCGTGTAACTTCTGTTGTCCCTCAGGGTAGCCCATTATTATTCAATATTTTTATAAAAGATTTGCCATCTGCCATAAAAGATTCTAACGTCTTAATGTACGCTGAGGATGTTAAGTTATGCTTATCTATTTTATCTCCGGTCCAACAAATGTTTCTTCAAGAAGATCTTGATTCCTTATCTCAATGGTGCGCCAAAAATTATCTTTCGCTTAATTGTGAAAAATGTAAAATTATGTCCTTTTCGTGTTTTGTATCTAATTATATTTCTTCCGATCAGTTAAAATCTAATCTCGTAACTCTCCTTAACACATAGTATTCTATTAACTATTTAACTTAATTTCGCACACTTTAAATTTATCTTTATAGTGTTTTATGATTAGTATAAATGGCTGATGACATTAGGTCTGTAGCCGTATAGTAGTCAATTAATTTCTTTTGAATGTTACTAATCTCCAGTAGTTCAGTACCGAAGGGACTTGTGGTCGATACCCAGTCTTGTTTGTATTTTAGTGGTGGGGTCTGGGGGGGAGAAGTGGCGTGGGATAGAAAGTTGTTTAGTTTAGACAAACTAGAATTGAATCGTCTGACAACGAACGAAAAAGAACAGATAAGGAAATACGTATCCGAGTATAAACCAGAGAGATCAATAGAATCGCCAATTGAGATGAAGATCAGTGTTGATGATGAAGCACTTGTATATGAGGTTCCGCGAAGAACTTCTTATATGGATAAATGCATCATCGACAAACAGATACAAGATTGGTTGAGAGGGTATTGTTGTGCCAAGTTCACCGGAGTATGCGGCCCAAGTTGTGTTGGTAACTAAGAAAGACGGGTCGAAAAGATTTTGTTGTGACTATAGGAAGATTAATGAAGAAATAATAAAATGGGAAAAGTGTCAGTTCCCATAGCAAAAGATAAAGTTTTTGGGCTATTGGGTGGGCGACGGTAAAGACAAAATTAAAGCGGTTCAGAGTTTTCCTACACCAAGTTCGATTAAAGCATTAGAAAGTTAGGGCTTCATCGTACTTGAGAAGATTTGTGAAGGAGTATGCCATGATAGCTAAATCAAGGTCAGACTTACTTAGAGACATTAAAAGAGGACGAAGAGACATGCGAATAGAGTTAAACGAGGACTATTATGTAAAGAATGGCGTTCTATTTAAAGATCCCCGTAAAGAACTTTTAGTAGTACCGGACATAATTGAAGATGAAGTGATAAAATTACCAAATGAAAGAGGACATGTCGGTTGGAAAAACACCAAGGACATAATAGATCGAGCCTACTATATGCCGAATACACAAGCAAAAGTAGAAAAGATGGTAAGGAGTTGCATAAGTTGTTTAATAGCAGACACAAAGCAAGGTAGAAAGGAAGGTTGGCTATCACCAATTGACAAGGCTCAGGATTATCACTGGACTGGATATGAAAGGAAAAGAAAATGTTATTATGAGGAACTACTTAAAAGAATTGGATATACGGGACTTAGATGAAGAGAGAGATAACATCAGGAGAGAAGCTCAGTTAAATAAAGAAGAAATACAGGAGGAGAATAGAAAGACGTTTAATAAGAAACGAAGGGACAGCGTTCACTATGAAACAGGGGACATAGTCGCGATCAAAAGAACGCAATACAGGACAGGGATGAAACGAAGACCAAAATTTTTTGGACCATACAAGGTCGTAAAGAAATTTAATCACGAGAGCAACGAGGTAGAAAAACGGGGGGAAACCGAGGGACCAAAAAAAAACAATTTCTGTAACGGAGTTCATGAAATCTAGGGTATCAAAGGCAAGGGTCACTCTACTCAAAAGAGAGTTAAGCGTGTCTAACCACGAGAAGTGAGCGGAGAGTCGAAAACCACCACCATCGAATGCGCATCAACGTAACGATGGAAAAGATAAAAAAATAGAAGATCACTACCGACTGACGCGCATTAACGCTACTCATAAATAACTATAATTAAATAAATACTCTAAAATAACTCTTAAATAACTATAATTAAATAAATAAATACTAAACGTGGTCATTTAAACCACATGTATATTAGCATTTTGACTTCTTTTTTTTTTTTGCTGGTAGCCTCTATTATATCTTCCCCTGTGGTATCTACCACGGCCACAGCCAAGTCCACGGGAGTTTTGGTTGTCACAGGATAACTATCCAATATGCTACGCTAATAGAACTATAAATGAGCGGAGGTATTCAGTAACAAAGAAGGAACTTTTAGCAATTGTATGGCCCGTATTTATGGACGGACTTTTGATATTTTAACAGACCAACAACCGCTTGTATGGCTACAAACAAAAAATAAAGGAAAAAAATAATAATCCTAGGTTACAACGTTGGTTACACAAGTTAGGAGAATATGATCTTAACATCGGATATGTTAAAGGAAAAGAAAATATACCTGCTGATGTTCCTATATTAGAGTCAGTTGTAAACCATTTTTCTGCACAGCTTATATTAGTTGAACATAAAACCAAGGAAATTGATGTCTTTAATAAATAGCGAAAAATATATATTAGCATAGATGATATTTTAGGAGAACACATGACGATATCATCAGAAGATTTTTGAAATCAGGAATATATTCAGGAATTTCGGATCATCAATATGATATAGTGCAACGGAAGCTTATAGAATTATTTAACAACAAGATTAAATTCTACATATGTCGTTTTTATGCTAAAGATATGAGGAACAAAGATGAGGCTTTAAGATATATTAAAAAATATCACACACAAGAAACAGGCCATGCAGGAATTAATGAAAATTACCAGGGTTTAAAAAACATAATATTTTTCCAAGAACTTGAAACATCTTATTCAAAAATACATTATTAATTGTTACATATGTATCAGGGGAAAATACGATAGATAGCCAATCAAACCAAAATTTAAGCTAACAGAAACACCCAAAGACATAAATGAGATAGTACATATCGATACATATATAATTAAGAAACATACCTTTTTGACATTCATCGACAAATTTTCAAAACAGGCCTTCGCTCTTTTCTTATCGAGAGGTTCCATAACACTTTAGGAGAAAAATTCAAAGTAATTGAAATAAACAATCAAGGCTTGTCCACCCAAGAGAAACTTTATAAATGTGTAGAATACTATAACAAATCAATCCATTCAACAGCAGGTGTAAAACCAATAGACATAGTTAACAAGATATATAAAACTAAGATTTTTGAAAAACTTCAACAAGTAAAAATATAAATAGTACAGAAACACAACGAAGGAAGAGAAGATTATACTACTTTAGAAGAGGAGGGTTATGTAAAAAACTATAGATCTGTCAGACATAAACATGAACATATATATAAAAAAAACCAATGTAGGCAACATTCACCCGACCAATATTAAACAAAAAAAGAAATTTTCAAATCAAATTGATACGAATGCTATTAATAATAATATAAATTAGAAAACGAATAACATGTGAACTTTTAATTTAAATGAATGTAATAATCATTTCAAAACCAATGTTCTCAAAATAATTGAATTAGAAATTGAATTTTTTAAAATTCAATGTTTAGTAAATTCATACATGTGGTTTTTAGGGTTACGTACCCATAGGGAGCTAACGGGACCCTATTACTAAGCTTACAATGTCCGTCCGTCCGTCTGTCTCCTGCTCTATCTCATGAATCGTAATAGGTAGAGTGTTGAAATTTTCACAAGGTGTGTAATTCACTTGTGTGTAGTATACTTTGAGCTGTTAATTGTAGTATACTTCTAAGCTATGAAATATAAACATAATTTTATATTTTAAGCAAAAAATGTTGTACGATGGTACTGAACCCTCCGTGTGCGAGTCCGACTTACACTTGGCTGATTTTTTTTCTTTCGACAGCTCACTCAAAAATGAATGTGAAGGCATAATACACATTCCATCCCTTTCAGCAAGGGATGAGTATAGTATCATGCCAACACAATGTTTTTTGGTATACTTATTGTCTCAATTCAAATTTTTAAATGTGAAGGCATAACACACATTCCATCCCTTTCAGACTACATATAGGAAACACATATACAATGTTTCTTATCGCAAAACATATACAACATACAAGTTTCGTTGTATATACTAATATTGAATGCATTCAGTAATTACAAATTTTGTAGGCAATGTAAATGAGCGATTGCACAAGTCTAAATTGCATTCAATCCTATCTTTAATTATTATTGTAATTAATTTTCATTCGATGCACTTATAATTCTCTAAAGATTCATAAGCTATGTTTTTTTAAGGATCCAAAAATGTAAATCAAAAATATAAAAAAAGACTAACTTTGGCTATGTCGAAGTTGTAATACACTTCACGCCCCAGCTAGTGGTCCTATATACAAAATTTCAGCTGTCTAGCTCAAAAACTGAAGGACTAGGAGTGCGAACAGACGGACAGACGGACATGGCTAAATCAACTCGTCTCATTGAGCTGATCAGAAATATATATACTTTATGTGGTCTGCGATGTCTCCTTCTGTGTGTTACAAACTTCATGACAAACTTATAATACTATTCACTCCCGTGAAGAGTTTAATTAGTCTTAGACTCTGCTCAATAATAAAAATACATAAATCAAATATAACTGATTTCTTTATTATTGAGTAACCTATAATTCGCGTACCACAGTTTGAGAAAAAATATTGACCCTACATTTCTGTTTTATTGGGGTATTGCCATTAATAGACTTCACGACGAATGGAAAGAATATTGGGATGGTGCCTTTCAGTTCTGGGAAGGGTTTTATATAGTTCCTAGAAGCCCCGGTATCCACTAATAATTTCAGATCTCTCCCTGCCCGCCCCAATGTTCGGCTGATCCACGGGAGCAGGGATTCACTCCTAAAAAATTGAGTTGGTCGATGTCTTCAACTTCCTGTCCTGACTGGGAATCATACGCTTGGTCCTGTTCAGCATCTTGATCGATATGGTTGACCCTCAGGAATGTTGATGGTCCGGCTCTATCTGATTCTGGGGCCCTTTTGTTATGTTGACCACCATTGTTGGGTTGCCAACGTCGGTAAATCTGTGAGTTCGTACGCTGTTGGTTCTGGAGCGTCCTTTGTAACTGTTAACGTTGTTGGTTCTGGGTCGTCTTTTGTGACTGATCACGTTGTTGCCAATTCATACGAAGTTTTGATTGGGTCGGGTCTAACTCCATTGGGGTAGACGCCCCACCTTGGGAATTTTCTCCATTTTTTGATTGCCTGCTGTAATAAGGGCTTTTCTGTTGTGAATCCCCTTGGATCAGTAGCCTCTTGTTCCCAAATCTCCTGTTGTTCTTTCTTCCTCCACCGCCACGTATTCCAAAACATGTGGCGAAACAGTACCGCTTTTGGTTGGCTTCTACGTCCTGAGCCACGGCCAAGGCAGTTGCAAGGTCGAGTGGTCTTGATGCGAAGAGTACATAGGGGTTTCTTCAGGCCTGAAATGAAGCATCCATTCAGTATTTGTCGCACATTAGTGCAGCCAAAATACTGTCGTATGACATTAATGTTATATTTGTTAGCAAGGTTAGTTTCTTTATATCGGACGTTTATCCGCATAAGTAAAGTCCAACCTCGCAATAATGGTCTTAAAATTCAGGACCGTGTTAAATGATGACAGCGTCGCGTCTGCAGGACCTATTATCTTGTTTCTTTTAATCCCTATTGCTTGGAAATGACTTAGGCTGTTATTGTCGTTCTGAAAAGGCTGATAAGCTATATGTGCTGCCTGCCTCCAGGACACATATTTTGATGGCGTGCCATTTATCTGCCTTTCTAACTCTTACTTCTATCGTTCGAGTGCGGTCGTAACTGCTGTATTTATGAGAGTTTGTACCCAACCTTCTTCCAATGTCCTATTAGACATCTCCGAAACTTGCAAATTCCTAAAGAGTTCTTCTAGCACGCTATCTTTCATGAACTATTATCCCTATTATTAACTATTTCTGTCTTACTGCAGTAAATAATATTTAAGGAACTTTTGTATTTAAACTTTCACTTTAATAAAGACTGTGATCCTTTTACATTATTAGTTGAAGCTTTCGATTTAGAATACTTATATGAATTACAACAAAATCGTTCTCATAGAGTGGGGGTTGTCGGTTGTACAGTTTTTTAAATTTTATGGAAATAATTTTGTTTTTAAATTTTGTATTTAAATTTTTCTATTTATGGAAAAAAATTTGTTTCAAAGAATTGTTTCATAATTTTTGTACTTAAATTTTACTGTTTATGGAAATCATTTTGATTCAAAGAATTGTTTCCTAAATTTTACTGTTAATGGATATATTAAAAGTCTAATTTTAATGACAATATAAAAGAAGCAAATATCTGAACATTGCATATGCGTCTGAAGTAAGCCAAAATGCAATGAAAACTCTGGTTCAGACGCACCACTTGCACCATTAGGAATAAACAAGCAAGAATAATCATTAATGTGACAGGCTTTCCTCATATGCGGTGTTTTTGTGATTCGTTGTTTTCATATATGCGTTGTTTCAGTAATCCGGTGTTTTAATACTCGGTAATTCCAGCACTTGGTATATGTATATGCACAAAAAAAATTGTGAATCGAACCGAATCGAGTACAAACCGTTTCGGGCGTCTTAAAAACGTAGTATAAGTCAAGTTCATGCCTGTGATAAAGAAATATTCTCTGTCGAAAAGTGCAGCGCTATACTCTTGTGCGTAAAAGAACGTGACGATTTCTTACCATTTAACTCTTCATTTATGCCAAACGCCGCCTAAGAAGTTTCACTTCAAAAATTACGCGTGTAACATCGTACCCGTGATATAAGTCAAACATCTTAAAAACAAAATAAGAGAGATTTAGTGTGAGAGGAAGAGAGATAAACTCAAAACAAATAAAACAATACAAAATTTGCATACAAAATATTCTTTTGTATATTCAATATTTACAGTGTCATTTGTTGGTGCTTCAATTGGTAATACTGATATTAATGGTTTGAGCGAAAAATACAATAACAACATCTCTTGCTCCGCTCTCAGTGAACGTCATAACACAGAAAGAAAGGAGCGAATAGCGCAATAATCTTGTGTGTTCTCAGATATTAGTAAATGAGAAGTAAAAATACAATAATAATAACAACAATACAGAATTCAAGAAGCAGCAAAGACAAATACTGTGCACCAAATATTTATTTATAAATGAGCAGTTCAGACCCTTGTGTTTTTTGTTTTTAAAAATTTTTTTGTAGAGACTGTAAGATCAGTATATTCTCTACGAAATCAGCAAAAGAAAAAAACCGTTATTCTACTTTGATTGGAAATATTCCAGACAAAACGGCAGAACAGGCAAATTGACGCCAAATAATTATTCGTACACATGTCGGTTATGATATTGTTTTTGCAAAAGTAACTGTAATCGGCGTTTCTGTTTTAACCCATTTCGATGAATATGCAATGGCATTACTCATTCTTAGTATTTGGCGTTGTTTTAATGTTATAATCAAATTGAAATTTGTTGGAGTTAGACAAAATGGGTCGAAGTGCAGATTTGCCACATGATATGCGGAAACTAATAATCAAAATGTATTTGAAAAACAGATCTCTTGGAGAAATTGGACAGATGCTTTGTAGAGCACACTCGACTGTGCAAAACGTAATGAAATAATTATTTTAATAGTGGTGAATTGGCACCAAAACACAAAAATGCTGGAAGGCCTAAAATATTAACAGCACGAGAGGAGCTTCTGTTGTTCAAAATCCAAAAATGTCGACCACAATGATTTACAATGACCTGCGTGTAACTTAAACCTAACGCTATAGCAACTAAGCACTATTAGAATTATTTTTAATAATTGAAATGAATAAATAAAATAGAATATCCTTTTCTTAATACGTAAAAAAAAACAATCTACTTAATCCGGTATGTGATGGAAACTGCTTTCGGCTCAATTCCGCTACAATTCCATTCCAAGGTGTGATGGAAACCGCTTTTGACGTTTTTGAAATCGTTTAATTTATTACAGTCGATTTGGTTAAATTCTCTCTTAATTCAATTTATTTATATGTCAAAATAACCTATATTTTTTGGTAATGAAGCTGTGGTGTTTTAATTTTGTTCAAAAAATGCGTATGAAGTGATTAGTTTAATAAGAAATTTTAATAATCTAAAACAAAAATTGTGTATAGTACCCTGCGTTAACACACTGCAAACATGCCAACTTAACGCAGGGTACTATACACATTTTTCGTTTGTTGAGAAATGAAGTCTTTTTGTTTTTAATTGGGTTTTGTAGAGTGAGTAATGTGAAAGAGAGTGAGCAGTATCAAAATATTTGCTTGGCATCAGTGGCTGAGTGTGAATACTAGCAAAAGGATCCAAAGAAAAATAAACGAAAAGTGTCGCCACAAATTTGATACGTTTCAGAAAGCCCTAAAAAAACCAGTATTTAATCAGCAGTTCGTTCGAACATGAATGTTCGAAAAATGACACCTACGTTTTTTTGCACGAAAACGCGCGATATCAAAAAAGGTGGTGTTTTCTATCACACACCGGAATGTTAATATCATTGCCTTCGAGTGAACATTGAAAAATAAAACTCTTTCGCAGTTCCTCACCCTACAAACATCAAACGAAAGTGAGAAACGTCGGCAGAGAAAATTGTGTGCCCGGGAACAAGCGATTTTGCACCCCTCGGCTACCTCGCTTCTCTTGTCAACAAACAAAAGTCGCAGGAGAGAACGCTGTCGCAGAACTTGAATTAGACCCGTTTTACATTATAAGACTCGCTTCAGACGCTTATAGTTGATTCTTCTTTGGTGTCTGATGCTTGAGTATTGCTTGTGTGCTCATTGTAAGACTGGCGTAAATCGATTTTTTCACATTTTAGTTCACTTTTCTTTTCGTATGAAGGTGTGTGTTTCAAGATACGCAAAGAAAACAAAGAAAAACGCGGCAGCCAAATTTTGTTCTGTGGTACATCGACACGGCTACCGTCGGCTTCCCTATCAACCCGCGCGCTCTCTTGCCTACAAACAAAAGTCTGATGAGAGCTCTGCCTTATTGACCAAAGACCATATACGAGTATACCATAGACATGACAATTCGAACTTCGAAATTGAGTTTCGCTCTCAAAATTGATGTTTCGCATTTCAATTTCATGGGATCTTGTTGTTGGAAACCCGTATAAACTTTTCGAAACTGCCAGAAAGAAAAATATAAGAATGCTAAGGTTCGAATTATCTAGTCTATATAGTTAAAGGTTTCTGTTATTGACATTTAGCATGATTTTCCATTTTTTATAATATGAATTAATTTTAATCAGCGAGCATTGACGGGTGCTGTGTATACATTTTTCTATGTAATTAATACCTGCACAGTAAAGCGCAGTATCGTCAGCAAAGATAGAAACAGTGCAGTTATTATAATAAGTACAGGTACATCATAGGTGTATAAGTTATACAAGAACGGTATCAAGTTGCAGGTATAATGGAATGAGTTTCACGACGAAAGTTAAGCCTCGCCTTCAAAATTTTTTCAAATATTTTCCAAAAACAGCATAACAAGCTGATAGGGTGGTAGTTCTCAAGTGAATCTGGTGGTTTCCAAGTTTGGAAATAGCTATGATTTTGGTAACCTTACACGATTGGGGAAAATAACAAATTTGAACACAATAATTAATGATAAGGGCAAGAAAAGGGTTGACACTAAGTTGTAAGTTTTTTATGCATATATTTTTTTTTTAAACCAACAAATGAATGCTAATGAAGAGAGCTCCATACTTATATTTTTAAAATCTTTCAAGTTGCTTTTGTCGAACATCTCGTTAATCCAACCCATCAGTATCCACTAATTATTTGGGAAGGAGGTAGGCAGAACAACGTCTACCTCTAGAAAACAAAAAAAAAAAAAAAACGAACATCGGAAACATCGAATCGATGTCCAGCACTACCGCAGGCCTTAGTTGTCATTACTTTATCCTTAAGTTAGTTAACTAAGAGCAAGATTTCCTAACAAATGCACAAATGTTCTTTGATAGCAAAATAACGGGTCAGCAAGTACAAATATAAAATAGAATACATATTTTATTCATACTTACTAGAGGGTATTTAGATTGGTTATATTTCCTAACCCGCTATTAAGGCTTTCTTCACAATGTCCCATATTTTCTTTATTATAATCACTCCGAATCCATATCAAATGTAGCATTAGCAATGGAAGCAACAAATATCCAACAATTTCGAATCTCGTGTATGATCTAAAATTTTTGACTACCAGGTATTGTAAAGATGACATATTCCTCAATTTTAGTTTCTAAAAAAAAGAGCATGATAACTATTAACATTGTAACATTAATTTTTGGTCAGAAAATATAAGATACAATTAAATTTTATTTCAAGTCTCTTCTCTCAATTAAACCAAGTAAAACCCTAAAGCAAAAGAAACAACTGCCTTTTAAGAAGAAGACTTATGATTTTAATTCCGTGAACTCCTCTCGATTTGTTTGCTTCATAAACCAGATGTTGTCGTTAACGAACTGTCAGTTGAGTTTGAACAAACAACTGAAAATGACGAAAAAACTGAATGTATTTTAATAAATACAGAAATTGAACAAATAATTTCGTACATCTTATTTGCTGTAAATCAATTGTTATTTGAACTAAATTGGTAAAACATTTATCTTTTGGACACAATGTTGTTTATGACAAAAACGACGTGCCTTTTTTATGCAGAACTGTCAATTTAGGGCCAAATACACTTGTCAAATAATTGTTCAAGCCGTTGCTGTTGTCGTTTGATGTTTGACGTTCGTCAAATTTTTTATACTTACAATAGTTCTTTTTGAATTGCAATAAGTTCGGACAGCGCCAATTGCTACCAAGGTGCCGATTTGCCCTGTCCTCAGACTCGTGGCTAATGACCGAAATTACTGCTACCATGTACTTGGCTGTTCTTTTCAGAAGCAGTATTCCCTTTCATCTGTCTCGCATGTCCAATCTGTCGAACTACTTTCACAAGATTGGGGATCGGAGAAATTATTCTGTTCATTGTCCTCTATTTGGGGCAAAATCACATTCTTTTTCGAACAGATTCAACAATCTTACATCAAAACGCTCATTTGCATCCTCATGGATAAATACCCTAGTCCGACAAGACATGCCCAAGAAACTTAAGCCTAGTCGTTTTAAAGGCACCTTTCTCCTGATTTAATAGAACAGTATTTTTCTCAAGAATTCCGCATGCCGTTTTGACGGCTTGATCATTCTGTTCTTCGCTATTCCCACAAATAATAACGTCAATATAATTCATGACATTTTCACACGATGTCAGCATTCCTTCGAGTAACATAAATTTCAGGTGCCGAGTGCAACAGCGTCTGGAATAAAAAGAGTAATGAGCGTAGTTATTTCGCGACTTTCCTCATGAAGTTTCAGTTGATGGTATGCGTCCTTTAGATCCAACCGCGAAAAGTGTTTAGCCTTTTTCACTCTGCGTATGTCGATGCACAATCTGATCTCACCACTATCCTTAAATGCCACAATTATTGGTGAAATCCAGGCACTTGGACCATCCACCGGTTCGATGAGATATTTAACCAGTTTCCTCTAGCTTACCTTCGATCATAATTTCTAACGAAATCGGGATAAGACGCACCGGCTGGTGTACCGGTTGTTGTATCAGGTTTTATAACTTATCGGCTATACCGTTGGTTCACTTCTATCCCCAGTCTCAGTACGTTCAATCTTACAGCCGTCTCACGACCCAGCAACGATTGTCTTCCATTCTCAATGGCAAAGAATGTAGCAGCAAATACATAGATTGGAGCCTCGAAAACGCGTATTACGTTAAGTCATTGGTCCAAATCATAAGCTATAAACTGGTTGGCTGACTCCTAGTGAACATTAAAAATTAACATTAAATTTGATAACTTGCTGTATGTCTTCGTCACTTGTGATCTTGAAACAATCTCCCCGGGCTCCATCATCTTATAGGTGTATATCTGTACGTCGCTGCTTTGTGTTCGGCTTGCGATCCGGTACCAACAGACCTTTCACACTTGTTTTACATTTGTGCGCGAAATGTCCGATACGAAAACATTTCCTACACCTCGCTCCATGAGCCGGTCACAATGTGTAAAATTCTGCATGGCCTATATGATCACAGCGTCCACATTCAAACATGAAAGTACTCGAGCATATATCTCGGGATCTCACTTTATCATCTATATCTGCGGCTTGACCACCATCGACTCGGATTGTTTCCCGCCCAAGTTATGCTCTTTGTCTAGCAGTGGTCAAAATGACAAATGAGTCAAATATTTTTCCCCTAAGCAAATTCAATTTCTTTCCTTGTCAAACCACATTTTTTGTCGCAGCCGTAGTACAAATTGACCAAAGTCTTCTCAATCTAATGGAGTGAAGCCACGGAATAGATGTCTCTCAAAGATTGAATTCCGTTTCGAAGAAAAATATTCTAGTTTCTCAACTAGCATCGTAAAAACGTCATGTTTAGTTTCTTCGATTTACTCCACCAATACCCATGCAACGAGTAACTACGGCCTGTAGTTGTTGTCCACCCATACTCATTTCTCGAACCATGGAAAATATATCTTAAAAGCTCAAAGCCACTTTTCCCATTCGAATTGCAGAAACGACTTTTCGAGTGATTCGCATAAGATTGGTTTTATTTCAGCCATGATGCAGATTCTAAAAATATACCCAAATAAAAAAAATTTTTGCGTCACACTACGAGTAACTTGTTTTACAACACGCAGTTATTGTGAGGTCCTGGACTGCCGCCCAATAATTATATTCTGTACTACCGCCTCTGGCCTTTATCAGCTTGATTACAGTATGCATCATTGCAGCTCTGGATAATATAAATAAATCCAATAATAAATTCAAAGAAATTTCTTTTTCAGCTTGCATTACTGCACAGTCTCTGACCTTTGTCAACTTGATTACAGCTTGCATCGCTGTATCTCTAAAGCTTATCCAATAATAATTTTCATAACATTTTTAATTCTTCTTTTCGTTTCTTCTAATTTTTTCTTTGTTTTTTATATTTTTTCAAGAATAATTTTTCCACTGAGAGCACAGTACTTAAACGTTCCCAGAAGCAAATATATATGTCGCTGCGGCAATTAACTTTTTTTTTTTTTTTTTTGTTTTACATTTTATTACGTCTAATACAAAAGTACCCTTAAGACATAAGAATCATAGTATGTCTGTTGATTTCATTTCCAAATGAAGGCATGTGTAGATTATTGTGAATTGTCTTATTCGTGACAAACCATGGCACATCAATTATTTTTCGTAGAGTTTTATTCTGAGAGATTTGAGTGCTTTTATTTGCAAGCGAGTTGCCAGACCCCACATATGTTCAAGACGGTTTGATGATCGACTTGTAGATTGTAAGTTTAGCATTAAGGTTTAAATTACTCGCGAGTCGTAAAAGCCAGTTTAGTCTGTGTAAGTTGGTTACATCTGTTTTAGCAAAGACGGTAATGTGCCGTCTCCATATCAAGCATCTGTCCAGATGCATACCGAGTTATTTCACATTGTAGGCATAGGGGATGTCAATGCCACCCATGTTAACTGTAAAGCAAGTCATCATTTCAACTGCGACATATGTCCTTTTCATATTATTGTAAGCTTTGTTGTCTTACTTCACTTTTTATTGTTTCAAGGATTACACCTCTTGTATTTATTTTTTCTTTTTCCTCTTCGCCACTATAATATATTTATATATTCGTAATCATTTATATATTCGTAATCATATACGAGTATAACCATCCGCTTTCAGTGACACTTCAAAAAGCAGTCACCAACGCTCGTCGCCGACCCGATATCGCTGCGTTCGTGACCTTGCGAGATTGATCACACACCATTATACATATGACTGTGTGTGTGTATTACTCTCTTCGCTCGGCACGGTTTGCCGCATTAGGTGTCCCGAGATTACAAACAATTTGTTGTTGGGTCCAAAACGATATGCGGTTTTTTATACACGAATGAAATTACCATCAGAAATCTTCACATACGGATTGAACTATATTGATGAGTAGAGGTATATGTCATTACTGTTGGAATGCTTGGAAGTAACATTCTTGAAAACTACTAACAATGCTCCTTCTTTTTTGTCCGTCAGAGGACCCTAACTTTATTTTAAGGATTTGTTGGACTAATGTTTGAAAGATGGACCATTTTTATTACATCTAAAAATCTTACATATAAAACATTAAAAGATTTACTCACCAATATCAATTTTAGAGCGTATCGAATAAACAAATTTATTTTCATAAAGTTTTTCTTTTGACTGACGCATGGCTACTTTGTTTAATTCTTATGATAATAATCAATCTATCTATCTATTTTGCTACATTACTTTCTTACTATCCATCTATTTATCTAGAGAGAAACATATTTTCAAATCAATCAGGTAGTGTTTGGCAAACATCTCATATAATTATGTTAATATTAGTAAAAATATATTTTTGAATTGTGAGTTATAGTATAATAAAATAAAATAAATATCATTCTTTCTATCACTCCCGTACAAAGCTGATTTCGATAAAATGTAATAATAAGAACATGAAAACACAGGAGCGGAACAAAAGCAATGTAGTTTGCTGGGCGCTTTAGACGCAAAAAGTTTTGATCGCTTATAGTGGTGTCTGGACAGTGGCGCAACTAGTCGCATGTGCGGTAAGAAAGAGTGTTTCACTAAATTTGAAGAACATTCAGAGCTAATCGGATTAGCAGGCGATGGACATTTACGCGCAGAAGGGAAAGGCGAAGTTACGCTACAGACAGAGTTGTGTAGTTGCGCCACTAGTCACATGTGCGGTGAGAAAGAGTGTTTCACTAAATTTGAAGAACATTCAGAGCTAATCGGATTAGCAGGCGACGGACATTTACGCGCAGAAATTAGTAAACGTACTGTATGTGCCACAACTAAAAGGAAATTTCATGTCAGTAAGTCGAGCTGTAGAAAATGATTGTGTTGTGCATTTTGGAGACAAATATGCAAAAGTCGTACAAAAGAACGAGTGCATTTTGAAAGTACCAAAAATTGGAAACTTGTACAAATCAAACAAATGTTATGCTGCGGTTGCTGTTAACAAAAGAGTATGGCATCTAAAATATGGTCATCTAAACTACGGCAGTTTAGAATATTCTCAATAAGCAAATGGTCCGCGGGATGAAGAATATTGTTTTTCCGCCGAAGATGGTATGCAAGACGTGTATGGTGAACAAGATACACACACAACCTTTTCCAAATATATCCGAAAACAGGGCGAATGACTTGCTTGAGCTGGTGCACACGGATGTGTGTGGTCTTTTTGAAAACGGATCGCTTAGAGGTTCAAAGTATTTCTTAATGTTTATCGATGATAAGTCAGAGCGTATTTTCGCATATTTTTTGAAAAGGAAATCATAAGAGCAAATTTCAAGCCAAAGGGAATGAATACCGGATGTTCGGGTGTTCAAGTACGACCAAAGGTTACAGGCTGTTTGATGCTGAGAAATGACAAGTTGTTGAAAACAGAGATGTCCTATTTGATGAGACCAGCAAAGATCAGAGTTATTCACTCGACATGACAACTTTCGATGCGCCAGAGAGTACAAATATAACGTTACTGAAGGACAGCGAGAGTGTCACAGGAAACGAAGTCAGCTTGAGCAGCAGCAGCGATGATTTTGAAAGCGCAGAAGACGAAGACGCGGTTCAGGTAGGACCCAGGAGACCAAGATTGATTCGGACAGGTAAACCTGGTTACACTGCTTTGATGAAGATTACAACGTGGTTGGAAGCAGATTTGCCTAAAAACCAGCAAGCTATTGGCTGTAAATGGAGACTTTTTCTCCAGTATGCCGATTGGAGAGCATACGATTAGTGCTGGCGCTGGCAGCAGAGTTACACTTACATCTACACCAAATGGGCATACCTGAATAGTGACTTAACTGATACGGTCTATATGAGGCAACCGGAGGGATATGTGGATAACAGCACAACTGGCAAGGTCTTGCTGCTAAAAAAGGCTATCTACGGGTTGAAATAGTCAGGAAGGGAGTGGAACACTAAACTAGATAGTGTTTTACGTGAAATCGGTTTCATACCATTCGATAACGAACCATGTCTCTACAAGCAGCATGTTAAAGGTAATTTGTCACTTATCTTGATATATGTAGATGACATCATTATAACATGCGAGTCGAAACAAGATGTGATCAACATAAAGACGTCGATGTCAAAAGCGTTTCAGTGTGAAGACAAGGGTCAGCTGAATTTTTTTTTCTCGGTATGCAGATTGAACGAGAAGGTGATTTTGGCGAAATTACATTGAGCCAGACACACTACATTAAAAAGCTTTTGCAACGTATATTGGTATCGAGAACTGCAGAAGTGCATTTATGCCTTTAGAGGCAGGACATCAAGTAGCATGCAGTATGTTTTACGGTATCTGGCATCTACGGCAGACGTGAAACTATATTACAAAAAATGTGGACAGGCATTTGTCGGTTTTGTGGATTCCGACTGGGGCGGCGACCATGTAGATCGCAAGTCGTATACTGGGTACGTATACTTCATGGCAGGGGGTCCGATATCCTGGAAGTCGGAAAAACAACGCAGCGTGGCACTCAGTAACAGCAAGGCTGAGTACATGGCATTATCAATAGCATGTCAAGAGGCTATAGATCTACGAAGGTTAATAATAGAAATCGGATGTAGCGATGGGAACAGTCCCACAACTGTGTACGGCGACAATTTGAGTGCACAACAGCTGACAAAAAACCCTGTTCATCATGGCAGATCAAAACACAGATTGTATTGAGTTACATTCCCACTGGTGAAATGATAGCAGATATCTTGACTAAGAATTTGCCAAAGAATAAGCATATTGAATTTATGAAAAATCTGAGTTTGATGTAAACATGCTTGCATTGAGGAAGGGTGCTAAAATGTTTCATATCTAAAGAATTCCAATGCATGCATGTACAATAGAAACATATGTTCTTTTATTTTTGTTTCGCTCCTTTATCATAATGTTCCATTTTTGATTGTTAACATTCGCTAATTACCTTTACTTGAAATAACACGCATGACGCGATTGATAGCATTTTGGTTATATGTATTTAAATAATCAATTCCTGGCAACTCAACAGTATTATGATAAAAACAGACAGAAAGAGCTTTGAGCGATTCTCGATCAAGTTGAAAGCTGCACTGTAAAAGAAAGCTGTTTTTTAAATCAGTCTGTAAAGTGTATGTTACCAGTCTGAAAACTTCAGTTTATGCAGGCTTGCCAACTTAGAAGAAAACGAAAATATATTAGAAATATAAAATATTTTTTACCCGACTACGGTAAAGCAAAAAAAGGAGGGTTATGAGTTTGACCCATGATACAAGAAACACCAATTTACAGTTATGTAGTTCTCTCTCAAAAATATACTTACGCTCTTCTTCTTCTAAATTTTTACGCTGCACAACACTATCATATGTTGTTTATTTATGTTTATTCAATTTATAATTGTGATAATGTGCATATTTAACTGCCCGAAATTTGAAATTTATATGAAAAACTAAACGGCCCGGCAAACTTTGTTTTGCGGCCGATACAACGGACCTCATTCTAGGAAAAAAACATTTGTTTTTTTAAGTGCTAATAGCTTCTTTAAAAACAATGTTCTTTGTGAAAACTATACTATCACGTGACATACACACACAGCTTCGTCTCAAGTCTTTCCCCAAGACAATGCACTGTGACAGTAGCCTTTGGTTACGATGGAAAAATTGCACGAATTATACATCGAATTGTCTCTGCACCATATTTTCGCCCCATCGGCTTATACCTGTTCGCATACCTTAAAAAAATAGTTTGCCGGAAAGAGATTGGCTCGAATGAGGAGATGATCGCCGTAACAAACGCCAATTATGAGGCTAAATATAAATCGTTCTTCCAGAAAGGTATCAAAATGCTGGAGTGATTATATCGCTCTTGAAGGAGGCTATGTTGATAAATAAAATTAAATTTAATCGAAAAAGTTTTCTTCATTAGACCGGGAACTTATCAGCCGATAGTTACCAATGAAGTATCGTAAACAACTTACTTTTAGAAATACGGCCACAATTTCTATTTTCCCCATTGAGAAGATCAAAAGACCTGTATTATCTATTCACCTCGTCACTACAGCCTCAAAGGAGCTTATTGTGAAAAAGTCAATAGTTACAGTTCTTCCAATATATTGACATTCATATGCCTCTTCGATTCAATGTGCCCAGGTTGGATACATATTAAGATTAATATAGATAAGTTTGGCATAGATCTATTGCTTGAATTTTTGTCCGAAAAATTGAATAACTCGTGGCCCACACTGCTGAATAAGCTTCTTTGGGAGTTTTTCAATAGACACTTCTAATATCAGTGTCCCCTTTAGAGTCATCTAATTACCACACTTGGGAGTCATAAACTAGTTTTAGTTTTCACTGTTCCCAGTTTGGTCTATGCGGAAAATGTAACTTCAAAATTATGTTTGAAATTTTGATCAAATATGACCTTTATGTGGTCCAGATACTTTTACAGAGACAGCAATTGTCCACCAGTCTAAATGTTAAGCAAACAATGTATATTAAATTAATATCAAAACAAAGATATTTTATGTGATTTTTTCATATAAATGAAATATGAAATACCAGTATGATGAATATGATGAGATATCGAAAATTTATATTTATAGTGTAGTAGTATATAGTTTATAGCATTAGTATGTAAGGTATAATCATAATATATAAGATAACAGAAGTATGTAAAGTACAAAAATAGTGTATACGATTAGCAGCAAGAGAATATGTATGTAAGATTTAGCTTTTTAAGCATAAAGAAAACATAATGAGTCAGTCTTCGCCTGACAACCAAAAGTAATAGCACCTGCAAATTCAGAAGTGGGATCTCCAAACGTCGATTTTTTTTGGAAAATTAATTTTGATACGGGAAAAGTGTATTGTATAAGTTGTTCTAAGATGTTAGATGCTAATTCTTTCATACTTGACCAGCTGAAGTTCTTGTGCGAGGCACTCGGCTTTCCAATAAGTGGCACTAAGGCAGTGCTGGCGAAACGGTTAAATAGTGTACCATCTGAGAAACTACAAGAGTGTTTGGATGGAACCGTAGAGTCCGGAGAGGGATCGAAAGGGGTTTTGGAAGACCTGGGCGCTACCTCTTTCCAGCCTAGTAAGCCATGCGATGGTGTACATTCACCCTACGAAGACAAAAAGCCGACGAAGGGGTTTTGGAAATTTGTGTGGCCGATGGTGTGAATTTTTCCAATGAAAATGTAAAGGAAAACCACGAAGTTCAAAAGCTAACAATGTTAAGCGACGTTATAAAGCCAACGAACTATATTGGACCAAGCAGAAGCATCTAAAAGGTCGAAGCTATATCTGCAAAACTAACAAGGAACGAAAACGTAAAGCAATGTGGAAGAGTTTTTTCTGGGACAGATAGTGACATATTAATGAGTGCAACAACAAAAAGCTACAGCAGGATGAAGACAGGAAAAGATACACAGCTGAAAGAGAGTACGATCTCCTGATAAGAGAAATTAACCTCTTATAACGCGAAAATTAGCTTATACACAAATATTGGAAATAATGAAATGGATGTTTCATGTAACACATTGAGGGAGCTTTTGCCTTCCTACAACGGCAGAGCGGATTTCAAAATGTGGTATGCGCAACTGAACAGTGCTCATTGGCCGGAATTCCCAAAATGTTGGCATTAAATATACGAATGTAATTGCAGAGTTGAAACTTGGCACATTGAATAGTAAGATCATATATAAGAATAAGACAAACTTCATCTGGAGAAATTGGAATCGGCTCTCTTGAATTACCTTTTTTTTCTTTTAAGTTTAATAAGTTTTCCCTCAAAACAGTTTCCGTAATTTTATCTTTTGCCTTTTTTGAGGAAACGACTGCCGCATGCACGAGCAAAGAAGTATTATGTTCTTGCTCCGAGGACAATTCGGTAGCCATTTTTCTCTTTAAATGCATACTGCCTTCGCTATATGTCAAGCGATGTCATCCTTGTTTGTTTTTCAATAAATCAGTTTCATTTATATTTATACATATTTTTGATGAGTCATTTTTGGTGTTGATTTTTAAATCTCCTTACATTACTGTTGCATTTTGGCAAGTACTAATTAATATACTTTGTAAAAGCAGCTATGTCCTTGTGTACTTGTTTTTTACTTTGATTGACATTTTCATTAAATTTTTGCAAAATCCAGTCTGAAATGGCTTCATTTATGCGTTCCTTCTTAATCCACACATCAATCATGTCAGCGTGACTGAATTCTAGGTTACCTATAAGAGATGCATTTTTTTCGAAAAGGAACAAAAAGGAGCAAAAAATAATACCATCGTATTCTATACATATTAATGAACAAATATCAATTAGTACTTCCGAGGGCCTGTGAGGACTTATAAACTTTTACTCCACGAAACACATGTTTTTTAGGTTAAGGCTAACTAAAAAAAGAGATATTAACAACACACAAAGACAAAGGCAACTTACATGAAAACATAAACTTTGGCTAATTATATTCTACATACCTTGAGCTATGTTTTCCATCACAAACACCAAATAAATTAGTTGTTTTCAGCAAAGTTGTGAATGAAAAACAGCTGACTTTGAGGGCTACTGCAAACTAATAGGGCTGCAGGAAAAGTAATGGACTATCCGATTTGGATACCTTACTCTATTAGACCAATTAAACTTATTTCCAAAAATAAATTAAATAAGCAATTGAATTTATGCCAAAATTTTGGGAGTTTCGACCAATGTGCAGTGTAAGGAAGACTTACAATGTGTCAGATAGAAATATGCGTGAATGTGGAAATTGGAAGGAAGAGCAAAATTATGGATCTACTCGAAACCGCACCACCTCGATACAAGCGTCGAAGATCTTATCCGTCAAATTAAAGATATGTTCGAGGTAAAAGAAGATAAAATAATGTTGAAGTACGATGAAGAGTTCGTGGATTATTTCAACGATAAAATTGTTCTGTCGAACATCCTGGAATTGATGTTGCAGAATAAGAAATCTGCCAAGTGTGAGTCGGACTCGCACACGGAGGGTTCCGTACTGTCGTACAAGATTTTATGCTTAAAATATTAAATTATGTGCATATTTAACAGCCTAAAAGTATACTACAATTAACAGTTTAAAAGTATACTACAAAAAAAAACTATGAAAATTTCAACTCTCTACCTATTACGGCTCATGAGATAGAGCAGGAGACGGGCGGACGGACAGCGTAAGCTTAGTAATAGAGTCCCGTTAGCTCCCTATGGATACGGAACCCTAAAAAAAGAATAGTTGCAAAGATAACATAACTAGATCGACGACAATGTTTTAGGAGTTGATAACAATTTTGAAATGGATATATTGGCGATTGATTATGATCCAGAAAATGTTGAATATAAGTTAGGGGAGCAGCTGAGTTATAACCAAAGGAATTAATTTGAAGAAGTATTTAGATTGTACTACACAACTTCAAAACAACATAGTGAACCAAACGTAAAATGTGAGATGAAAATAACTGTAGAAAATACGAAAGCGTTTAGCTGACCACGCCGTTTCTCTTATACAGAAAAAGCGAAATTACAAGTTATCATAGATGGAAATTTGTCCAAGTGAGTCCGAATATGCTTCACTATCGTCTTAGTAAAGAAGAATACAGTAGATTTAAGGATGTGTGTAGATTACAGGCGATTAAACATAATAACAACAATGGTCAATTTTCCCATACCCTTAATAGACGATGTCCTGGACAGGTTAGCAAACAAAGTTGTTTTCCCAAACTTAGATTTGTAAAACGGGTTTTGCCATGTACATATGCACGAGGAATCAATAAAATATACGTCTTTCATAACCCCACTAAGACAATTCAAATTTTTCAGAATGCCATTTGGTTTGAAATAAAGTATTTTATGATATGGTACAAGATGGCAGATTAGTATTTTATTTAGATGATGATAGCAACGGAAACAAAAAATGAGCACATGGAAATACGAAAGGACTTTTTGAAACGCCTAGTTGATAACAAACTAGAACTATGGTTGAGCAAATGTGAATTTTGTCAAGGACAAGTCAAATATTTGGGATATACAATATCAAAAGATATAGGTGCTGACGAAGATGAGTTGGAAGCAATAAGAAATTTTCCAGTGCCAACTAAGGTACACCATGTTCATAGTTTTTTAGGAATGTGCTCCTACTTCCGTAGGTTCTTTAAAGATTTTGCTACCAAAGCGAAACCTTTACATGAACTCACAAAAAAAGTTAAAAAGTTTGAATTTGGTCGAATTGAAATGGATACGTTCAACGTATACGACCCAAGAGACGAAACACAATTACATTTTGATCAATAGGTTTTGGAACAATACTGTTACAAAAGAAAAATGACGAGAAATTCCATACAGTATTTTATTATTCGAAGAGAACAACTGATACAGAGCCTAGATACCATAGTTTTAAATTAGAAACGTTGGCGACAGTTTATGCTTTAAAATGGTTAAAGTCTATTTACAAGGAATAATGTTTAAGATAGTTACAGATTGTAATTCGTTGACGTTAATCTTAAGTAAGAAAAAACTTAATCCACGAATAGCCAGGGGGTACTCGAATTACAAAACTAGGAGTAGACGCGCTGAGCAGATGCAGTACAATTTTAGTGAAAGAACCAAATTCGTTTGAAGACAATTTAGTAATTTGCCAAAATAAAGACAATAAATTACGTGAAATAAAAGAACTTTTGAATAAATCTGAGCACGAACATTATGAAATGCGTAATGGGATTGTATAAAATAAGTTAAAGAAAATTTAGTATTTCTCGTCGCAGAGTCGATGGAGAAAAACGTACTCCATAAATATTATGATGAGATGGGTCATTTAGGTACAGACAAAGTACTGGAGGTGATAGGCAGAAGTTATTGGTTTCCTAAGATAAGGAAAAAGGCAGAAGAACATATTAAAAATGGTTTAAAGTGTATCTAGTTTTCTGGGAAAAGTAGCAAGAAAAAAGGGGTCCTAAAGTTATTCCGAAAGAAAATAGGCCATTCGAAATAGTTCACATAGACCACTATGGCCCGGTTAAAAACAAGGACCATACAAAAATAGATATTTTAGTAGCAGTAGATGCCTGCACGAAGTTTGTAAGGCCCGTCCACCAAGTCAAAAGAATCTGTAAACGCGTGGACTACTTCAGATCGTATAGTAAGCCAAGTTGTATAGTCTTGAAAAATTCTTAATAGAAAGTAATATTGATCAAGTTCAAAATTAACAAAGCTTATATCGATACAAAACGGAAAAAGTCGTTTACTTTATTTATACGATATCCGATTCGGTATTTAGTCAGCTCGGGTCGACTAAACCCACGTTTTTTTAGGTGTTTATACGAACAGTCTATGGGAGCTTATTGTAACCGAGTTTGTTTGTTTACAATAATTTCACGTTTGCCATATGTATATAATATAATGTGGCTTAACCATCAAATTATTTTTATTTAAAAACCACAATGCATATTATAAAATATAAATGTATAAAGCTTACCTTGTTTTTTAATAATGTTTTACAATGATTTTTTAGTATATAAAACGCAAAAACATTAAAAAAATGAATATGTTGAAGGTTTCCAACAGACGTTATATAATAATAAGACAATAGTTGTGAATAATGAATTCAAAACCATATGTGTCTAGTGGTGTTGTAAAAAGAAGAATTGCGGCGAGGGTCGAGGGACCCTCATAAGTCAGGACGGCCGAATTGTAGTAGTATATAGGAAATAATATATATATATATATATATATATAATCATAACATATAAGATAACAGTAGTATGTTTTTTGTTTTTTTTCGAAGGGGAAGCATTAAAAGCCAATCGAATCTACTATCCGAAGTGTGGGACTTGACTCACCCACTAAACCCCATCGCCCCAAGTCATACAGACTCCCTGGCACTACCGCTAAGTATTACGTCAAGGAGGAAAGAGGGAGCATTACTGCTCAAAGTCTGCTTCTACCCCATGTAAACAAGATACAAATTAAATTAGGACTTCTTGTCGATATCAAACTAAGACCTAATTCTTCTACGTTCGTCTAACTCGTCGTAACTGTTCGATACTCCGCAGCTCTGACTTACTGCGTCCCAGTTCAGCTGTGATTGATACATATGGTGGATGCAATTCGTTAAAGTCAGCTCTTCACCAAACGCTGCTGCGATCATTGATCTGGCCATCTCAAACCTCGAGCAATGCAGGAAGATGTGTTCAGCATTTTCGTTTTCATCTCTACAAGTCGGACAGAAGGGATCATTATCATATCCCCGCCACTCAGGAACTGGGCAAGGTAATGGTTGACCGAACTTTCTGCCGACCTATTCTACGTTATTAATGAGCCGATAGGTGATCAAATTCGGGCTACTTATCCAAGTGATGAACGTCTAGCTGGGATGAACCTTGAGATCGCTAAACTTGTCTTGGATCATCGTAGAGCGAAATGGCTTCATCATCTTGAGTCATGTAGCCCTGGGTCTCGTAAGCTGTGGGATACTATTAGACGCCTTTCTGGTGCGCCACAGCGTAAAGCTCAATCTTTCGTCATGTTTGAGGGAAAACAAATAGGGAATGCCAAAAAATGTGCCGCTCAATTTTGCCATTAATTCATAATGCATCCCTCGACTAACAGCAGAGAGAAGCGGTCTTCCATACGTAGGCTTAAAAACATCAAACCTGAAGTTGTGCCAGAGGAATTTAGTTCAGGTGAAGTTGAAGCTGCGATTCGCAACGCGAAGCCTTCTAAGGCCCTGGGACCTGATGGTGTTTCGATGCTTATGCTCAAACATTTGGGACCAGTAGCGATTTCGTGCCTCACCAAACTTTTTAATTCCTCTATGTGTCAACTTGTTGTACCTAACGTATGAAAGATAGCAAGAGTTATTCCTCTCCTGAAATTGGGAAATGATGCTGATTTAGGTAGTTCTTATAGACCTATTTCACTTCTTTCCCCAGTGGCTAAAGTTCTGGAGTCGTTGATTCTTCCGACAATGACAGAACTTATCACTATTGCAGACCATGCGAGTTGTGGTAACATTAGGTCTGGCGAAAGCCTTTAACACTGTCAATCATGCAGTCTTGCTGCAAGATCTTTTTGGTACCACACTGAGTGTAACCACCAAACGCTGGCTAAAAAACTACCTTCCTGGTAGAAAAGCATTTGTTGAGTTCAGAGGCATGAGATCAAGATATGGAAAGCTTAAAATGGGTGTCCCTCAAGGGGGAGTTTTATCCCCATTGCTTTTCAATCTTTATATTTCTAAGATGCCTCCAGGCATCAAGTTAGTAACCTATGCTGACGATTGTACAATATTTTCCTCGGATGTGAATGTGCACGAAATTTGCGGCCGGATAAATAATTATCTCAGGGAAATCTCGGATTTCTTCTGTAGCCGCAATCTTAAACTCTCACCGTCCAAATCAACATCTTCCATTTTTACCTCCTGGACTAAGGAGGTTTCTATGGTTTTGGACATTTTTGTTGAGGGTTTAAGGGTTCCTACTATTTCGCACCCAAAGATTCTTGGTATTACTTTCGACAGCTTGCTCACTTTTTCAACACACGCAAACAACACCTTCAATCGTGTGGTTAAGTGGAATAAAGTGCTCAAGGCCTTAGCAGGAACTTCCTGGGGAAAGGAGAAGGGGATGTTAAATACCACCTTTAAGGCAATTGGACGTTCTGTCCTGAACTATGCCGCTCCTGTATGGTCTCCTTTCCTTAGTGATACTCAATGGGGCTTTCTAAGCAGTTTCTGTTGGCATCACATATGAGTGCACACCCCAACTATAGCACTATTATGGGCGTTATTCCACATAGGCATATTTGTAGTGACATCAGAATATACGAGGAAGATATTGCTTCCTTTATAGGCGATACTCTTGACAGTGGTCGCTATATGTCTGATCGTGATGAATTACATCGGAGGGCAGTTGAAATTGCATTAGAGTCACACCCGAATAATGTTGTGTTAGGAGGCCGTCCTCCATCTGTTGATGATAGTGAAAAACGTCTCCCTCGTAGTACTAGGACCACCTTAGCTCAGCTAAGGTCGTGTTGGTCTCTTATCCTCCAGTGCTACAGGAAACGTATTGGTCTTTCTGACAATGATCGCTGTCCGCAGTGTGGTGGTTCTCCTCACAACACGGTTCACCTTTTCAGCTGTCCCTTAAAACCGACCCAATTGGCTCCTATTGACTTATGGCTTCCACAGATAGAGGTATCTCCCTTTTTAGGGCTTGATTTAGATTAAGAACTTTACCCATTTTATCTAATTTAATTAAGTTAACGTGATTATTAATTTTTAATTCTTTATTTTTTCTATTTTTTCTTTTGTTCCCTCTACTGCACACAAATTTCCGTTTCCCCTACCCTCTCCCTTTGCATACTTCTACTTGCAGCTCCCTTGCTGTTACAACAACAACAACCTCACCAGTGCTCCTTATAGAGACGAATTGTCGATTTAACTCTGCCACAACTATGTCAAACGGCTTCATACTCACCATTACCAGTATTGCATCGCTGCAAACTGTTCAAACTGCAGCACAGACGCGAATGGCGCATGATCTATAGACTGCATTCATTTCCCTCATGTATGAATTTGTCCTACTAGCATCTATCCGGATTGGCGCAGCATACACTAGTACCGACGTTGCACCACAAGCCAAAGTAGTCAACTACTACTCAACGTTGAACCCTCTAAGTGCTTAAATAATGTGCTGCCACTTTGCAGTGTTAAATGCGTTTTGAATATCAATCGTCACTACAGCACAGTATTTCTTAGTGCCACCTTTCCATTGTGTACCACTAATGGCGTTTTCAGCGATGTCCTTGACCACCTGATTATTTCCTTTCGGTATTATGGCCAGCTTCTGAATTTTTCACCTATCCGAAAAAATTCCTTCCTGTAGGCAACAACTATAGAGTTTTCTAAAAGTATCCGCTCGCTCGATCATAGCCATTTTCAGTACTTTATTAAGTATCTGCATCTTGCCAACGATATTTGCTACGTTGATGGGTCCCACATTATTTTCTTGCTCTCACGCTCTTGTTGCCATCTATCACATTCAAAGAACGTGTGATTCGTATCGTCTACTTCTGCTTCCCCATAAATGCAATTTGCATTTACCGCTTTCCCTATTCTGTGCAGGTATTTTCGGAAGTAGCCGTGTCCCGATAGCAGTTGTGTGACATAAAAATTAACGTCACTCCACTGCCTACTTACACATTCACATCTGGGATAAGTTTAGCTGTCCATCTGCCTTTCATTTCCGCAGCCCATCGCTGCTGCAACAGCTGTATGGATTGCGCTCTGACCGATTGTCTTGTTGCATTTGTCAGATCGTCTTTCTTTAGCATCCATATTTTCTGCCTCTCCTTTGCAAGGAGGTCTATTGGCATCGTGCCACCAATTACCAATACTGCTGCTTCCGACACCGTGTGATAGGGTGAGGTTTTCCGAAGAGCTGCCATCCGCTGTATTTTACCCAATACTTTTCTTCGTCTTTCCACATTCAATGCATCAGCCCACACTTCATTTCCATAGAGCATTATCGATAGCGTTGTGTCAAGGAGGAGCTTTCGCCTACTAGCAAGTGGTCCTCCGCAGTTTGCCATCAATCTCGATAGACAGCTTGTCACTCTTGCCGAATTTTCTGCTGCATGTTGAATTTGTGCCCAGTATGTCAGCTTACAGTCGATTCTTACCCTCAGGTAATTTAGTGTCTTTGAGGTCTTCAGTGTTTGCGAGAATAAACGCATTTACATTTCGAGGGGTATGTGTTTTCTCGTAAGAAGAACAAGCTCTGTTTTATCGACTGCTAAACAAAGACCATGTGACTCTAGCCATGTTTACGTCCTAATAATCACTTGGTTTACCCTGCTTTGTACGAGGTTTCGCGCCGTTATGACTGCTGCAATATCGTCTGCGTAGCCCACTAAGTAGCAATCGTCGGGCATTTCTATCCTTAAAATTCCATCGTAGCTTACGTTCCACAAATCTTGGCAGAGAATTGAGCCCAGAGCTACGCCTGCCATTATTTGCTTCTTTCGCTGTCCTCTGCTTGTGTCGTAGATAAGTTCCCGATATTTCAGGTAGCTGCGTACCATCTTCATTATATAGTCAGGTGTTCTATGCCTATCAAGAGCATTAAGCATGTCGTCCCATTTTACGCTGTTAAAGGCTTTTCTGACATCGATGCTTTATGTTTCGTGCTGACTGGACACTTTTTATAACCTCTTCGACTGTTCCGATTGTTGATCTGCCAGCTCTGAACCCATACCGCCTTTCTGATAGACCACCTGTCTCATTTATTGCCGCTGAGATGCGAGGTTTCAGCACCTTTTCTAGGAGTTTCCCTGCCGTGTCCAGCATACATAGTGGTTGGTATGCTGATGGTGTTTCAGGATTTCTTTTGCCTTTGCTGAAGAGGACCAACTATTGTTTTTTCCATTCCATCGGGAAGAGGCCTTCTGACAGGCAGCTGTTGTACATATTTAGCAGTACATGTGGGCGTTCTTCTGCAACAATTTTTAGCACTTCCACTGGGATTCCGTCCTTGCCTGGGGCTTTGTTTTTCTTTAGGCTTTTAACAGCTATTTCCATCTCTTCTGCAGTGAAAAACGGTGGTGGATCGTTTACCGTGCCCTCTGTGGTGTCCGTTCTCTGTCTGTGTGTTGGAAGCAGAGTATTTACGATGTTCTCCATCACATCTGCATCGAGGTTAGTAGGTTTTTTCCTCGCCACTATTTTGTATCCAAGACCCCATGGGTTTTTATTTATGTCCCGCCAAAGCTCTTCCAATGTGTCTCGTTGGCTAGTTTGAATGGTAGCGTTCAGCACACTTTTTGTAGTCTTATATTCGAAGAGCTCCGCTATAGCTGTGCCATTTTTTTTTCGCTGTAGTGTATCTCCTTCGGCTCCGAATACAAATCTGTCACAGATGTTTAATCTTATCCGTCCACCAATAAGTAGCTTTCTTGGGATGTGCCCTTTTCACGGTTGGCATTGCTGCCATGCACGCTTGTTTTAAGCTCTTTATTGTAGCTCCCACCTTGATTTTGGCTGGGGCACCCTCATGGTAATTTAGTGGGCTTTCTTCGATTTTCGCGAATAAGCTTTCTTTGCATAGTTTGTCAGGGATTGTGCCATCGCATCCATGTCTTCTGAAAGTTGGCGTTGACTCGGCGTTCGCTACCATATCCAAGATTTGCCGCCCTCTTGTATTCGTCGTCTGCATTCCCCATTCGATAGCCTTTGATTTAAAGTCTCCGGCTACAATGATATCCCCGTTGATTTTTCGTGCCTCATCTACCAGGTCATCAAGTTTTACTTGGAAATCAGCCATGTTGTCACTTAGTGTCAGATAACAGCTCATTATTGTCAGCTGTTTGTTTGTTATCCAAACGAAGCCGTTTCCTTTTCTTGAACTTGTTAATGGGAGCTTGTCTTTCACCCATATAGCAGCAGTCTTTGAAAAGTCTTCAATACAGTTTTCTCTGTTTGTGGCTGCATATTGCTCACTTATAACAGCTACGTCTGCTTCGTGTTCCAGCATAATTTGGGGTAGCAGGGAATCGACAGTCTTACTTCTATGCATGTTACACTGTAGTATCTTCATTTCTTTTCTATTAAGTCTCTATATAGTAGACCCTGGGATGTGCTCTCTTGGCGTATTTGAGCATTTTTTAAGCTTATGACCTGATTTCCCACAACGTATGTACAGACCTTGTCCTTTCCTGTCAGGCCCTTTGCACTCACATTGTTGGTGTCTGAGACCAAAGCATGGATAGCATTTTTTTATCTCTCTCATAGTCTCATTCTGCAGTTGATCCATCCAATTTTTATACGTTCCTTATTTTGCTGTTGACAACGTAACATAGGCGCGTATTTTCTCTCGGCTGTTTGGAGCAGTTGTTCTGACTGTGGTTTCTTCTGCTTTGCCTCCAAAAGTACGCTCTACAGCTGCAGTAATATCGTCTTCAGTTGTAAAGGAGTCAAGGTTCCGGATCTCTATTGTTGCCTTTGCTTTAAGTTCCACTATTGAGGCTATATGTTGCATCTTGTTCATCTCATGAAGTAGTGCGCCGGTTTTGGACTTCCGGATAGCGCGAACTTCTGCTTTGGATTCATCGAATTTTACGTAGTGGCGAAGGTTTTGAAGGACTTCTGCATACCTTCGCCTTTCCGCGGGCTTAATCAGTATTGCTTCTGGTCTTGTTCTAATTTTGTTCTTACTTTTGGGTTTGAAAGGTGTATTACTTTCATTTCTCTGCGGTTTCCTTTATTGATTATTTTCCCGCTTCTTTACTTTCTTGTCGTTTACAGTCCCCCAGTTGAGAGTGGGGGTCTCGCAGAATCTCTTGCTAGTTGTCTGCTTTGTTGGACTAGTGCTCGTGTTGGGGTCACGTTTTCCTCATTCCTCTTTTGAGGGTTCACTCGTTTTATCATTCGTTATTTCCCCATGATAGTTCTTTTATGCCATATGTTTTCCATAATGTCAAAGAGTTCACCAAGCTCTGTAAATCCATTTTTCCACTTCTCGCGAAAATTACATCTTCGTTTTTTCCATTTTCTTCTATGTTTGATGGCATTCTGTCGTTTAAAGTTGATGTGTTTGTATCCTACAAGACATCAAAAGTTCCGACATTTGATTTTCACTGCGTACACTGCTCTTTTAGTCAGAGCGTGTATAAGGCCCCTTTTCGATAGAGTAACGAAACAACAGCTACCTAAAGACGGGAAGATTCGTGTATTGGGCCCCTTCTCATTCAGCAATCAGATATTTGTCTCGCTCGCACTTTTGACTGGACCAAAATTTTTATTCACTTCTTGGAAAAACTCCAAAACGAGAAAAACAACCACACCGCGCAACCGCAGGCACCACAAACACGCCGTCAGAGCACATGGCTGTAACAGGTATGTATCACCAATATTTTTCTTTTCTCTGCAATCATTCTTCTTCTTTTCATCGGGATTCTTGTGTTGCTCGCTAAGTTTTGCAATATCCACCTTAGCATCCGTAATATTATATATTTATTTATTTGAAATGGCATAGACAAAGAAACTGTCAGCTAAAAACAAAAATAAATATGTTGCACAAGAAGATCCTGCGCAACCGCACAATGATTCATGTTCAACTGTAGTACCCTCATTTACTGTATTGCTTCACAGCTGCCTTATAAACACGACATTCCGTGCTACGCGCTGTGATTTCCTCAGCAAAACATGCACTTCGTGGTGCCTTTGCAGTTTCTCGCAAAGTGGCCATCTTCACCACACTTGTAACACAACCGCGCGCGATTTACTTCATTTTAATAGTGGTCTTTTTCTGCTTGACTGAGTCTGCATAAGCCCCACCCGATTTTAACTCTCCCTAGTTCCAGGAACTTTTTGGCATCAGCTGCTGGCAAGGATATAAATGCCGTCAGTGTATCACCATACGCATTTCGGATTTTACGGATTGCAGATTCATTCAAAGATGAAATATTGCATGCCTCACTTATCGCCACGTAGATTTCATTTGCCTCGGTTATTTCGTCCAAATCCTTGCACATAACCATAATCTCATGTGTCTTGGATTTTGTTTCCGCCACCTTTCCATGAATAGCATCACTTAAGGTGAATTGGAAAGATTTAATCTTACGTTCCCCTTCAGATCGCTTCAACTGCAGATATAGACCAACTTTCGCTGTCCTTTTAATTTTTGTGGTGTCGTTGCCCACTGCCTTTAGCTCAGGGATACTTGTCACTTTCCGGAGTATATCGGCATACGTGACATCGCCTTTTTCTGTAATGATAATAGCTTCTGGCTTTGATTTTATTTAGATACTTTGTTCTTTTTGCTGACAGTAGTCCATTTGCTTTTTTTTGCAGACTCATGCACTCCTGTTTGTTCGCCAACCGGAAGAGTCGCCTGGATTACCGCAGCGCCAGATTTATTACCTTGTACTAGCCGCCCTAGATTATTTTGCACCCAGGTTTTTCCTTTTGCACCCTTGCGGACTTCAAGCTGACATTTAAGTCGAAATTTGTTGAGGATTCCGCATGGTTGGATGCCTTATACGCATTTGCCTCCCTTCTTTGAAATCCATCACCAGCCCTAACCTCCAGAAATATCATCTAGATCAGACGGCCAATCCTCTTAATTTCGTGGTCAACGTTATTCCTGTCACGATAAAATCCATTCAGGCTATCAATCGTGTCACCCAGTTTTTTCATCTTGACTTCAAACGTTCCTACGTTTCCACCATCCCTTTCCAAAGGGTTAGCATCATGCCCAGCATGAGTGTTCATCCTTCGTGTCTCTAAATTCTCCAGTGGTGTTCGTGGCGTCTTTGTGCTGTTTTGGAAAGGGTTCAAATAACCCGATTTAGTTTTAGTTATAGCTGCAGATTTCCAACTGGGGTGCTCGAAAAATTCAACGGCCAAGCTTTATTAGAAGTGAGCTTAAATCTCGGACCAGGACGAGCCAACGAAAAGCCAAGCTTAAAACTCGGATCAGGGTGAGCTTAAAGCTCGGATCAGGATGTGCTTGGACTAAGATAAGAGCTTTATATAAGCTCTATATTATGAAAGCTTGCTTTCGATAACGGAAAAAAAACTATATGTTATCTAAGTTTGGAATCAGATAATAAACTACAGGTTCCAGCGGCAAACCAACAACAGTTTCCAGTTTCCAAATCAAATTGTGTAAATTAAACAATCACTTTGATTTAAGTAAATTTTACTTCTGTGCGCCTGGTCACACATTCGAAAATTCACCTTATGTATATTTAATATTTAAAAACACATTCTCTCACACAATTTTAATCAAAAACTCGGAGCTCAAAAAAATTTTAAATCATAAGCAGCTGTTTTTTTGTTTAGGTTATACATGAAAATGGAAATTTCTGGCTTATTGTGAGAAATTACAATGGAAATTGTGCAAAAATAAATGATTATGCAAATAATTCTTGCAACTTACTTTTTCATTGCAACTACTTATTTTATTAAAATTAAAAAATAAATACAATTTAAAATTTACATCAAATTGTTTTGTGCAATGATCAGCTATTTTATGCTGGAAGAAAATTTTATATTGTAGTTTTTTTTTTTTAATATTAATAAAATAAGCAGCAGGAATGAAAAAGGAATTTTCAATTTTTTTGCATACAATGCAAATTATTCTCAATCATGTATTTCTCGCACAATTTCCATTTTAATTTCTCACAATTGGCCACAACGTTCTATTTGTATGTATAACCAAAACAAAAAAAACAGCTGTTCAGAACTTGCAAACTCGCAAAAGGCGACTATGAACAGCTCACCGAAACTCGCAACAGAACACGCACTCTGAACGTACTATTAAAAGCGTAGTTAGAATGAAGAAAAAACTGGTTTTTTTCTGAAACAGTATAAAAAACTGTTTTTTTTTTTTTTTTGTTACAATAACCACAGGGAAAAGTGACGTAATTGAGGGTTGTTGTTGTAGAAATCGAGGTGTTTTTAAACTGTTGAAACAAAAAACTGCATTTTAAACAACTGTCGACTGGTCGCCCCGCAGCTGTGTTGGGAAATTTCTGCCTTTTTAGTACATTTTTCTCATTTTTCGTTGCGCGGTAAACATAAAACAGCTGATCATTGCACAACTCAATTAGATGTAAGTTTTAAATTGTAATTTTTTTTTACATTTTAATAAAATAAGTAGCAGGAATGAAGTAGAAAGTTGCAAGAATTATTATATTTGCATATACTGCGAATTGTTCTTAATCATGTATTTTTCACACAATTTCCATTTTAATTTCTCACAATTAGCCACAACGTTCATTTTGTATGTATAATCAAAACAAGAAACATTTGACTGCATAAAAAAAAGCAGTGTAAGCACCTAGTTTTTAAACACCTAATTTGAAGCAGTGTAACCACGCTATAAATTGGTAAATCATTTCACTTTTGGAAAAAGCTAGCAATCACAATAAATACAGTGTTGGCAGCTCTCACTGATTTGTGTGATACATGCCTCATATTTGTCATATAAGTATAACTTTATGAGCAAGTCAACTAATAACGTATTCACAATGAACTGAATTAAGATGATGCATTTTGGTGATCAGACCGGCAATTTTAAATCGTGAACAGCTGTTTGATGTTGTGGCCATGCATAAAAATCAATTTGTATGAAAATATTTCTTGCAGCTCCCATTTTCATTCTGCTACGTGTTTTATAAAAATTTACAAAAAAATTATATGTATTGTATATACAATACTTAAAATTGTTTTGTGCAATGATCTGCCGTTTAAAGTTCGCGTGCAACAAAACAAAAAGGAAGTCAGTCGAAAATGACCTATAATGTCGCAAAAATCTCAATATATTGGGTCATATAAAAAGTCTCCGCGGTTTTTTTGCCACTAGAAGCTGTTGGTGTCCATAGATCTGGCAACACTAATCTGATTGTGTCAAACGAACACGTATTGTATTTTATACCGGTGTGTGATGGAATCCGCTTTCGTCTCAATTCCGCAAAATTCCATTTCACGATGTGATGGAAACCGCTTTAGGCATTTTTGAAATCGCCTAAATTTTTACAGCCGATTTGGTTGAATTCTCTCTTGCATTAAATTATTAAAGGAAAAAAAATACCAAGAACTATAGTTCATTGTTTTTCTCGCTAAATTGCACTTAAAGAATTCAACATTTTAGTGGTTTTAAGGGATAAATTTGCATTTTACTCAAATCACTTTTCGATTGAAGTAAACTAGACGAAATAAGCAAACCCAACCAATTCTGAATATGCCAGCCTGCTTGCATATAAATTTTAACATTTTCGAAGATTCCATTTTGTCTTTAATTCTATTAATTTATATGTCAAAATATATGGTAATGAGCTATGATGTTTTAATTTTGTTTAAAAAATACGTATAAAGTGATTAGTTTAATGAGAAGTTTTAATAATCTCATTGGTAAAAGTTGGCATGGTTGCAATGTGTTAACGCAGGGTACTATACACGATTTTTGTTTGTTGAGAAATCAAGTGGTTTTGTTTTTGATTGGTTTTTGTAGAGTGAGTAATGTGAAATAGAGTGATCAGTGTCAAAATATTTTCTTGGCATCAGTGGCTGAGTGTAAATATTACCAAGAGGATCCAAGAAAAATTAACGATAAGTGTCGCCACAAATTCGATACGTTTCAGACGGCCCTAAAAAAACCAGTATTTCATCAGCAGTTCGTTCGAACATCAATGTTCGAAAAATTAAATCGTCGCGTTTTCTATCCACCTAAGTTTTTTTTTGACGAAATTGAAAGCGCCCGACATCAAAAACGTCGGTGTTTTCTATCACATGTCCGAGTATGTGAAGCAAATCAAATTCGGATAAATCTTAATCAAATCTTGACCCGATTTTAATGCACAATTGAAGATAATCAGTTGCGTTAGTTGTGGTCAATTTCTGTGTTTTCTTAAGCCATTTTCGACTGTCTTTCTCCTTTTTTGTTTATTGCTGCACATAACAATTTGAAGTATATTTTAAATTGTAATTTTTTTTTAAATTTTAATAATAAATAAGTAGCAGGAATGAAAAAGGAAGCTGCGAGAATTATTTGCATTCACACCATTTAAGAACAAATCATATATTTTCCACACAATTTTCATATTAATTTCTCACAATTAGCCACAAAGTTCCATTTGTGAAGAGTGTTTTTTTTAGAGGTTCACAACTTTGAATTAGCAACACTGCTTTATTTGATAACCGATTTAACAACTGATAGTTGCTTTTTGTTTAGTTTGGTTTTGGCATTTCATCCGTTACCTTCCGGTTACTTAAAATGAATCTGCGTTTTTATTATTAAAAACTGAATAATGAAGTTTAATAATCGAGTAATTTCTCGAAGAACAGACGTGAATTGGTCACCATGATCGTGTGATTTAACCCCATTGGATTATTTTCTTCGGGATAATGTAAAGTCACATGACTAAGCCGATAAACGAGAGACAATTGAACACCTGGAAATCAACATTCGAAGAGTTTTTGACGAAATACGGTCGCAAATGCTGCGAAAAGTGTGTGAAAATTTGACTTCCAGATTGCGCCTTGTACGCGTCAGCTGTGGCAACCATATGGTCAAAATCATATCATAAACATTAATGTCATCAAATTATCCATCCAAAAAAACACCCTTTATGTACAACCAACACAAAAAACAGCTATTCATGATTCAAAATTAACAATCATCATAATGA
>JAWNKV010000890.1:0-36065 GCA_035041805.1 Amiota mariae | reverse complement strand
TATAGCTTCAGCACGCTCTTTACGCTTTTCCGAGCGAATTCTTTGAATGGAGGTCTTGCTGATATTAAATTCGTCAGTGCTATGTTCAAGTGCCTCTATAGTTGCTTTAATAATGAACATTGAATTTCTCGTGCTAAACTGACACCTATCTAATGCTGCCACTAATTTTGGAGTGATAAAACTTTTCCTCATAGAAGTTTTCTTAATATTGGGCTGTGTGCTCTCATGGATGGGATGGGAAAATCTATTATTTCTGACTCAGAAGAAGAATTTTCTTGTAATGGTTCGTAAGATGATCTCGTAGGAGTTACTGATGAAAAATATTTAGCACACCGCTTTTGCTCCTCAATGTTCCTTAGGTGAGCCTTTTTTTCTTTTTTGGCCAGGTTTCTATACACTCCAGCTAAGTGACCAGGTCGACTGCAAGAAAATCCTGTCTTCATTTAATTTTATTACTTGAAGAGCATCGACATGTGCAATATCAAACAGATTCTCTAAGTTTATAACAAACTCTTGTCGCCGCTGCTCAAACACGTCTTGTGTTTTATTTGCTTTTTTTGCAAACCTCTCCAAACTTTGTATAAGGTAATTAGTTTGCTAACACAGTTAGGCAAAGATTTAGTCGGTATACGTGCCTTTTCCCAAAAAATTATGCACTCAAGAATTGCTAGATTGGCGCTTTCATTGGTACTTAAATTCACTTCACGAATATTATAAAACAGGACTGCGAGTACTTGTCCATTAGAGGGAAGTTTTGAACCCGTAATTTGATGTTTTACGCCCCCTATTAAAAATATTTCTTTTTTTAAACTGCGTAACTCCACTGACATGTTGATTGAACGAAAACAACTTAACAACTAATAAGTTGATTTCTGAATGCATTCTGATGATTGAATACTAGTTTCTTATCAATTCAAATTTATTTTGTTCGTAAAGAAATAGAGCTGCAAAAAGGAATAATGATAATTGAATTAGCGGTGCAGTTGTTTTTTCTAAAATCATTGTTCAGTTCGTAAAACTCATCGCAAAGCAGAAGCAAGGCAAAATCAAAAATTATAAATAAATAAATTAGTTATAAATTATATGCTGCTGCTGGTGTGATTTTGTCTATAATCATTTTCCGCTGTTGTTTCGACTGCGATATTCGTTATTTTTCAGAATAACAAGCAGAAGCAACAGCTCGTATTGAACAGTTGAAAACAGTTGAAGCTTTGTAAAGTACAAATTTAACAACTTTTGCTACTTCGACTAAAGCAATTTAATCACTGTATAAGAAGTCTTTCGTCTTCGGACATAGATGATCGACTCTTTGGAAAACAAAATGTCACGTTGATATACGATCTCCATTGCTGCAAAAAGTGACCGAAAATATGACTTTCCGAGTGGACTTTCTCCGAACCAGCCGAGGTGGCCATATGCCGGGAATCATATTTAAACAAAAATGTCAAAAATTAACTAATTAATAAAGCCAAATTCATTACAATTATCATCATTTATCTGTGTTTAATTTTATTTGAAAATTGCATATCTCCAAAAAAAAAACACTTAATGTAACTTGCGCCTTAGTATACATGTACCAACATCTTTCGATGCAAGTCGGCACGGGTTCCCTTGTTTCAAAATACATGAAAATTTATTTACAATTGTTTTGACCCTATTCACACAAAATTAGAGAGTATGCGTTAAAAAAAAAATACTATTAATTTACTTTTCGGATCATATATAAGCTCCTGCGTACAACTGGTTGGAACCACTGTATTGTATTCATAGTCTTTGGTCTCTCTTTGATGTAACGTTGTCATAACATTATGAAGCAATTTTGTGTTGACAATTTAACAGCAAATATTGAAAATTATATCGCTCTCCCAAGTAATTCATCTGTAAGTCAGGCTCCACGTGTTGTTCCCGAAAATTTATCACCCCTTTGTTCTTAAATTTTAATTTTCGTTTTCCCAAATAAATTCTGAATTTTTTATTCAAATAAACAGTACTGAAAACAAATAATTATGTAAAAAACATTTTACTTTTCATATTATATTTCTATTATTTTCTTTGTATTTGTACTTTTTAAAAAATTTAAAAAATAAGAGGGAAAAATACAATAAGAACAACAACACACAATTCAATAAGCAATGAAGAGGCGAAAAAAAGTTTTTCGTATGGTTTTGCAAAAACAATAACAAAAATTGCATAAAAATTTTGAAATTTCTAATATTTTCAAATTACTCACACCCCTTCACTTAACAAAAAAAAAAAAACAACGAAATATGCGAAAGAAGAAAAAGATAAAAGTGGACAGAACAGATTGTTGTTTTTGGTACACGACAAACCAAAATTGAGAGAGAACAAAGAAACACACTGCCTTTTCTTGCCCCGCTCTCAATGAACATCATATACAGAAACAAAATAACGAAGAGCAAATAGTGTGTACTAGACAGCTGCTTGTCTCTACTCATTAGTCAATGACTAAACAAGTGTTTCGTTCCGTTTGACTGAGTGAAGTTATTCGAGTTATTCGGTACTATTCTGTGTATTCGATTTTCGCGTTCCGCGTATGTATATGTGCGTTTGTTTGTAATTCTTCATTCTTTATTGCGTGCGGAATCAGAAATTTTTAATGCCCAGACTGTTATGTGGTTCATATCTTGAATTTATTACTTAAACCTGACGTACTTAGATTAATAACATATACTTATAGTATATGTGTAATTATATTTTAATTTTTTTAATAAAATTCATAATATTAAAAAATAAGTATGATTTTTGATTGATAAGTTATATTTTTTCGCTCCCTTTATTGATTTAATCTATCATAACTTTTAAATAGTACGTGTTTGAAGAAAACTTTTTCGTGTTCAGCATGTCCAAATTAATGAAGAATAGTTGTTTTCATTAATGTAATAATTTTTTTTTTGTCTCACAGTGTTATAAATATAATTTAATATTCTTAAATAAATACATAACTATTTTGTGCATCAAATATTACAAATTCATAAGACACGCTACTACTCTTCAAAATGTAGGGGTTGTTTTCAAAATACAAATACCTTACGCATTATTTCTTAATTTTATTATTGCCTTCTTCGTCTTGCTTTGCTTAATGACATAACATTAGTTGAAAAAAACGACTACTGAGTGCCTGGCTCACTCATTAGTTGAATCGTTATTCATTCAGTCATTCCACTTTTTCGTACTTCATATTCGAAGCAATGTAGTATCAACTACATATTCAATCGTTCCATTTCAACGTGTTCCTGATACCAGCTCATTCGTTTTTGCTGACAACGTCTCAAAAGGCGTTTTGACTAAGTCATGCAGCTGTCTAGTGCGTACTCAGTTATTGATAAATGATAGGAAAAAATACTACAATTATAACCAACAATCAAAGCATTAACAAAGAAAAAACTTACAAAACGTTTTGTGCTTGGTCTTACAGTTGATTTACAAAAACTTAATACTAAAAAAAAGAGTATATGGACATTTACACAGAAATGTCAATCATGACCGAAAAATTAAATGTTATTAAACAAACATTATTGAATTATATTATTTAAGAAAAATATTGAAATTTTATTAATTTAAACGATTTTTACTTGAATTAAAAATGGTACATGGTAAATGTTGAGCAAATCGACTTTAAAGTTAGTTGAATGCAATTTCTCGTTGTTAGGTATTTTTAAAAAATTTTTCTCTTTAGTATTTACATCTTTAAGAGAGGTGATATATTGTAACTGTCATTCAACAAAATGTCTCTTAGAATATCTATTAACTAAAAAAAGTGCAAAGAGATCATTCCGATCTCGATCAACGATAAATTTGCAATTTGCTTTAGTTCATCTTCTAATTTCACGTTTGAGTCCGAAAAACATCATTTGTTTTCATTTCGTGATTGATAACAGCAGCAAGTGTGTCCAAATTTTTCTTTAAACAGAGTTTTGTGTATATAATTAAAAAAAAAAAACACCGAGTGCCAAGAATTATTATTATAAATATTATTATTAAATTTAGTTGGTCACGATTGAGTCGTAAGTGTGAAATTTTGAGATTATAAATTAGTAGACTTTTGTTAATATGTATGTACGAGTATACATATATATAGATGAACGAAAGCTCTCCTAAACATAAGAAAAAAAGCTTGGATAGGTGGAGGGAAGCTTTGAAAGAAGACCCGTTAAGATTGAGCATATACCACCAAAAAACAAAGATTTTCTAGAAGAATTCGGATGCAAGTACATAGAATGGAATTACTTCGCAACTTCACATGGAAGAGGCGCAGTTGATGGTGTAGGAGCAGTTTTAAAAAGAAAAGTTTGGCTGCTCACTAAAACAAGAAACCTGGTTTTATGTGACGCTTTCTCTTTTTACGAATGTGCAAATAATAACATTAAAGGTGTTCAAATTCCGTACATCTCTTCGGACCAGGTTAGGAAAATTTCACTACAATTAGTTTTAAAATAGAAAAACTCTTTAAATATCCAGAGAATCCAAAAACTACACAGCATTTCATGTGACGGGCATCAAATTAAAGTAGCTCGGACTGCGTATTCTGTTAAGAAAAATATATAAAATTTTGCACTACTTATTAGTTCCTATTTTCTATGTTTAATTGATATTATATTAGTTATAATTCAACAATAATTGTTATTTGATTTAATAAATAAAGCTTAATAACAAAAATATATAAACATTTGCCTGAAAGAAACCATAGTGAAATATATGTCACGTATGCAATGTCATGTATGAAATCACTTTATCTTTTACCAAAAAAGAATCAAAGAAGATTTGTCGATAAAACCAAATGTTAAATAAAGTGACATTATTCCTTAATATTTTAAAATTAGTTCCACCACAATTTTTTTTTGAAGGTTTCGCTGAATTTTGGATTTTTGCCGATGACCACGAAACCCACTTCCGTTGTTTGTCACGTTTGAATCGCTTTTATTTTGCCTGTACTTCAGAAACAAAATTATGTCTAGAATCAACCTTTTCACTAAATGTAGTGCTCCCAAAGAACTATTAGATAAACTAAAGAAATAAAAGAAAATGTGTCGAACACTAACTGTTTTTCCACTTTAAAAGCGTACGACTGTCACGTTTGATGCTGTGGAAATGCACATATTTAATTTTAAAAAATGAAAAAGATAAGTATGCAACTCGATTCATTAGCATTCATTTGTAATTAAAAAAATTAATTATTAAAATTGATTCGGTATATTTTGCACCAGACCAAAAAATTATATTTACATATATATATATAGTATATAGATTTATTTTAGTGTACGTTCATTTCAATTTATATTTTTGTCCTACTTTTAAAAAATGGGAAAGAAACAGCCGAAAAATAGAAAAAATGTAAATTAACGAGGTGTGCGGGTGAGAGGCAAAACCAAGCACAAAAACGTTTCGCAAACATCTGTTTTTCAATATTATGCTTTGTTCAGACAATACGATCACTGTTCATATATTTACTGACTTTACTATTGTCACTGAAGTTAGAAAAAAAACATGTCGAAGTGAGTAAATGAATGTATAAACGCGGTAGTCATGTGTAGAGCAAACTTAATTTAATCAATTATTATCGCCGCCGTGTATTTATCTATCGGCAAGTGCTGCCAAGGTACGATGCGTGCCCCTGGAATGATGACATGGAAGAAATAATGAGGTTGTTTTAATGATATATTTAAAATTGTGTTTAAAAAATAAATTAAAATTAAAATAAAAAATAAATAAATTTTCTTTTCTTTCTCATTTTCGTATTCTTGAAAACATTTGGCAAGTTAATTGTAAACATTACACGCTTTGGGTAAGAGTAGTCGTTTTTTCCTTTTTTAGGGTTCCGTACCCATAGGGAGCTAACGTGCGTCTGTCCGTCTCCTGCTATATCTCATGAACCGTAATAGGTAGAGAGTTGAAATTTTCACAGTGTGTGTAATTCACTTGTGCGTAGAACGACAAATACTGAAAATATAATTTTTTAGAAGAATGGTTCTTTGATTTAACAATTTGTTTAACAATTTTTTTTGTGCACTATACTTTTAAGCTGCATTTGTAGTATACTTTTAGGCTGTTAAATATCCACATAATTTAATATTTTAAGCAAAAAATCTTGCACGATGGTACGGAACCCTCCGTGTGCGAGTACTTTATCTCACAATGAAATAACACGGCGTTGGTCGAGTGTGTTAAACGTAGCCTCATGGTACAAAAAGTGCAAATTCAATTCCAGTCACAGGTGGAATTCAATGTTTTTTTTTTATTTGTATTTTTTTTTAATACAAAGGGCCCGAATAAAAGGAAACCGAACGTTTTTTACGGGACAATATTTATAGATTATTAGTGCCACAACACGTATAAAAAGGTTGTGGATTTTGATATTCATCAGTAACTGTGCAAACCAGTTACTTTTTGTGTTCATTACAATGCACTATGGTCGGAAATGTCATTTTTTTTGGCATAAAGTCAAAATTTTCATAAAAAAAGTTTTGTATTTTAACTAAATATTCGTAAATTACATAGTCCAAGTACAATTAATTGAAATTAGAAAATGATCTGGTGACAGCCCTTTGCGGAAAACTTTTTCAAAAGTTTATAGTGCTAGAAAATTTATTTGAGTAAATTAAAAATTTCTGCAAAATATAGAAAAAAATATTAAAGGTATGTAGGAAGTGTATACTATATGTTTAATGTGAATATTTGTCAATTTGTATTTGTGTGAATTGTTCGAATTATGTGTTATAATAGAAAAAATCTAACCAACTTGACCGTGTCCCGTGGATTGAAAACTAAATTTTTGCCAATTTGTGCCAAAATATAAACATTTGTGATTATAGTTTGATACACCTATTTAAATGTGTTATTAACGTTTCTTGCACAATTTTTCCCATTTACCGAATATTCTTGAAAACCACCATACAGTTTTAATTGCTATTTCTTGCGAATATAAAATTGATAACCTCAAATTCCACCAATTCTGTAAAAAATCTTTGGAGTCTTATATGTCTACGTATCCACGGTACCCGATGTCGCCATCAGTTCATAAAATTTTAGTCCGCGGTTACCAAATTATAGCTTTATCTCTTGTTCCTGTCGGTTGCCTTGGCAAAAATGCATCAGAAGGTCGCAATAAGCTTTTTAAAGAAGATAGAAGATGTCATGCACGAAAAAATAACCGAGTAAATACTATGACGGATGTGTTTATGAGATCAATGGATTCGTCGGACCCTCTTCTTTCAAGTATTTTTATACAAACAGTTACATCTAGCAAAAGAAATATATATTACCAAGCGACGTCATTGCGCTGCTGGAGCTTCCGACCATTGGAACTGACCGTGACGAATCCAATAATGATTCCGATGATCAGGTCTTTGAAATTGATGAAAATTTTGACAACGAAACTTTGAGTCAATTTGCAGTCGAGCTAGATGTCCAAGAGGATTAATTGAAAAGTTTTAAGTTTGTAAAATGTCGACAGTAATAAATTGTTTTGATCCTATTTTATGCGTACTATGTTTTTCTCATCTTAAAAATAAACTGCAGGTTTTGAAAAGAAACAATACATGTTTTTAATCCAGTGACTAAGCAAAATTCACAAAACGTATTTTGAATTCCTAGCCCTAACATCGCTTTATATGGGCGGTAAGAGTGGGCGTGGTCGGATTGATCTGAAATGTTGAATATTTCCTTTTAATGTCATAAATAGCAAATTTACCAATTTAGTGCTCTTTAACATCATTATTAGACTTTATGCCAAAAAAATGTCATTTTCGATCAATGTGCAATGCATATCAAACACAACGACAACGAGCACGACCTAATGGATATGATCAATTGCGCCTTCGCATTGCTCTTATGAACCTGGAACGAGCAGCATTTCAATACGATTGGGAAATTGATTACGTTGCGGACGGATCAGTATTGATATGAGGAATCTCAGTCGTTTTCCAACATTGTGAAGCAATGAAATTCAGCAGTGAAACTCCTGAATTGTGCTGTGTGGGTGAAAAAGTAAAATTGACACAATTAGACCAGACCCATTACACTCATTAGTTTCTGGAACTGACTCTACCCATTTCCTGGCGAACATTAAAAAAAAAGACAGTTGTTATCAAATGACGTCATTTGGCTCAACGTATATTGTACGGGACAATGTCATCACCATTGTAGATTCAAGTGCAAATATCATTTGGTAGGAGTGTTGTTATCACCACCGAACACAGACCATGAAATTCTACAAATTTCTTTCAAGGGCAATTCAGAAGCTGAAGTTGTGTTAGCAATCCGACGATGAAGCGTGGCATTGTTAGAGAATTGCCAATATTTCTCCACCAGCACAACGAACTAATCAAATTGTTCAAAATTGCGTTGGATCGGATGCCATCCGAAAGCCTTAATATCGTCATCAGGGTTAACAAAACGATGGCGGGTGAGAGCGCTTCAATTCCCCTACAATTGATAAAGTGGCTGTTATAATTGTCAGAGAAAATTTCCAATCTAGAAATATCGTGCTTCATCGTTTCAACAATGAATTGAAACGCGTGTCAGAAACGGGCAGGACTTACAGGCGCCGAAACCTATAAAAAGTACGTGCTATGAAGTTTTATTAATACAGACTTATGATCAAGGAAGGTGAAATAAATCACATTTTGAAGTGTCGCCATTTTTTCCATCAGTTCGGCCATTGACGATATATACCATAGATATGACAATTCGATCTTCGAAATTGTGTTTCGTTCTCAAAATTGCTGTTTCGCTCTCAATTTTGCTGAGTATTTTAACGTTGACTTTGACATGTATATTAAAATTGTGACTGAACAATTGACATATATTCGTTTAAACTGAAATAAGCTCTGATCTGAACAATACATTCATCTCCGCGATGTGATTAATGTCGATGGCAATGCAGACAACGTGGGAAGAATTACAATTTTACCGGCCACTTACATTAGAAGCCCTCTACACATACATGAGTACGTGCAAAATGTGAAAACCTATGTTCGACAATATGGCCTCCCTTACCCATTCATACTACTGTGTGTTGGAAAATTAATTATTATACGATTTTTGTTTGTTGAGAAAGGAAGTTTTTTTCGATTGGTCTTTGTAGAGCCAGTAATGTGAGTGGGAGCGAGTAATGTGAATGGGAGTGAGCAGTGTCAAAATATTTGCTTGGCATCTGTGGCTGAGCGTAAATAATAGCAAGAGGCTTCAAAGGAAAGTCAACGATAAGTTCCGCCATAAAATTGATACGTGTAAGACGCTCCTAAAATGAGCCAAATTCAATCAGCTGTTCGTGCGAACATCAATGTTCGAAAAATAAAATCGTTGTTTTTTATCACACCTATGTTTTTTTGGTCGTATTTGAAAACTCCTGACATCAAAAAGTCTTTCTTTTCTATCACATACCCGATAACATTCACTTGTAACCCCAGTGGATCGAAATCATGAAAGAACTGTTACCCGACCAAACAATAGTTGATAGATATGACATCATTGCCAGAGTTTTTAAACTTAAATTTAAAATCTCTGACAAAATATAATACAATATTAATGTCGACAATCGTTGGATTGTGCCATATCCGCCGATATTGTCCAAGGCTTTTGAGGCTCACATCAATGTGGAATACTGTAACTCCGTCAAGTCGATTATTATTATTATTATCTTGGGGGAAGATGCACTGCGACCTATGAGATCTATTGTGCCCCCTTCATAGACTTAGAGTATTTCTCCTAGCCCAATTCCCCCGATAAATTGAAGTATCGGTCCTACTTTACTGAGTTTGAATTCGTCCTCGGTTAATATGCATTCGCCAAGGTGTTTTCTTCTCTTGTGCATCAGGGCAAGACAAGTTCCTATCACATGCAGTGCGGTCTCGTCCTCCTCTCTGCAGAACCTGCAAATACCATTAGAGGAAATTCCCAGTTTAGGTAGGTAATAGTTCAGCCTACAATGTCCTGTTAGTAATCCTGTAATGATTCTCAGGTTATTCTTCGTCAGATTCATACAGTCCTTGTAGCGTTTTGGGTTGTATGTCCCTATCGCTAATTTGGAGTGTGATAGCCCCGGTAGTTTTTCCCAGTATAGTTTCCTTTGTCTATCTTCTACTTCCCAAATAATACGGGAGATGTTACCCGAACCTACACCACAGAATGGCTCGGGCCCTACAAATGGAGTTGACGCTCCTTTCCTGGCGAGTTTATCTGCCATTTCGTTCCCATTAATCCCTACGTGACCCGGAACCCATAGAATCCACACCTGATTGAGTTCACCTAGTTTGTTCAGTTTCAATGCACTCCACACCAGTTTTGATGTGACTTGGTGAGATTTAAGTGCTTTGATAGCTGCCTGGCTGTCAGTCAGTATTGCTATTCTGCGGTTCCGGTAGTTCCATATAAGATTGAAGTGGGCACACCTTTCTATCGCGTAGACTTCTGCATGGAAGATAGAAGTGTTCTTACCAAGTGGTTCAGAGTAACTTTTCCCTGGTCCAAAGACACCCGCCTCGGCTCCATCGTCGGTGAGGGAGTCGTCGGTGTACCATATCATCATGTACTGGCTTGTGTTATATGATAAGCCTACCCAATTTTTCTTGTTACTAAGTTCAGTTTCAAAAAGTTTCTTAAAGCTGAACGTTGGGAGTATTGAGTCCCTTGGCATCGAGGTGCTCAGTGAGAAGTTGTGTCTTCCTTTGATTGAGATAACTACCTTTGCTGACGTTGTTCCCAGCTACCCTTGGTTGTATATATGCAGAGGAGTGAGATCCAAGAATACCTCCATTGATGCCGTTGGACACGTTCGCATAGCTCCCGTTATACAAACACATGCAAGTCTTTGTATCTTGCTTAAAGTGTTTGTTACTGTCTGCTGCTTCGTGCAGTTTACCCAGACTAATGCCCCGTAGGTTATCATTGGCCTGACAATTGCTGTGTATATCCATCGCAGAATTTTTGGTGTGCAACCCCAACTTTTACCTGCGATAGCTCTACACGTTATGAAAGGTTTTATGGGTTTCTGCTTTATCTCCTCTATGTGAGTTTTCCACAATAATTTTTGGTTTAAACGGATACCCAAAAATGTTGCTTCTTTTTGCAGTTCTAACTCCATACCGCCTAGACGGATAGGTTTTAGATGCTTAAGTTTATATTTTCGCGTGAGTGGTATTTCCATCGTTTTTGCTGGATTAATATTCAGCCCAACCGTGGCACACCATCTCTTCGTTAGTTTGAGTCCTAATTGAATTCTATCAAATAGAGTGTCCTTAAATTTACCTCTACAAATGATGACTATGTCGTCCGCATAGCCCTGAAATGACAAACCATTGATTCCTAATTCTACCAATAGCTCGTCTACTACTATACTCCACATAAGTGGTGATAGTACACCTCCCTGTGGGCACCCCGTGAGGTGTTATCGATTATGCTTCCCGTACTAGTTGGTATTTCTACCTTCTTGGTGTGAAGCATATTACTCAGCTAGAGTATTATCAACTCCTCTTCTTGTAAGAACTCTTCTGATAGCGTCGTGTGAAGTATTGTCAAAGTACCTTCTATGTCTAGGGAGACGCATAGTGCCGTTTCCTTCTTTTCTAAGTTATCCTGCAGTAAGTTCGTCAGCTGATATAGATCGTGGAATGCCCTGCTCTACAGGCATGCTGACAGCAGTGCAGCGGGTTCCATACTAAAACTGTAGTCCGGATGTAGTTATATGCAACTTACTCTAAGGTTTTTAGAACAAAGGCAGTTTGGCCTGAAGGATTTAGGATAAAGTGGGTCCTTCTTACCTACCTTTGGCAAAAATACCACCTTTGCCCTTCTCCATACTTTGGGTATGTAACCCAACGCTATACTGCTCCTTACTATTCTTGTCAGTGGACCTAGTAGCTGCTCTATGCCTTTCTGGAGTAAGGCTGGAAAAATTCCGTCCACTCCAGGTGATTTCAATGGCTTAAAACTGTTAATTGCCCATCTAATCCTTGGTTCTGTGCAGATTTCGCTTGCTTTGATCCACTTATTCCTGCACACTCTTCCCAGGTTATCAGTATAATCTGTCCCTGCAGCCACAAGTGTGGAAGATCCTGGGAAGTGTGTGTCTAGAAGTAATTTTACCCTCTCTTCTTCGTTTTCCGTGAAGGAACCATCTCCTTTTTTAAGGTTGGTAGATGATATACTACTGCCTTTGGCAAGCACTTTATAGAGTTTAAATACCTCAGTGATGTGTTCGATGCTTTAGCAGAAGTTCCTAAAACTCATGCGTCTTGCTTCTCTAATCTCTTTGTTATAGAGTGTTAGATTCCTTCTGTATTCCGTCCATTCCCCGGTAGTTTTTGATCTGTTTGATAACTTTCGAACTTCCGTTCTTAGATTCATTAGATCGTTGTTCCACCAAGGTACGTCGTGGGTAGAGTGTACCTTGCTTATTGGACTACTGTCCTCGTATGAATCGATAATTACTATATTGAAACTTTCTGCAGTAGTTTCTAGTTGTATTTCATTTCTAATATGGTCTCCTAATTTTAGTTGCCTTAAGTTTGCATTTAGATTGTTTAAGTATTTATCCCAGTATGTTTTTCTTGGATTCCTTAACAATCTTTGCGTTTTCTGCACCCCTATTATGTCGAATCGCAGTATTCTGTGATCAGACATTGATGGTTCATCGGAAACTATCCAATTTTGAACAAGATTAGAGCCCCAGGTGTTTCCTAAGGTTAGGTCCAAGACCTCTTCCCGCACTCTCGTTACGAAAGTGGGTGTATTGCCCATATTGAAAATTTCTAATTTATTACTAATGATAAATGCAAGAAGGTACTCACCACGCTTATTGGTGTCCGTGTTCCCGCATACCTCGTTATGCGCGTTGGCGTCACATCTAAGTTTAAGAAATTGATTCTTTCTTTCACAGTACCCCACCAGTTTGTGGACAAGGTCGGGTGGGGCCCGAGTGTCTTCCCCTGGCAGGTATCCTGATGCGAGTACTGTTTCTCGTATGTGCTCGTCGATGTTAATTTGAATTTGCACCGCTACAAGATCTCTGGAGAGGAACTCTGGAAGACACAAGTATTTCATATTTTTTGTTAATACTATGCAAGCTCTTGGGTTATCACATCTAATGTCCCAAATTACCTGCGTATTAGATGCTGTCAAACCTCTGATTTGACCCCTGAATACCCAGGGTTCCTGGGCCAGCACTATGCTCAGGTTGGACCTGAGTGTTGCTCTCGCGATGACTGCCGAGGCGGCCTTCGCATGGTGGAGATTAATTTGAACAACTCTAATGCTGGCCATCTTCACCTTACTGACGTTTCTCCTTGGCATCCACTCTCCGATGTCCGACAGGAGTACTTTGACGAAGTCTTCTTCGTCGCCGGTCAGTCTTAGCACTGATAGGTTTATGGCGATGATGTTCTCGCTTTCGGCAGCAAGAACGCTGACCTCGGCTACAGGCATCGTGCTCCTGACCACTTCCTTAGCCACCTCTTTTAAGATTTCCTCGGCGTCAGCTGAGTTTTGCTCAGTTATAGCCCCTGCGCCTAGAGGATCTCCACCTGCGCGTCTTTTATGCAGATGGACCGGTATCTTGCCAAATCTGTAGGCCACTTTGCGACCTTTGGCTTTGATCGCTTCAAGCGATTGGTCATCGATGCCGATCGTTAGTAGCTTCCCGTTTTTCTCAACCTTGCTGCTGAAGAATCTCCAGAGATTGGTGGTCAGTGCCTTTTTCTGAGTTACCATCAGATCGAGGAGTTTCTTGTCTTCGAAACCCGCCGCTCGGAGAAGGTAGACCGTCATCAGATGTACTCCAGGGATAGCATCCCCAGTGCATGTCGCCGCGCTCTGTCCCCTTCCACCCTGATAGCTTAGGTATCGTCTTCTTTACCCATTCGGCAACCGCTGCGGTGGGACAATCAATCAGGATGAGTCCTGGTCGAAAGTGTATACCATCGAATTCAAGTTCGGTTTCAGAACCCTTGAACATTTCATCCATCAGCAGGTTTTCAATTTGCCTCTGTTCCTCGCGCGAAAGGATGTTCTCCGGTTATAACTTCGGGATTATCGCCAGTCTGACGCCTTTGGTGATATTGGCGTAGCTGGTACCCGACTTCCTGGAGGCCGCATCCGGTTTCGGTGCAGGTTTTAACAAATTCTTTTTTGTCGCGACTCCCGACGCAGTATCTGTAGCCCTGCTCTTTTTTGCGGAATTGCCATCAGTAGGACTGATTTCCACAGCGCCCCTTTTCCTTAGTTCAGAGTTGCACTTGGCGCGATTGAGCACTTTCTGCTTGGCTTCCTCAGGCGTTAAGCCCTCATTAAGATAGCGCAGATACCATTTGGTACCCGCCCCCACTCAGACCTGTCGCCTTCCTGGCAGCGCCAAAGGCGAGAAGTTGTATAGCTTGCTCAGTAGAGGATTGTGTGTCGAAGCACCCTCAGCACCCACATTTCCTCGACTTTCCTGTCGTTTCCCCGGTCTAGTTGCTGTCCGTGGCGCCGGTGTAGAGTTTTTGTCTCTGTTACCTTTGCCCTTCGTCTGTCCTCTCCGTTTAGTAGTTAGAACTTGATGTTCAATGTTGTGAACAATACGTTCCACCTGAACCGCCATTTGAGATGCAGTATATGATCCTGCTAGTTTATTCAATTTTGTTAAATTTGGTGTTTCCATTTGAGTCCCACGTGTGATGGGGAAAGAACGTCCGCCGTGTCATAGCCCCAGTGGCACAGTAAGCCCATCTTACTCACTGAGGCAGGCAAGTATCAGTGAGGTGCGTCGCTAAAATACAGTATGAAAACCCCTAACTGCAAACATCAAGCCGATGGACACGCGCTATCCCGGCTTAGGGGGGTTGCTTAATGACCACCCGGCCGTGTACCTAGTTTTGTCTGACGTCTCCAGGCTGACCTCCCCATCATGGGTGACCCTGCCAGACTACATAAGCAGTCTCATGGTACAGCTCAGCCCTTCACCGATGGACACAAGCCCTACCACCACGTCAAGATACAGGTACATGGAGGGTATGTTATATATACTCGTACTTATATTTGAGAATTGCTCATCGTTTAATATTTTCAATTCAGTGTTATCTAGTATAACTGGGCTTAGTACCCCAATCTTTGCAAGTGTTATTGATAGTGTTAGTTGCCCTACTTATTTTATTAGTATCCTATTTCTAGCTGAAACCGCCACATACAAATGGCCTGTGTTAATCTGTGCTTCCTTCGTGTTCCTTATCAGAGTATGAACTCTATCCATCAACCCATTGATCTGTTCCTGCACTTAATGTTTATTGTTATCTGTTCATGGTCTGAGTCAACAAGTTGTAGGTTTGTTAGTTTAATGTCCTCAAAGTCGTCAAAGTCGGTTGTTCCTGCGACCATCTTTAGAATGGTGTTCAAAACATTTATACTCCTGGCCTGTCTTTGGTGAATTTCGATAGTTGTCAGCAAAGTCTTCAATTGTGTTATGTCTAATTCCAAAATTTTCTTCATGTGTGACTGCGGGAACTGGTCTAATAGCGTCAGTGTTTCGGTCGCAATTTCCCAATACGCGGTAAGGTTCGTAGAATGCTGTAAGTAGCCAACGTCGTTCAAGACCACCACGTTCTGGTCTATTATGGGTATGTAATTTGCATAAGTGAAGTCAGTTAGCTTCGATATCGTCATTGTTTGTCCATTATTCTGTATCGTTTTAACATTAAGTTATCTTTATGGACCACCCTCCCATTAATAATGATCGTAGTACCCAAATCGTCTTCTACTACAACGCATAAAAGTGTCAGCTTATTGCCAACCTTCTATTGGTTTTTACCAACACTTTTTCCACTACGCGAAAGGTTCGGTTCTGTCTTGATTCATTGTGTCTTGTTAGTTGAGTGTCTTGTGCTTTCCAAATCCTATCTCGTATTTCCCATTGCATACCTGGCGGAGCTGAGTGAATTATTTCTACAGGCTTCTTAAAAGTGCCTGAATGAATGCTTCTGTTATACTGAATGGTGGCTTGCAAAATTAGATCAACAGTGTCATCAATTTTCTTGTTCAATTTTATGCATCGAGCAATTTCCAGAAGGGTCCTGTGGAACCTCTTAACCTGACCATTACTTATACTATGAAGGGGTGGGGCATTCGCTACCTGAAACCCATAGCTGTTTTGAAGTGATTTCACCGTTTCAGAGTTAAATGATGGTACGTTATCGCGAAAAATGGTTCTTGTGTTTGGGTATAGATTTATTAACTGTAAGATCATTGGTTTTACGTACAATATTATGCGCTAAGGTACGTGCTGGACTACGGCAAACTTTGAGTTTTTATCGATACAGGTTACAAAATGTTGTTTGTCTGTGCAACATTTCGCCCGTATTTGAGGGGATAAGAGTCACAGCTAATTCCTGTCTCTTCGGGTGCTTGCCGTATTCTGATTTTGCGCAAGTTCTACAATTTGCGACGACCTCGTTCGTTCGTTCGTTTCCTGAACATCTTGGGAAAAAATTAATCTTTTAGGATCTGCTTCACATTTTTCTGAGCTGCCCTGTGAGTGCGATTGTATTCGGCATGCACAATTTCCCTCAGTTCTTCCTTTGAGAATATGTCTTAAAAAATTTTCGTTATATCAAAATTTCATTTAACTATCCTTCAGAGTTCTGGATATCATCGTTGTGGATCTTCCTCCTTGAGACAAAACAGCTCCTAATCTCAAATAATAGGCGTCTGTAGTTGTAGAAGTCGAACGGCTTCTTAAAGTCGGCATGTAAAAGCATAACATCTTCCGAGATTAGGACTTTCTTAAGCCTGGCGTTAAGCTGAGCGTCGTTTAATTTTTTCCTGATTTTCTTAGACTGATGGGCACTTACACTGTCAGGATATCGGTTAAGGGCTTTGCTAAAGCGGGAAAATCCTAGAAATGATCTAATGTCAAATAGAGTAGCTGGTTCGGCGTAATCCCGAATGGCCTCAATTCTATTCGGACTGGTTTTGATGGCCCAAGTCATGGTGAAACATAGATATTCCAAATCCTTTTTGAAGAAATGGGATTTCTTTCGGGAGACTCTAATATTAGCTTCCTCAGCAGCTTCATCAGGACCCAAGTTATGTGTTCCACATGGTCCTCCTCTATTTCCGAAAATATTATTAAATCTGTGGCATATAATGGAAAACTCGATGTTGTTTTTTTGATTGCTATTTTAATAATGATCTCTTCTTTCTATTTTATTGTGTCACAATCAGACACGCTCACTCACACCAGCACATTGCACATATGTACAATACTTATGGACTGCGCTTAAAGCCTCACATGCTAGCTTATACACTACACATATTATAATTCGGCCGTCCTGACTAAAAGGATCACCCGATTTTTTCGTATACAAAGTTTATTGTTACTTCTTAAATTATACCTTTTAATTTTGTTATCTTTTTCGGAAATTTTGTCTGTATTATTTTTATTTTCAATAACATTTTCATTTTTTCCATCTTTGTTGCTTACATTTTCTGTATCATGTTTGTTAAACCAATATTTTATATCTTTCGTGGCCCAAACGCCTTTATATGGTATTTGCGTTTGTTGAAATCCCTCAACGTCTTCTAATAAATATCGATTATTTTCTAAAACCTTTGTGACTTTGTATGGGCCTTTGAATTTTGGCTACAATTTCCTTGGTACTCTAACACTACAATCAAAATTCTTTATAATCTCCTTCATTATATTTTACTGGACTTTTCCGACGTGAATTAACATAATTTTCATTATATTTTTGAGCTAAATTTTCTTTTTCTTTTGCTTCTTTCCTAATTTTGTTTAAACTCTTACACCGAAAACCAAACAAAATTTTTCGATTTGAAGAAATGTGGCGGAAATCACACCGCAAACTATAGAGGTTGCATAGTATTTAAAAACCTGAAGAGTCAGCTGAACAATAAGACGACGAGTGCTGGTGCTCGACCTAGTAATAATATTGTGCATACCACACAACCGTACGGCAATGCTGTCCTTTGGGTATCCTTTGCTAATGCCTCGAAATCTGGACCCGTGATTGGAAAAAATACCTGTACTCTCCCTCATGTGAAAGTATATTAGCTCAGCCTATTCGCTCTGCTCCCACAGGTGAGCTACATCAACAAAATAATGCGCCCAAAAATACTCAAGGTTCAACAAAAAACATCGAGGCAATGATAATGTCAATGCAGCAAAGCATGATGAACTTCATGACATGTATGCAGAGTACAATGCAAGAACTGTTACAGAATCAAAACAAACTGCTTCAAATACTCGCTGAGCAACGATCAAAATAGAGAATCAATGGGTTTGTTAAACATTTGTCTCTGGAATTCAAATGGGATCTCTCGACATAAATTAGAAGTTTTTAAATTTCTAAACGACAGGAATATTGATATTATGCTCCTTGCTGAAACCCATCTTACGGACAAAACTATTTTCAAGTACCAAGGTACGTTTTCTATAGCACGAATCACCCGGATGGAAAAGCGCACGGTGGAACTGGTGTTCTGATCAAAAATCGTATTATGCACTAGCCGTTGGTAGGATTTGCGAAAAACCATGCAAGCTACATCAATACGTCTGCAATCAAAACGAGGAGATATTGCGATGTCGGCAATGTATTGTCCTCCACGTTTTGCTATAACAGACGCACAATTCATGCAAGTATTCAACTCCCTAGGAGATCGCTTCCTTGCCGCTGGTGACTTTAATGCAAAACACCCGCACTGGAGTTCCCAGTACGTATAAAAGGAATGGGTAAAAGAGCAAACACATTACCTTCACACTCAACAGAAGCACTTGCCCTCCGCTAACTCTAACCAATACTATGATTCCACAAGTAGATATCGTTGTGTACTTCGGAGTCTATCTTGACAGAAGACTTACTTGGTGAAAACACATTGAAGCCAAGAGAACTCAAATGAAACTGAAAGCCAACAGCTTTCACTGGCTTATCAACTCACAATCTCCACTAAATATTGGGTACAAAGTTCTCCTTTATAACAGCATCATAAAGCCAATCTGGACCTATGGCTCTCAGCTATGTTGTAATGCAAGCGCCTCTAATCTGGACGTTATTCAAAGACCGCAATGAAAAATATTAAGAACCATAACTGGAGCCCCTGGTTTTTTAAAAACGAGCGATTACATATAGATCTTAATATACCAACAGTAAAAAAATGAAATAGCCAAAATGAAACTTATTTATGCTGAGAAACTAAACACGCACCGGAATCCATTAGCAAAAGCACTCACTCGACTAAAGTCACAGACACGACTTAGGAGAAATGACCTACCAGCCCAACTTCTATTATAAAGGCACTCAGTACATACATTCCTTCCAACTGGAGGTGAAGTAAAAGTAATAAACTAGAAATTAGGTTAAGATTCTATTACTTATTGTTAGTCTCTAAAGAAAGAGAAGATCCAATAAATAAAGAAAAAGTAAAAAAAAAAAAAAAAAAAATATTTGTCAGAATCAGAGTAGTTACTTTTTATAAGTTTATCCCACTTCTTAGGTTGTGGTATAGAATGGAATACACGATATTGTTCTTTTGATTGCTGTTTTAATAATGATCTCTTCTTTGACAATCAGACACTCTCACTCACATCAACACATTGCACATATTTACAATTCTTATGCACTACATTTACATACTAATGCTTACATACTAGCTTATATACAACACATACTATACATCATCTATGTAGATGTGGCAGCTTCTCTCTATCCATCTAGGACGTCATCGATTGCCTTCTGAAAAATGCTCGGTACATTCTTCAGACCAAACGGAAGTCTACAGAATTCGTACCTTCCGTTTCCTACTAAGAACGCCGTATTTTCTTGGTCTCTTTCCGTCAAGATTATTTGGTGAAAGCCTGACTTTAAATGTAGTGTTGTGAAAAACTTTGCTTACCCTAAATTAGCTAAGATTACCGTCACATCTTTCTTCACGAAGTCACCAACTCCCATGGGATAGGGGTATAGTTTCGTATACATAGGGTCATCAGAAAGGATGATGGCTGGAGTCTAAATAGGGAACTGCAAAATTGGGTTGATGGCCAAGAGGATGCGTGTTCTGTACCAAGACTTCTGTCGTAGTTGTGAAGATAAAGAAGAATCAGCCTATGTGACTGCGCTGCTCTTCTTAGAAGAATAGTGCAGTTTGGAAAATGTGCCACTAGGAGACCTAGCTCTATTCGCGGCATCTTCAGATCTATTAGCAAACTTGATGGTTTTCACTGCAATCACCCGTTCTATAAACGGTAGTAGGGATTTTCCCCTAAAAAATTTACGAATTTGCAGCTTGCTTCGTTGTCCTCAATTTCTTCCACAGTACAGTCTGCCAAGTCTCGGTACTCGCTATGCTCCTCCTGAGAGTCGTCCTGCTGTGCTACATGATTTATCCTTTGAACTTTTCGTCCTGAGATTCTTTCAGACTCACGTGGTTTTTTTGTAAAATTGTCCGATTGGGTTATGGTTACCGTTTCTCATGGGTTTGACATTTGCTGCCTGTTTATAGTGGGTTATGCTCTGGTCAACTTCAATTTTTTCCCCAACACTCGGAATTCGCTTATTGAAATGTGGATTCTTCTTGTCACGATTGCAATTTGTTGCGAATCGTTTCTATTACGAACCATTGTTCGTTTCTTTGGGCCTTTTCCTCAGTACTTTTAGCAAAACTAGCAGCGAATTGGTACCGTTCGTGGTTTGCCACAATCTCCTGAGCAAGGGAAAGGGCAGCAGGTAGACTCGCCGGGCGAGCCAAAATAAGCATATCGCTTAGCGATTTCCATGTGCCCGATATGTACACCCGTAGGGTATCCATTCTATACTTATCATTCATAGATGGGATTACCGTGCTGTCGTACGTCATAACCGCATTGTTAGTAAGTAAGGTCAGTTTTCGTTCGACCTCGTCGTAGAAATAAATGCAAAGGTCGATTAGGGATTTCACAATACCTAAGGATTCGTTACAACCCACACCTTCCAGTATATTTGCATCTTCATACACTTCTAATTCTGGGGCATTAATTGTTACATCATTAAAACGTTGGTTTATGTCTTGGAGTTATTGTTAAAAAGTCCGTCTTTGTGTTGTAAGATCATTGCTTACAGTAGTGTTTAATTGTTGGTCAATAACATACATTATTTACTGCAGAATCTATCTGGGCTTGTATTTCTTCTGGAGTCATTGTCTTTGTCCTTTCGCAATCACTTTTGGTATTGGAGTTAACTTCCCGATTACTATCTATTTTAATGTCCCTTATCAATTGGATCAAACTGTCTAGCTCTTGGTCGGTGCAGAGTATAGAGTAAGGATCAATCTTAAACACTTGCAAATATTGTATTTTATCAATCACTTTTACACAAACATTTTTATAATAATTTATTTTCAAAAATTGTTCTGTATTTTAAAAAATTCTTCTTCTTATTTAGATAAGCAGTTCACTTACACTTTGTTCTTAGGTATTTGATGTCTTCTTGTTGGAGATGATGTCTTCTTGTTGGGGATAACTAATGCCATCTTGTTGGCGGCACTTGGTGTCCCTTTTTTGATGAACAGTTTGGTAATATTCCTTTAAGTAAAATCAGTCGCCGATAAGCACTTGAATTTTAATGCTGTGTCTGTTGTGAATACCCTTTTTATTAACTTTTTCACTTCACACACTGCACTATGGTCGGAAATGCCATTTTTTTGGCATAAAGTCTAATAATGATGTTAAAGAGCACTAAATTGGTAAATTTGCTATTTATGACATTAAAAGGAAATATTCAACATTTCAGATCAATCCGACCACGCCCACTCTTACCGCCCATATAAAGCGATGTTAGGGCTAGGGATTCAAAATACGTTTTGTGAATTTTGCTTAGTCACTGGATTAAAAACATGTATTGTTTCTTTTCAAAACCTGCAGTTTATTTTTAAGATGAGAAAAACATAGTACACATAAAATAGGATCAAAACAATTTATTACTGTCGACATTTTACAAACTTAAAACTTTTCAATTAATCCTCTTGGACATCTAGCTCGACTGCAAATTAACTCAAAGTTTCGTTGTCAAAATTTTCATCAATTTCAAAGTCCTGATCATCGGAATCATTATTGGATTCGTCACGGTCAGTTCCAATGGTCGGAAGCTCCAGCAGCGCATTCACGTCGCTATATATTTCTTTTGCTAGATGTAACTGTTTGTATAAAAATACTTGAAAGAAGAGGGTCCGACGAATCCATTGATCTCGTAAACACATCCGTCATAGTATTTACTCGGTTATTTTTTCGTGCATGACATCTCCTATCTTCTTTAAAAAGCTTATTGCGACCTTCTGATGCATTTTTGCCAAGGCAACCGACAGGAACAAGAGATAAAGCCATAATTTGGTAACCGCGGACTAAAATTTTATGAACTGATGACGACATCGGGTACCGTGGATACGTAGACATATAAGACTCCAAAGATTTTTTACAGAATTGGTGGAATTTGAGGTTATCAATTATATCCAAATATTTGGTAAATGGGCGAAATTGGGCAAAAAACGTAAATAACACATTTAAATACGCGTATCAAACTATAATCACAAATGTTTATATTTGGTAAAATTGGCAAAAAGTTAGTTTTCAAACCACGAGACACGGTCAAGTTGGTTAAATTTTTTCAATTATAACATATAATTAAAACAATTCACACAAATACAAATTGACAAATATTCACATTAAACATATATTATACACTTCCTACAAACCTTGAATTTTTTTTTCATATTTTGTAGAAATTTTTAATTTACTCAAATCAATTTGCCAGCACTATAAACTTTAGAAAAAGTTTTCCGCATTGTTTACAAAAAGAAACAGGTGACTATACAATGCACTTTGCAACCCTATTAAGGCTGTCAACAAATCATTTTCTAATTTCAATTAATTGTACTTGGACTAATGTAATTTACGAATATTCAGTTAAAATACAAATAAATTTTCATGAAAATTTTGACTTTATGCCAAAAAAATGGCATTTCTGACCATAGTGCACTGTTTTACTGTTATAATTCTTCTTTCTTATCGAGAACTGGAGGGTCCCTTAGAAGTCGCAGTTCTATGTTACTATGTTATGTAAATAATTGTATTTCATTATTGTTTATAGCTTTTGCCACTATTTATAGAGAGCTAAGAGGGTCCCTGGTGTTGGGAATCGCAGTTCTATGTTAATAAGTTATAGTATTTTTAGTTTTGCCCCAATTAAAACAAACGGATTTTTTATTTATTTGTTTATTTGAAATGGCATTGACAAAGTAACTGTCAGCTTAAAAACAAAAATAAATGTAACAATCAACACTTAAAAGTAAGACAAAAATATAAATTGAAGTGGACTTAAACTAAAATAAATTAATTAAAAAAAAACAGAGAAAAAAACAATTAATAGGAAAAAAACGTGAACATCCCCCAATAATAAAAATAATAAACAAAATATTAAATTAAAGAACAATGCTTCTAAAAATGTGTATTTTTGTGTATTTGTTGCTCTACGCACAAGTGAATTACACACTCTGTGAAAATTTCAACTCTCTACCTATTACGGTTCATAAGATAGAGCAGGAGTCAGACGGACGAACATCGTAATCCCAAGAGCTATTCTACGATGCATCAAAGATGGAAGACTGATAAGAAGGAGCCTATCAGAGTAAGATGGCAAACGGGAATTATTACTCCAGTTTAGGCCACGAAGGGCAAATAAGAGGAATTGGTTTTGTACAGACTCAATTCGAACTTGATTATTTATATATTGCGGTGACCAAATGCAAGAGCAATACTCAAGGAGTGGACGCACAAGAGATATAAAAAGAGTCTTTGTGGTATAAGGGGCATTAAATTCAATAGACCATCGTTTAATGAAACCAAAAACACTCTTCGCTTTATTTACGATAGAAGAGATATGTTGGTTAAAACAGAGCTTGGGATGAAACTGGACACCGAGGTCATTAAAAGTAAAGACTCGCTCGAGTTGGACGTATTCAATCGTGTATGTAAACAAATGAGGTTTACACCGATGATACGTCATGAACTTACATTTGGAGATATTTAGATATAAGCAATTAGCAGAACACCAAGAATGTAAAGAATCAAGATCCTCGAGGAATATGAGATGGGAGGCACCATCATTATATGAAAGGCACAATTTTAAATCATCAGCATACATGAGTACGCGAAAATGTGAGATGGAGAAAGGGAGATCATTTACAAAAAGGTTAAACTATAATGGGCCAAGATGGCTCCCTTGAGGAACTCCAGAAGTGACAAAGACTGGACCAGAAAGAGTGGACTTAAATAACACTCGCTGAACCCTATTTCTCAAATAAGATGCAATCCAACAAAGAAGATTTGTAGAAAACCTAAAAGGTGAAGTTTATTGTACATAAAGCAGATCAATATAAATAGAATCAAACGCTTTAATGAAGTCAGTGTAAATACATCAATTTGACGTTTGTCCCAAGATTTACAAAAGATGTAAACTCAAGCAAGTTTATAGTTGAAGACCGCTTTTTCATAAAACCGTATTGACACGGAGAAATAGTTGTTTTACAAAAGTGATAAAAGATTGAAGTGAGCATTTTTTTAAACAATTTTGGGATTTGCAGAAATTTTAGAAAATATCCTGTAATTGGATATGTCAGCTTTGTTACCTTTTTTGTGTAGGAGAACAATAAAGAATTCCTCCCAGATAGGATGGAAAGATGCGCTCTGAAGTGATAAAGTGAAAAGTTTCAAAAGTGGTTTACACAGAGACTCCGCACAGTGCTTAAGCAGACAACTATGTATTTTGTCTGTGCCGGGTGAGTAAGTGGATTTCAACGATTTTAAATTTGTAAGAAGACATTCCTCCGAAATTATAGAAGAAACAATGATGTTACAATGGGAAATGAGATAAGGATACCGGTTTTGAATATAAGATTCAGAGGAATTAGTGGATTGAAAGAATTTTGCAAACATATCTGCAATACCCAAATCACTGTGACCATGTTCGTTAACTAGATACAATGATGAGGGAATTAAAGAAGATTTTCGCTTTGAGTTCACAAAGTTATAGAACTGCTTAGGGTCACGTGAAAATTGCAGTCTACAACGTGTGAGATAGTTATTATAACAAAGGCTATTTAACGAAAGAAAATTAGCCCGGGCCACACAAAAGTTAGCAAAAGCAATAGAAGAGCAAGAACTCTTAAATTTTTAATATAGCCTCAACTTAATGTTCTTCCGATTAGAAAGTCTTCTTTTAAACCAAGGTGGTTTATATGACACTTTCGAAACAACATAATAGGGAACATAGGCATCAAATATATTGTATATCACTTCATAGAAAATATTAATAGCAGTAGTCATATCACTGCAATTGTACAAAAAAGACCAATCTATTCCGAGAATGACTTCATTTAGTTGGGCAAAGTTCACTTTGCGAAAACAAAAACCACGCATACAAGAAAATGTGGAGTCAGAAATAGGACGGGTTACAGAATGGGATATTTGCAAAGTTGGATGGTAAGTATCGTCAGGAATACTTAAAGGTTGGCATCTTGACACAGAAGTACCAGCAGAATCATTACTAAACACAATATCAAGTGATCTACTGTATTGATTTGCTACAGATTTCATTTAAAACAAGGAATTTTCAAACAGTGTGTCCAAGAAATCATATTGAGCTGATGTAACTAGATACTTCGATATACCAAAAAAGGACCACAAAATGAATGGGAGATTTACAATATACCTACTTTTGTCGTCACAGGTAGTATCATATGAAAGTCTTGATTGGAAAATATATTTCCGAGGGGCACTACCGACAAGATAGGTAGTGAAACCACATTCAAAATATTGCTATGAAAATATGGCGATATTGTTAACTGTTCTAAAGTTGCCGCAGGTGATATTGATGAATGAGTGGCCTGATTGGACTCGTTGGGTAAAGGTACAATTGCATTCCCAGAATTATTCACAATTGAGCTAGACGGGCGAGGAGCAGTAGGTCTTGACCGCTTAGAGGCATTGATGGCAACATTACCGTTTTTTTCCACAATGGTGTTCGACGAAGGTGGAGAAGAAGCGAGTGTAGATCGTTTGGATAAGGGTGGAATCACCTGTATTACAAGCAGCACAGGAGTTGAGGTAGGATCGGCTGTAGGGGCAAAAAGTGGAGCGGTGGAAGGTAGTTGATTGCCCATATTAGAAAGTGACAATAAGAGAAAGGGAGGAGGTGAATCGAACTGATATTTAGTGAGTAAATCAGTGCTCGAATCAAAATCAAACGATAGTTGCTTTACAGCACTATTCAACTTGATAAAATTGTATATTGTACTAAGATATATTGACGAAAAATTATCAATCATGAAGTGTAAAGTAGATTAAGAATATAATAGAAAGTTAGCCTTAAGAAAGAGTTTAAATAAATACTTTATTTTTGGTGATATTAAGACGTAATTTGCGCAGTCGACGGATTTGAACTCTAAAGAGTACAAGGAGGGAACGAGAAATGATATTAGTAAAAAAAGAGATATCTGAAGATCCTCTTATATAAAAAGTGTTATGCAAAACAAAAATTTATTGTTTAAAAAAGAAAAATCAATAAAATAAATTAGTACAAAAATTAATAATTAAAAGAAATACAAATTATAAAAAAATTAAATATTTTTATGAAATTTCGACACAAAACTAAAAAACTTAAAATCTGCATAAGCAAAGAAGAGTAAATTAAGACGATTTAAAGTTGAAAATAAATTGAAAAGTAATGAAAGAAGGGAAAGAATAGAAACAAAGAAAAGGAAAAGAAAAGTATTTTTAATATCAATTAAACTGGCTTTATTGGATTAATAATTTTATGACATTGACTTTGAAATATGATTTTAGGACATGTGGCCGCCACGGCTAGCATTTGCGTCCGTATTTCGCCAATAACTCTTCGAATGTTTATTTCCAGGTGCTCAATTGTCTCTGGTTTATCGGCGTAGGCAAGTGACTGCACATAACCCCAAAGAACATAATCCAATGGGGTTAAATCACACGATCTTGGTGTCCAATTCATGTCTGTTCTTCGAGAAATTACTTCATTATTGAGTTTTCCATAATGAAAACACGTTGTTCTTTCATGAGCGATCCATTTTAACTAACCGGGAGGTATCGATGAAATGCCAAACCAAACCAGCTGTTAAATTGGTTGTCAATGAAAGCAGTGTTGCGAAGTCAAAGTTGTAAGCCTCTAAAAATTCACACTTTATAAGTATGTAGAAAACATTCATATATATACACATATACAACTTATACATATACAAAATACACACATACATATGGAACATATAATTATTGTTAATAATATTAGAGATTTGCCGACCAGGCAATGGACAACATACATTTCTTAACCTGTCCGTAACGCATTATAGCAATGGCTGGTTAATGAATGTGGTGTCTAGCTAAGACTGGTGTAACGCTCCTCTCTTTCTTAGGAAGAGCGAAGCGATACTCCCAGTAATTACAAGAGGTCCTAGCGGGTAGGCATAAAACGCTAAGGGTAGGATCCCTGCACCAAAAAATCATGATGGAGTTCAAAAAAGAACAAAGTTGGGCTAGGATATTACCCCAAGCATCGGTGGGATTAGAAGAAGGTTTCAATGCTAACCGTGTCGCTTGTGGTTTAACTTTTGTAGGTTGGTTCATCAGACTTCAAATGCAGACTCGGATCCAGGAAGCGTTACAAGCATGTGTTGATGCTTGAGGAAAATGAGCTTTTGCTCTATCCTTTGGAATCCGTAGGTGCATGTTCTACTTGCAATAAAGGTCCTCGGATCAAGCCAAGTAAGGAGAAGTTTAATGCGAAATCGGAATATAAAGTTGCGGCGAAGATCTCTGGGCGTCTTTAAGGCAAGTCAAACCTGTCGGAGGAGAAAAAGGAGAGGTTGACTTGGGCCAGAGATACCGTGGAGAGAGGCCGGGTGCCCTTTGCCATAAGGGCTGGATGTTCAGCTTCGGACCCGAAGTTTGTTAACCTGGTCGACGAAAGCATCGCTAATAAAAGGCAATACTCCACGGAGAGTGATGGTCCTTCTGTGAAAAGAAGCAAACAAAGAGAAGGTTGCCAATTCTTAAAAAACCATCGACATGAAGAGCGGCGGCAGGGGTCAAAGAGGTTGCTAAACGATATCTGATCGTAGCAGCTATTGACTGTAGCAATCCACTAGGTCAAATAACTCAGGAACGGTAGAAGGCGGTAAATATGAAACTGCTAGAAGCCATGTTTGGGGAAATGGACGCTGAACCAAATGAGCGAGGATTTGATGGTTCCGGCAGGGTAAAAATCCTCAAATGCAACGATGATCCCACACTAGCATGGGTTAAGGGAGCTGAAGCCTATGGAATGGAGCTTAGCTGGAGGTAGTTGATCGCGGTAATATTCTATATTTGCCCAAAGCGAAGGTTGTAATATAATACCTCGAGTGGTGAAGTCGGAGGATGCACTGCATCTTCTCCAAAGGCAAAATCCCGACGTGCCGACCAGCGATTGGAAGGTGTTGCATGTGACCAGGCAGACCAGAGCTATATCGTCCAAATCAATGAAGTAGCCGAGGATATATATATACGCAAGGTTTGAGAAGATGGCGTGGGGCGTAGGAAGTGTGTACCTAGGTCTCAAAAAACCCCAATCCCAAAAAACACAATCAAAACACACTAAGGACGGGAGAAGTCGAAGAGGAACTGGATATCGAATCCATCGTAGAGACCTCCCTAAATTGAAGAGCCGGTGAGGGTTTGGGTGAGCTGGACGAAGGATCCAACCCCATGAGGATACCAGAAGTGAATGCTGAAGGTTTTTCAAATAAATCTACACCTCAGTAAAACGACCTCAGCCGAGGGCAACGGCTTTGACGTGACTTTAACCCAGGAGCCATGGATCGCTTCGGGTAACATGATCTCTGTGGCAGCCTGAGCGAGATAGCGTCTTCACTCAAGTGAACTACGATGGAAACACTAGCGCAGAGTGCGGAGAATATTCATTCGTTGAGTGATCATCGAGTTGAGAAGTGGTGTTGAATTTAACTTGAATAAAGAATTGACATATTTTGTAATCTATTGCTGAATTCGTGTTTGATTTATTGTTCATATTGGTGGGTTGTTACATTGGCAACGAGGTTAATTGTGTTGGATTGGTTATTTCTATTAATGGATAATGCACGTGGTAAAATTTACTAAATTAAAGTGAAGATATCATACAATAAAATAAGTAAAAGAGAGTGATGAACTATAAGAATAACTGTTGTTGTGAGAGTGTGTGCGTGATACTGCTGAAACAGACGCCTGCATGTTGCTAGTGTTGATAAACACTATAAGACTGTCTTCATTATCTTTTGCTACAAGCTGTTACACATTCATACATACGATGTTTGAAAGAAAGAAAGAAATAAGATTGTATTCAAACAAGTCATTTCTAAATGAATGAGCAATGTCTAAATAAACGGCAACACAACAAGTGTGAGTCAGAGAGTAAGAGGACGAAATATTAAAGTAAGAAGTGAGGCCATGTGTGTGTACACAAGCCAACTGAACAAAGAGATTTGAAATATATGAACGTGCTGAGTAAGAGAGAGAGTTCTTTTTACAAGCTTTATTTGAATTGTTTGCAAACAATGACAGAAAAATGAAATTCTAAGAGGCTGCGTAGCTATCACAAGTCAAAGAGAGAGGTCAATTTTAATGACCGCATAGTAATGCATTGTAGATCTGTTTAAAAGAAAAAGAAGAAGAGAAGGGATATACATATATCTTACAATTTAATTTTCGATTTCAATTTTATATTTCGGCAAGAGGATGACTGAACACAATTTGAAACCATTTTTATGCGAAGTCATTGAGAAATCAGTTCTGCGAGATGAATGGGAGAAATGGCTTCGAGTGTTTATGATATACATTGAAGCTGAAGATATAGACTCTCCAAAACAAAAGAGGAGTAAACTACTTCATATTGGTGGGGTCCAGTTGCAAAGTGTGGCGTTCTCGTTGCCGGGTGCTCTTGTTGAACCTGACGAAGCAGGAGAAAGTGATGTTTTCTCGATTCTAATTCGTAAATTGAATATACATTTTTCACCTAAACAAAATTCCACATTTGAGAGTCATTTGTTTCGGAGCTTGGCACTTCTAGACAACGAGAGGAAATCTGTTTAAAGGACAAAACAATGAAACAAACGAAAACGAAATCATTGAAGTGTGTCAAGTTGAGGAACAAATAAATAATTAGTCCGAAGCAATGGTGACTAAGTCTAACGTTGACTCCATTAGTAAAATTACTGCTAGGAAAACTAAACGGGAGTTTTGAATGCTCAAGGTGTGGACAGAGGGGCCCTACTAACGACGACTTGTTCTGCCCGGCACGGACAGCTAGTTCAACAAATGCTTGAAGTTAGATCATTTCTCTTGGAGGTGTAGAACCATCCTTAAGCAGAGATTCTTTCCATTCATAGATGGGAATTTCAAGAGACGACAGACTGATGTCCGTTACGTAGAGGGTGAAAATTTTGACTCAAGTTGGGGAGAAGAAAACACAAATTCTTTTAAAGTAGCAAGTGATGATGAAGAAGAACTAGTACAGTGTTGGATAGGAGGCCATGAAATTTCTCTAGCTATCGATTTGGGATCAAAATTGAACCTCATCAGCCAGAGATACCGTGGAGAGAGGCCGGGTGCCCTTTGCCATAAGGGCTGGATGTTCAGCTTCGGACCCGAAGTTTGTTAACCTGGTCGACGAAAGCATCGCTAATAAAAGGCAATACTCCACGGAGAGTGATGGTCCTTCTGTGAAAAGAAGCAAACAAAGAGAAGGTTGCCAATTCTTAAAAAACCATCGACATGAAGAGCGGCGGCAGGGGTCAAAGAGGTTGCCAAACGATATCTGATCGTAGCAGCTATTGACTGTAGCAATCCACTAGGTCAAATAACTCAGGAACGGTAGAAGGCGGTAAATATGAAACTGCTAGAAGCCATGTTTGGGAAAATGGACGCTGAACCAAATGAGCGAGGATTTGATGGTTCCAGGGCGTAAAAATCCTCAAATGCAACGATGATCCTACACTAGCATGGGTTAAGGGAGCTGAAGCCTATGGAATGGAGCTTAGCTGGAGGTAGTTGATCGCGGTAATATTCTATATTTGCCCAAAGCGAAGGTTGTAATATAATACCTCGAGTGGTGAAGTCGGAGGATGCACTGCATCTTCTCCAAAGGCAAAATCCCGACGTGCCGACCAGCGATTGGAAGGTGTTGCATGTGACCAGGCAGACCAGAGCTATATCGTCCAAATCAATGAAGTAGCCGAGGATATATATATACGCAAGGTTTGAGAAGATGGCGTGGGGCGTAGGAAGTGTGTACCTAGGTCTCAAAAAACCCCAATCCCAAAAAACACAATCAAAACACCCTAAGGACGGGAGAAGTCGAAGAGGAACTGGATATCGAATCCATCGTAGAGACCTCCCTAAATTGAAGAGCCGGTGAGGGTTTGGGTGAGCTGGACGAAGGATCCAACCCCATGAGGATACCAGAAGTGAATGCTGAAGGTTTTTCAAATAAATCTACACCTCAGTAAAACGACCTCAGCCGAGGGCAACGGCTTTGACGTGACTTTAACCCAGGAGCCATGGATCGCTTCGGGTAACATGATCTCTGTGGCAGCCTGAGCGAGATAGCGTCTTCACTCAAGTGAACTACGATGGAAACACTAGCGCAGAGTGCGGAGAATATTCATTCGTTGAGTGATCATCGAGTTGAGAAGTGGTGTTGAATTTAACTTGAATAAAGAATTGACATATTTTGTAATCTATTGCTGAATTCGTGTTTGATTTATTGTTCATATTGGTGGGTTGTTACATTGGCAACGAGGTTAATTGTGTTGGATTGGTTATTTCTATTAATGGATAATGCACGTGGTAAAATTTACTAAATTAAAGTGAAGATATCATACAATAAAATAAGTAAAAGAGAGTGATGAACTATAAGAATAACTGTTGTTGTGAGAGTGTGTGCGTGATACTGCTGAAACAGACGCCTGCATGTTGCTAGTGTTGATAAACACTATAAGACTGTCTTCATTATCTTTTGCTACAAGCTGTTACACATTCATACATACGATGTTTGAAAGAAAGAAAGAAATAAGATTGTATTCAAACAAGTCATTTCTAAATGAATGAGCAATGTCTAAATAAACGGCAACACAACAAGTGTGAGTCAGAGAGTAAGAGGACGAAATATTAAAGTAAGAAGTGAGGCCATGTGTGTGTACACAAGCCAACTGAACAAAGAGATTTGAAATATATGAACGTGCTGAGTAAGAGAGAGAGTTCTTTTTACAAGCTTTATTTGAATTGTTTGCAAACAATGACAGAAAAATGAAATTCTAAGAGGCTGCGTAGCTATCACAAGTCAAAGAGAGAGGTCAATTTTAATGACCGCATAGTAATGCATTGTAGATCTGTTTAAAAGAAAAAGAAGAAGAGAAGGGATATACATATATCTTACAATTTAATTTTCGATTTCAATTTTATATTTCGGCAAGAGGATGACTGAACACAATTTGAAACCATTTTTATGCGAAGTCATTGAGAAATCAGTTCTGCGAGATGAATGGGAGAAATGGCTTCGAGTGTTTATGATATACATTGAAGCTGAAGATATAGACTCTCCAAAACAAAAGAGGAGTAAACTACTTCATATTGGTGGGGTCCAGTTGCAAAGTGTGGCGTTCTCGTTGCCGGGTGCTCTTGTTGAACCTGACGAAGCAGGAGAAAGTGATGTTTTCTCGATTCTAATTCGTAAATTGAATATACATTTTTCACCTAAACAAAATTCCACATTTGAGAGTCATTTGTTTCGGAGCTTGGCACTTCTAGACAACGAGAGGAAATCTGTTTAAAGGACAAAACAATGAAACAAACGAAAACGAAATCATTGAAGTGTGTCAAGTTGAGGAACAAATAAATAATTAGTCCGAAGCAATGGTGACTAAGTCTAACGTTGACTCCATTAGTAAAATTACTGCTAGGAAAACTAAACGGGAGTTTTGAATGCTCAAGGTGTGGACAGAGGGGCCCTACTAACGACGACTTGTTCTGCCCGGCACGGACAGCTAGTTCAACAAATGCTTGAAGTTAGATCATTTCTCTTGGAGGTGTAGAACCATCCTTAAGCAGAGATTCTTTCCATTCATAGATGGGAATTTCAAGAGACGACAGACTGATGTCCGTTACGTAGAGGGTGAAAATTTTGACTCAAGTTGGGGAGAAGAAAACACAAATTCTTTTAAAGTAGCAAGTGATGATGAAGAAGAACTAGTACAGTGTTGGATAGGAGGCCATGAAATTTCTCTAGCTATCGATTTGGGATCAAAATTGAACCTCATCAGCCAGTCAGACTGGATGCTGCTGGAAAGGGGAAATGCTGCCATTTTCAATGCTAGATCACATTCAGAGAAACAATTTCGAGGATATGCTTCTGAGCAAGTGCTTGAGGTAATTCACGTTTTTGAGGCACCCATGTCAATCCTGTCAAATGTCGAAGTGATTGCAACGTTTTTCGTTATCAAAAATGGACGACAATCATTATTGGGAAGTGACACAGCAATAGAGCTTAATGTTCTTAGGACTAAACATCAATCGTGTAGAGGAGACTACACAATTTCATAAATGGAAAGACTACAAGGTTAAGCCTGTGCAGCAGCCATTGAGGCGAATTTCAGTGGCATTGGAAGACAAGGTCCTAGCTAAGGTAAGGGATGGACTGAGTCGAAGATATCATCGAACTAGTAATGGGCCCTAGTTCATGGATCTCTCCCATTGTACTGTTTTTTAAAGAGAATGGTGATATTCACCTGTGCGTCGATATGCGATTAGCAAATAAAGCGATTCTTCGAGACAACTATCCTCTACCTACTTAAGACAAAACCGTTCAACACATATATCCCGAGCACCATTAGGAGGATAAGAACAGCTATAATGGTTAGGAAAGCTCTAAAATCTTATCAGTTAATATATCTTTCCACAGATGACTTGACGGTGGTAGCAGTAGAGCACGGCAAAGATGAGCTTGTACTCATTGCGTCGTGCTACATTGCGCATGACGTAGACGCACCACCGGCAGCGCTTCAAATGTTGGTGGACACAGCCAGCGGTAGGAAGCAGTCCGTTGTCATAGGAGCAGACTCGAATACTTACCACACGGTATAGGGCAGAGGTGAGTTACTACTGAAGTTTATTTAGCAATGCAATCTTAATATCGGGGAGAAGAACCAACATATGTTGGACCTACTTCGAAAAACGTTCTCGATATAACTCTCTCTACTTGCAATACTTTGGTCGAAAATTGGAAGGTGCTTGGTACACCATCTTTTTCGGATCATAAGTATCTAGAATCCAATATTGCTTGTGCTCCCAATCACGATAAGAAAGTTCTAAGAAATCCAAGATTTACAAACTGACATTTTTATTTTTAATCTTAACTAGACAGCTGAGCAATGCAAAAACCTTCACATTCATACACAACTCGAAAAAGAATTAGAAGCATTTAATAAAACTCACATAAAAGCCATATCCTGCCAGTCCGTTCGCAAAAAGCGCAGACCAAAACCACTTTGGTGGAACAAAGAGTTGGACTCCCAGAGACAATCTGCAAGAAATCTTCAAGCTGGTTCGTTCAGAAGACAGTGAAGAATTCTGGAAGGAATATAAGGATGTGCTGAAACTATACAAACAAGGAATTCATAAAGAAACTCCTGGAAGGAATTTTGTGGGAGCATGAAAAAAACTGAAGATGTAGCGAGGCTAAGGAAGCTTCTTACCAAACAGCGAACCATGCCCTACCTTTTCAGGAAAGAAAGTGGCGAATAAATAAAAACAATTGAAACGATTATGAAAAAATTATAGAAGCATATTTTAGAGATTTATGTGAAATGCAAACAACAATTGAAAATTTAGATCCTATTGATGAACAACTGACAGAAATTGAAATTGCATATACAACATCAAAGAAGTGTTTTCGATGAACCTACATTATTAAACTCAATAATTGCAAATTCGCACCAAAATCGTTTGCCTACATTAAAGTTACGCAAATTCGATGGAAAATAAAGTGATTACAAAAGGTTCAATGCAGCATTTACACACATGGTGGATGAGATTTATCAATTTCAACGATTGATAAATTTAACTATTTAATTGGCTGCTTATTTGGAGATGCTTTAAGTCTTATAACTTCATTTCAAATAACAGAAGAAAATTATAACAAAGCAGTATCAATGTTGAATGGTCGCTATGATAAAAATGGGCTTATTTTTAACGAAAATATTTCGAATTTATTTGATTTCCCTGCAATGTCCAAATCTGATCCAGGGTCTCCTCGTCACATTTTGAATACATTCGTTGGTTTGAAATCATCTCTTCTCTCATTAGGTTCAAAAGAAGATGTTATGAACGCAATGTTGATTCATCTCATTTTATTAAAGGTTGATGGAGAAACGAAGCAGACATATGACAAAATGCATAATTTATCGTCTTGGGACGAATGCTGTAAAACTTTATAGTACATCGGCATTGTCAATATCTGGAAAGCAATGGGAAACATATTTTTGAAGAGGCAAAATTAGATAAGCAAAAGGATGGAAATAAAAACGTTTTCATGGCTGCACACAACAACAATAACTGTCCAAAATGTAATTCATCAAACCATTTACTATGTGTATGTCCTTTCTACACTAAGCTATGCATTTACGATCGGTTCCAATTTGTCAGAATTTCATCGTTATGTATCAATTGTTTACGTTTCGGTCATATAGCAGCTTAATGCTCATCAAAATCTTGCTGTCGTACATGTAATGGACTACATCATACCACTTTGCACAGATAACCTGTTTCAAATCAGGTGCAAACTTCAAATCGGAATTTAGGTAATCAATTAGAGAACACAAATAAAGATCGGATTCATGCAGTTTCAATGGTTTCGCAACATTCTTTACGTTCGCTCATTCCAACAGCAGTGGTCTTAATACAAGACAAATTTGGAGTGTATCAACCA
>JAWNKV010000889.1:0-55180 GCA_035041805.1 Amiota mariae | reverse complement strand
TATTTATATATAAACGCATGGCTTTTTTACTGTTGAGTTTGTTGACGGGTAGCCACTTGGCGCTTAAGTTACTAACTGTCAATCTATTAATGCCGTCACGCCTTACTATACTATTTTCCTTGTTCGTGGACCACGTTTGTGTGTGTGTGTGTGTGCTGCACCCTTGGAAGGGTCTCCACTTTCACCACCTGGCTACGACCAACCAATTGTATTAGTTGCCAATAGAGAATAACAAATTTCAAAATAAATAATTAAATCTATCAATATTTTTTTGAGGAATGGTAAATTTTATTTAAGCCTTCATTTCCAAACAATTTGCAAAAATTTAATTAAAACCTCTTGCATTTCCATGAGGAATTCTATGATAATATGCAAACAGATTTAGTAACATTTCTCACATAGTTCCACATCTTCAAATGATATCTCAATTTTATTATCATGGACATACTGTTCGGCATGAGCCTTAACCAGATTGTATTCACGATGCCATTTACAGCTTTCTGGCGATGGGCGATATTTAGAGATTAGCTTGGCCCACTTTGACATAGCGATATAGAGTTTGTTCAACTCTTTGCGGTCAACCATGTATTCAACGCAGCTATGGATGTTTTCTATATCGTCATCTTCGGGCACCACTGACGACCTTATCCACTTTTTAAGAATTTTGTAATAATTGTCACAAGTGAATATACGATCACATATATCCACTTTTATAGAGGAATCATCTTCATCCTCATCCTCCTCCTGTTCTTTGCATGCTAACTCACAATATTCCTGCAATAGAATAAAATACACATGCATACATAACGCGGTAATGGTAGATCGGCGCTGGAAAAAATTGCTCAAAAAAAATAAAAAACTTACGTCTGGAAGAAAGTAGCGATAACCATAAATAGACATTCTCACTGACATCTTGGTAAGAGACTTTTTTCTTGAACAGCACAATTATAAATTTTATTTTTTTTTTTTTAATAATTTCTGTTTTTGACAAACTTTAGCACAAAGACGACTGAACGCTTACAGTAGATTTATAATTTATCAAAAATTCGGACCTGCCAACTTATCCTTTTAAAAAAAGATGACACATGATTCAATTGCATGACTCTCCCCATGAAAGTAATTTAGATTTAGTACAAATTGAGTTCCATTTGACATGATTTTTTAAGAACAAAAAAGGCATTTATATGCGTTTTATATTAGAATTGTACAAAACAAAGTAGACTTTCAATTTGTGAGAAGCTTTTGATGTTAATGCAACACAGAAAAATACTGCATATAATTTACAGCAATGGCTAAAAGTTTTTTTGTAAAGACTTTAAGTTCTTAAGAATGTTAAATGAAGAAGGGGATGAAGGTAGACTCGAAATTCATCCAGTAGTAGTCGCTGCTGATGTTAAAAACACAAACCATGTGGATGTCGATAGACCTCTTTTGTCCATTTGTGCAAAGAAAAGAGTAAATAAAAAGAAATCCACGACAAGACACAAGAAAATAAAAAAAACCGACGAGCCATATAAGGCAAATCAACATTTTGGAACATTTTTTTTTTTTGAATTACATACCAAATTAAGGTAAGTTCATTATTATTCGATTATACATATTTATTAAGTGTTTGTGTGTGTGTTAGTAGTTTCTAGAAAACATTTTCCCTTTTCTCTCGAATAGCACAGCATCGCAATAAAGACCTCGGATAATAGAATAACCTTGACGTACCTTTAATCATTTCACTTGATTAACATTTCCCTCACTTAATCAAAATTCTCCATTTTAAATTACAAAGTAAAATTTAGGTGACATTTAAATAGAGAAAACTAATATTTTTGTGGTAAGTTAATTATTTTCATTATTTTTGATTCTATTCTAAAAATTATTACTTTGTAGTTGTAAAATAAAACCTTCAATTGGTCAAAATTCTTTTGAAATCAATGAAAATTTAAGTTATTTTTGAAGTAAGTCATACATCTTTATATTATAAATGATTCAAATCTACATAGTATAAATTCAAAACTCTGAAGGAACCACCTCGTGATAGGAAGAATCAGAAGATTATTAAACACAGCGGTAACATTTGTTTCCATGATATTTTTGTCGTATTTCCCTCATCATGTGACCCAGATCAATGGCCCGAGAACTGAAAGGAACTTGCTAAGAAATTCTAGGAAATAGCGCAGAGCATTGACTGCACTGTTGATGGAAGACCTCAAAATATAATTGATGACATCGAAGGTGGTTTTTTCATTGTCTCATTAGAGATTTACTCTAAGTAAAATAAAATGAGACAACATTTGATTCAATTAAATGTTCATCAAGCCATCAATGGATAGTGAATAGATTAAACTTGGTTGAATTCATCAACATTTCCTCAAAACAAAGTCGGTAATCAAAATTTAAGTTTTTGTCATGGTAAGTTATGCATCTTTATAAATGATTCAAGTCTACATTGTATAATTTATTTTTTATTTAATATATTTATAGAAAAGACGCATGTGAAAAATACCAGAAAACAACTTTAAGTGTAAAACTAACGAACTAGAAAAATACAAAGTAAATTAGCTGCGAACACAGATGCCACCAAATCCATTCATTTTGAATTTGTTTCCCAATTGATATATTTTGGTTAAATTGTGTAAAATTTCGGATAAAAAATTTGATAGTACAAAATACAAGTTATTGGCTTATTTTGATCGAAATTCGTCGATATATCAAAATTCCTATTATTTTTGTAATGAGTTATATTTCTTTGTAAATGACTTAAGTCTACACACAGGTTATTTTATATTCAATACTAACAGAAGATGTGTAAGGCTTACGACGGGTAAATTAAATAAAAATAAAAATCTAAGCTTTTGTTGTAAATTTTTCGTGTTTTATTTTTATGAAAATAGAATTCTCCACAATTTTATCTATAGAACTCTAATGTTTATTTAACTGTAGTATATACTTATTATATGATTGAAATACTTAGGATGTTTATTTTTTAAAGAAACCTTAAAATATTTTCCTTTTAACTATTTGGAATAATAATTTAAGTATGCAAACTTTGAATCAGCAGAGCAGAGTTTATATACCAAATTTCAACTTTCAATCTCTCAATTCTTTATAACAGTATTTCATCATATATTGTTTATTATTTTTTATTGAAACATGATAGCAAATGGTCAATGGATGTGCTGTCAAACATATGTATAGTAGAAGGCATGTAAAGACTTAGAAAAAAGGGTATAGTGAAAAAAAAAAAAATAAAACTAAATTTTTTAAAGTTCATTTTTCGTGTTTTATTTTTATGAACAATTTTATCTATGGAATTCTAATGTTTTTTTTTTTTTTTTTAAATATTAATACAATATAAAATTTCAAAGAATTGTGAAAGTTGTGCTTGATTGGTTTTTTTTTTTCTATTTAGTTAAGGCAATATAAATCGTAAATTAAAAAATATATTGTACTATAATTCACTATTAGATGTTTGATGTCTATCATTTTGATAAACCAATAAAAGAGTTCAGAGTTCGAAGTTTGTTGTCTATAGAGAAGTGTATACCATACTATGTATATAGAAGTATAATATTGTTGAACAATAATAAAAAGCAAACCACATCATCAACAACAGTAGAACAAGTAGCAACAAGTAACTTTCACTTTGACATATTCAGCACAAATCTCATTTAAGAACGTGACACAAGACCAACCAATGAACAAACACCGAGCACGCACTCAATGAAAAGAAAGCAAAAGGAAAGTAAGTTTTCCTGTTAAAAAGACAAGAAAAGTTAAGAACGAAAGAAAATAAGAAGCAACGAAAGAAGGAAAGATACTTAGACAAGCGGCTTTCTTACCTGTCGGCAACAACATCAAAGAAAGCCATTGCAAAGTTGTGAAGTCAACGCCAAAAGTTCACGCCGCCATAAGAAGTTCAAATTGTTGTTCTAGTGGAACGCAACACCTGCGATGGTCGGATCCATTAGGGGGCGTAAACGTAATGCAACTATGTGGGCGTTTGAGAGGCGTTTAACTGGGTGTATCTTAGTGTATCTAAGTTTATCTATGAATATTGTGTGTGTGTGTGTGTGTGTTTGTTTGTATTTGTATTTGTTTGTCTTTTGTATAAAATGGTGGCGAAATAAACATTACGAAAAGTATGCTAAACAAAACAACAATTCTACAAACAACAACCAAAACATGTTGAAAATGCTAAAGAAATGAAAGGAGAAAAATGGTTAGGAAAGTAAAACTTTGTTCTGTTCTGTTCTGTTCTGTTGTTAACCACTTTTGCAATTTTGTAATGAATTAACAAAATAAATTCGCGGAGAAATTCAATTTCGCAAATAGCAGCAGATGTTTGGGGCTCAGAAGAAACCAAGAATGCAAAGCAGTGTGAGATACAATACTTGCTTATTTACAATGGAACATATTGTAATAATGGTGATGGTGGATCGAACTGAATCACCATGCATGCAATGCAGAGTTTACTTGTGGATTTCTGCAAGGTAAAATGTGAACAAATGAAAGAATAAAATGAAATGAAATGAAACAAAGGAAGAAGGATGTACACAACCGGAAGGAAATGCAAGCGAACACACAAATGAAAGCATGCGAATGAACCAACGAACGAGCAAAGAAACCTATGAATGATTCGAATGAATGTGAGAGTAATGGAATGGACAAGAGAAAAAGTATGGAAGCATGTGTGTGGAGTCATCGATTGTACAAATGAGTAATAGTGTAGAATTGAGTTGAGCTGAGCTGAGCTGAGCTGAGCTGAGTTGAGTTAAGTCTCAGGTGGTGCCGCATGCAATGAAATTGGCACAAACGGATGTGCACAGCAACACATATACACAGCACAGATACTCATATACAGATACAGATACTCTGTACTACCTTTTATTTTATGTATATTAAACGGTATGTGCCAATCTGAATGTATCATGTGAATCTTGTAAATATTGAAAATTCAAAACAAACTCTAATTAATGAGAGTATCAAACAAAATACTATTGTATTTTAAAGTTGTAAAATTTATTTACACCATTTACTATAAAACAACAAAGAAAGTGAGGCATATGAGTAATAAAAAATGTTAAACATTTACCGCATTCTCTTTTCTATTGTTGTAACAATACAATATTTTATCTTATTCTACCATATATATTTCATTGGGGGTTGTTGATCACCTTTTCTGATGTCAACGCGAAGCTTGCAAGCATTTCATTCTTAACATGACTAATATGTAAAACTTAAGCATTTGACATAAAGGATTTCTCAAACAGGACAACACTAAAATAACTACAACAACAATACAAATTTATGTATATTAGAATACTAAGAAATGCTTAAGAATACAGGTAGAATAGAATAGAATAGAATAGAATAGAATGGAACAATAATATTTATTCGTTATACTTAATCCAAAAGCAAAACAAACATAGCCAACATTATTTCTGTTCCTTCTACCAGTTAGCAGATGACAGGCAACTTTCCTTGCCTGTCTGCCTGCCTGCCTGCCTGCCTGCTCGTCTCTCTACCTTTTTATACTCTTCATGCAGTGAATAGTATTATAAGTTTGTCATGAAGTTTGTAAAACACAGAAGGAGACATCAGAGACCCCATAAAGAATTCACATTCTTGATCAGCGTGACGAGACGAGTTGATCTAGCCATGTCCGTCTGTATATATGCAAACTACTCCCTCAGTGCTAGAGAGCTGAGCTTTCCTTTTACTATACGCAGTACATTTGTCGGAATCAACCGCATCAGACACCTCGGTCGGGTACGCCCCATACAAACCGGGATCCAAATTCATGTTCTTTTTAGTAACACTTTTTTGTTTTTTGTACTATACGCTATAAGTGTCTGATCTATATCCACCGACCATAAAAATTTCAAGACCTTCGAACCACTAGCAGAGGAAGCCCCCATACAAACCAGGATCCAAATGGAAGTTCTTATTAGAAATTTTTTTTTTTGTTTTTTGTACTATAGACTTAAAATTGGGACACTATAAGTGTCTGATCCATATCCACGAACCGTAAAAATTTCAAGACCCTTGGACTACTAGGAGGGTTATCCCCTATAAGCCTGGATCCAAATTCATGTTCTTTTTAAAAAAAAATGTTTTTGTTTTGTATTATCGATTTAATATTTAGACATTATAAGCGTCTGACCCAACTTTATAAATTTCAAAACCCTCGTATTACTAGGAGGGGCGTGAATAGTATTACAACTTCGGCATAGCCAAACTCAGTCTTTTTAGGGTTCCGTACCCATAGGGAGCTAACGGGACCCGTCCGTCCGTCTCCTGCTCCATCTCATGAACCGTAATAGGTAGAAAATTGAAATTTTCACAGATTGTGTAATTCACTTGGGTGTAGAACGACAAATACTAAAAATACACATTTTTAGAAGCATTGTTCTTTTATTTAACCTTTTGTTTAACAATTTTTTTTTTTTTTTTTGTAGTATACTTTTAAGCTGTAATTGTACTATACTTTTAAATATCCACATAATTTTATATTTTAAGCAAAAAATCTTGGACGATGGTACGGAACCCTCCGTGTGCGAGTCCGACTCACACTTGGCTGATTTTTTATATTTATTATTGCTTTCAAATCTTAGAATAATCCTACTACTATTCATACTACCATGTGATTTACCATTTGACCTATTTTGTTACCTGACACTCTGATAATCACCATCATATACTATATAAGTAATAAGTAGTAATTCATTTATTTCCGATCAATAAGCAAAGATCAATGTTAGTGTTGCTTATTAAATGAAATATTTATTAAGTATAGGAGTAGGGTTAGTCCTCAGTTCATCCAGTAAACAGGGAATTTCCGTAGGTTCCCTAATTAAAAATCATCTCTGTCTCTGTTGTGTTACAAACATCATAACCTAATGTAAATACCTACAATATGATGAGAATTGGTTGATAACAGCAATGTTTAAAGGATAAATGTTTCATGTGGCAAATAAAATGCAACATTTTACAATACAAAACCTTAACCCTTTAATGTTATAAGGGGTTAAATGAGAGTTTAGCAAGAAAAGTTCTGTTAATAACATACCATGAAAATGACTATGTCTTTCCAATCTTTATTATGAAAAACGAATAATATCTTAGTTCAATATTCAATTGCCAAGTGATTGACATGGTCTTCCAACCAAATGAAGTGTCTGTTGCTGAGCTTGACGATTTCTTCTTTTATCGTTGGTATCTGCAGGTCTCGGTGAATAACCGAATTGCCCACATAAAATCCTCCACAGTAGCTTAAACTGAAAACCTCTGAAGTACTTCCAGGTTTGAGTTGGATGCAGTGCCCCAAAGCTGTATACCGTAAGTCCATACCGGTTTCAGAATGGCTTTGTACAGTAATTGCTTATATCGCAGGTTGAGCTTCGAGTTTGATCTGAATAACCATCTCGAATTCTTCGAAGTTTCAAGTCCAACTGCCTTTGTTTAGTCGTAATGTGAGGTTGCCAGATGAGGCGCCTGTCTAGAGTCAGTCTCAGATACTTCACAGTATCGCTTCTTGGAATGTCGTCACCAGTAATGAGAACGGCAGGGCATGTCGAGCGGTTCAAGGTGAATGTAATATGAAATGGTCTTGCAGGAGAGCTGAGGCTACAGCCGGGCCAGCAAAGCATTGTCATTATAAATAGAGCTTGATATAAAATTTAAAAAAATTACCAAATCCACTCTGATTTATTGTATTTGTTTTAATTTCTTAATAATCTTGGGAACTAAAACTAAAACTTTCACTTCAATCTTTTATGCTAATTAAGGGTTAAGGGGAAAAGAAAATTTAATACATGTGACAGTGAAGGATCCAACAAAACAATTTGATCCATGACGATTATATAACTGTCATTTTCATTTTTATTAGTGTTCCTTTGTTGAATGAATGTATTCATTTTACTTTAGAATCAGAGACAGAATATTGTTGCACAGAACCCTAAAGACAATGAGAGAGGGAGGGAGGTAGCGAGGGAGAGTGATAAGTATCATGAATAAGTGTATCTTCTTTACTTGAGACACAAGGCACATTCACACCCATATACACCGACACGACAGATAGACAGACATAAATATCGGATATTATCCTCAAATACAAATGATGGCAATATGTCAACTGACAACATGTTGAAGCAAAACGATACACGATACCAACAAGATACAACAACAAGGACAACCGACAACCGACAACTACAATAGAAGAAGAATATATAAATATATACTAACGTACATCTCTCTATTGTTGTTACTAATCATGTTGATGATGATGATGATGATGATGATAATAATGATGTATATACTACTTATAAACATTTTCACAAGATGTCTTCGCTATAATATTTTTATTGTTTCATATTAAGTATTTCCATTTTTATGAAGAAACCTTTTTCATTTGAACTGTTTTTATAGGACGCGTTTTTCAAGCATTTTCAAAGCGATTTATAATAAATAAATAAATAAATAAAATAGTGTTCAATAATCTATACACTACAAAGTATCTCACACTGAATCACTCAATCTCTTATATGCCTCCTCTTCTTCATCATCATTTCTATTTATTATACTCGAACATAGTTAGCTTTCATTCAGATTTTGAAAGTAGAATATTTAGAAGTGGCAGGTGGGTAAATTGTTGGGTTCGTTCGTTGGATATTGTAAGACTATACTTAGTTGAAGCCATGATTATGAGGTGGCAAGGCATGAGGCATGTAACGAAATATGTATGGTGAGCCACAAAATGCTTTGTCAGGATCAAGTTGACATTTGTCGGCAGACCACATCAACGCACGATGCCATATAACATACACACAATTTTGATGGAAAACAGCGTTTCTCGTTCGCTCTTAAGAGAAAATTTCATGTTTTTCTTTTTTGTTTATTTTTTTTTTTTTTGTTTTTTTTTTTTTGCTTTGTTTTCCTTTGTTTTGTTTTGATTATTCATTCTTCTTGGTGAGTCAAGCCGAACCGAACCGAGCCAATCTGCGCTGAGCTGAGCCGATTTTGAACAGATTGTTACAGAATTTGATTTGTTGGCGTTTTTCGTATTTGTTCCGGTCGAAACGGTACCAAGACCTAAGCAAAACACACTCATCTACTTAGCCACTCAACTCAACTCTGCTCTGCTCTGCTCAGACCAGACACTTCACATCAGTTCAGTTCACAGCATTACCATGTGGGCATAAGTATAGCAGCAATCCAAAGCGAGCAATCGTTAATCTAATGAAAGATGACATTTTTGGGTTTGGGTCTGACTTTGGTTTGCTATGGTTTGGAATAGTCTGATGTGGTGTAGTGTGGTGTGGTGTGATGCAGTGTGGTTTAGTCTGGTCTGGTCGGGTATGAATTGATGTAGCCAACATGAGTTTGGTGTTTAATTTTGGCTTGTGCTGCTGGCGCTGGTGATGATGATGATGGTAGTGTTGCCCACCATTTTGGCTCATCATTCATCATTCATGTTGTCTACCATGACTTTGCTTTCAGCAAATGCTCTTCTCCTTCGCCATATACTGTAGTATTTTATTTGATAAATACAATTATAGTTTGTTTAAATCGCTTACATATGTTGGTGGGAAGACAACAATTTTGTTTTTTTTTTTTTTTGTGGGTAATGAGATATTAATTATGAGGAGAACAAAATCTTAAAATAAATTGTAATAAATGGATCAAATATTTAGAACATTGAACCTAACAATAAATAGAATTTAATAGAAGCATGAATTTGTTAATCAACTTGATCTGCCATAGAATCAGCTGAGTCAATATAAGAAATTTCAAATATTTACACAATATAATTCTTGTTATTTGCAACCAATTGCAATTTGTCAACATCTAAGTTCAAAGTCATCAGTATAAACTAAAATGTGTATTACAATATATTTATTTATTGAGAAACCATTAAATTTTAAAAATTTTAATTTTATGCCAAAGATGTAATGCTCTTTACGCCCGTGCCAGTAGTCCATGGATCTTGAATTTTATAAAGTTGGTGAATATGGGTCATACACATACAGTGTCCAAATTTCAAGTCAATAGTACAAAAAACCAAAAAATTGTTCTAACAACACCATGAATTTGGATCCAGGATTGTATGGGGGGTACCCCTCCTAGTGGTCCAATTCGGCTGATTCCGATATGGTAAAAAAAAGCTCCTTGCTTAAAAAATGAGAGACTAGTTTGCATACATGCAGACAGACGGACATGGCTAGATTAATTCAACTGAAGATTATAAAAATCCATAAAAACATAAATTAACTTATTGAACTTCTGTCATATTTTTTAGAGAATTTTGCTATCTTTGACAAATGTATCACAAATTTAACAGATCTTACACTTAAAAATATATATATATATAGTATTTCTAAATTGTTTGTTACAAAATAAATTTTTAAATTTTTTGTTAAAAATAAATTTTTTCAAGAGAACAAACGATGGCAGGCATCAACCCAACTATTACATATACCGCAAGAGAACTACAGCGTCGTTTTAGGGTTAGCGTCCGTACAGAAATAAATAAGTTTCGAGGACTCATACAACATGAAGATCTTAAACAAATTATGCATAGAGTTCTGATTCGAGTGATACAAACCAGAGATTACAGTGCTGATCTATACCAAATGATCGATGCCATTGAAATTGGGCGCATCGGGGACAACAATCAAATCCAGCGCAGGATGGTAACAAGCAGATTTCCATACCCTTGGCTTAGAAGGAAGATCATCTCACAAAAAAACAAATATGTTTTCATGGCAGGTGTCATTTGCTTGTTATTGATAACATTTGGAATGTATTATTTGTTGATTATCATGGGCGAGGAACCTGTTCCAGTTGATATGAACCAATTTGTCTCTTTATCAAAAAATTAATTATTATAAATTATATTTGTTTATTTAATGACTGTTTAGGACCATGAAATAAATTCCTGTATACTTATATGTGCAGTAAAAATAAAGACTAAATTTACACATTGAACAAAGAAAAACATTTATTAATCGGAAGAGTATAGCAACTACAAAGGGCTAAACTGAAAAACTTGCTACTAAAAATATTAGTATAGCAAAAATCTTCATGTCAAAAGATCACAGGAACTAATGGGACTAACACGGAAAGGCTTACGATTAGTTTGGGACTTCTTAACTGGTCATTGGAGAGTTTCGAAACATCTACGCGTAACGTTCAATGTAGACTGTCTAATGAAGAGCATGTGCTATGCCACTGTGAGAGTCTTATCAAGACTCCGCTATCTAGGTTTCCAGTACTTGGAACGAAATGAAATTGCAGGTTCAGGAATTCTTGATGAATACCAGAATATCGGAGGAACTGTGATTATGAGGATTATCACTGGTGGCCGCAGTGACAAGGTGTACTTAATTCCTACCCTAATGTTTCATTTAATCTATTCTAATCTGATATACTTACTAAGAGTTATAACATACAAGAAAAAACATAATGAATATAAAATGGTTATAACAATATATTATATTTTAATATATTTTCGTAAGTTAAATGTATCCATATCCTTATTTACCTCAACGGCATTTGAGAGTTTCTATTGACCTCTACGAAACTTGAAAGATTTGTACACTTTCTAGACCATGTCTCCATTCATATGTCTGCAAGAAATCCCACCACCCATCACCTATGAATCCTCGGCATCAAATCCAACTTGGTATGCGAAGACTTCTATGAATTGCAATCAGTCACAACCGTAAATTTAATACCAAGTAGAAGATGCCTAAAATGCTTCACGCAGTTGAACATCGCCAAAGTTTCCAACTAAGCAATTACCTGCATTCCTGATTCTTCTGTATTAATATTACGCCCGTAATCCACAGAACTTACATCTGTATGTAATCCAGTTGAATTGTTTGGATTAAATATGGATGAAACCAGCTCATTGGTCAAGATTTCCACAATTTTTTTTTCTAATATCTTCGTAGATTCGATTTTCATTCAATTATGTTTTTAGTCAACGCATAAAGTGGAGCCATCCTACAGGAAAACTTGGGTACAAATTGTTTGATATATGATGGAAGGCCTTAAAATTTGCGTACTTGAGTGACGGGGTGAGGTGGAGGAGGTGCTTTTTTTTCTGTCTCCGTAGATGTGCAGCTCTCCTAATTATTCTTTGCACCGTTGATAAGCAGCTCGCTTTAACACAAGTTTTTTCCTTGATTTTGGAAGACGAGTTGTGCGAATTTAATGCTTCCCTCAGTATAGCTCTCCTGTCTGCTTGGGAAACCACTCGATTATTACTGCCCTTGAAGTTTTTCCAATAGTTTTCCTTATTACGAAGAAAACTGGCAATTGTTTTACTGTGTCTGCCTGTTTTTTCAGCAATTTTATGTATTGATTGTCCAGACTCGAAGTATGCTTCAATTTTTGAATTTTTCTTCCAAAGATAAAACTGTTCCTCTTCCCATATTTAGCGTTTACTTAAAGAAATGTGATATTTTAAGTGGCAAAAAAAAATTTGGTGAACGTAATTACCAAATTGAGCGAGATAACTGAAATTCTATTGGGGGCCGCTATCCTGATGACCAAATTTTCGTTAAGTTTTTTTTGTATACTTTGGCTTAAAAATTTATTAAAATATTATCTTGAATGTTACAGCAGCTATTTCTGTTTTATTTAAAAGAGAATTAAGAGAATAAGAATTCAATGAATGAAAATTGTAAGACTATAGTTCAAATGGTTTAGATAATATTGAACATGAACAAAGAATGTTCAAGGGGGCGCTAATCTAATGATGCGCAGAGTATCTCATTTGAATCAATAGAATTTTGTAAATAAAAAATCCAGTTATAATATAAAGAAAGAAAGTTTAAGCGTTTATAATAGTTAAAGTAATACATACATCTATCCTTTCCAAAATAATTCTTAAAAAATTGCCACTTTCCCAATATTTAATGAGGACTCTCATTATTCGATGAGCAGCAGCAGAGCAGAGGTGTCACACTGGCAAAATTTAACCCCAAAATCAAGGATATTAATGCGTCTCAATGGTGTGCTTCAGCTAATATGCATACTTTCTGAGCAGCCGCCAGAAGGAAGTGATCTCATTATGGCGTTGAACAGTTCCATGGAAGAAATCAATGACCCAAATGGAATGGGAACAATTTAAAGAATTGCTTACCCAACGCTATGAAAGTGAACAGTCGACGGCAGCCATGGTCTTAAATGTGCTAAACAGTCGTCCGACTGATGGTGAATGTCTTGCACACTATGCAAGTCATGTAGTTGCCAAGTGGCGAAACATGAGCGTCGAAGAAATAACTGTACCGACTACGCTGGCACATATGGCAAGATTTGATGGTCGTTTGCAAAAAATTGCATTTACACAAAATGTGTAATCGTGAAGCATGCTACAATTGGAATTAAAGACATTCATATTTGAATGCTGACCGTGAAGACAGTAAAACAGAAAACGTCATCAGTCATCCATCGTGAAACCGCAGCGGAGAAGTCAAATGTTAGCCTGTTATCAGTATGGCCAGCTCGGGTATTTCTCCAACCAATGCAAGGGATCGAAACATGAAGCAATCCAGAATAAAGCTATCAACCAGTGACTAGTGTCAGAGTCAAAGGGAAGTATGACATTGACACGCGATATTTAAAAAGTGAATTATGAAAAATAATTTAACCCCGACATATAAATACTTACACAAGTATCTTATGTGATCTTTCTTATTCCCGAATCTATGCACTAACAATCCTTATTCACACAAATGTCATTGATATTTGTATACTATAATAATAATGTTAATTTATTCCTTCTCTTCAGGCACAGATAAAGATTGAATATACTCTATCCAATATTGCCATTTAATGAGGTATGCAAATATATAAATATAAATAAAGTTGACTTTGACTGTACAATAAACTTTTTACAATGAAATACAAAATCAACATTTATAAAATTGTATCTGCAATTTACTTGATGATAACTACAAAGTCTGTCGGTAAAAGAAGAACAATAGGAATTAAAGTAAAAATGACACAGTTTCATCGAATTAAGAAAACTCCTACTGATTAGAGGACAACATTCTTCATTTCTAGGTTGGTTAAAGTAGTCTGATTAGTACGTTTTATTTTTTTTTTTTTTGAGGTAACATACTAAAATTCATTGTTCTTCTTTGGATTTATGTACGTACTACGTACGATATAAGGATGAGTGGCATATTAGCGTTGCAAACATTATGTGAATGTGATATACCTTTCGAGATTTTATAGAGTGGATGATGTTATAAAAAACACAACCCACTAAAACAATGACAGTTATAGTGAAGCCACTTAATCCTCTAATTTATCCTAATGGCATTAAGAGACTGGCAATGGCATTATAACATCATCCAACCAGCAACAGCACAAGGTTATGCCAAGGATAGATACTTTATTTTGCCTCATGTGAGAAGTTTGTGTTTAGTGTTTAGTGTTGAATGTTGAATGTTGTTTGCCAGACAACTTTTTTGACATCATTTTTATCGTCTTCGTAGTCCTCGTCTTTATTGCTTTTTTTGTTGTTTTCAACATTTTAACAAATTTTATAAAAAATATATAGACAACTTAACAGACAAAGAGAGTAAAGTCATCATCCAAAGAACTAAACCTGAAATAACATAAAACAAAAATTTAAGTGAATTTTAAAATCTTCTTGGCTTCTTCAAAAGAAGAGAAATTTGCTCAAATATAGTAGTTAACCTTTTTGAAAAACTTCAAAATGGTAATTCAATTGATGTAAGAGTCAAATAAAGGAGAAACAGAATATAAGCCTTGATTCCCTGAAACTTTCATATCTTTCAGCTTTTTTCAACTTTTGTATTTATTCGTATTGTGTTGTCATTTCAAATCGATTTGTAAAGTTTCTCTTGAATATCTTTTTGGGAAGAAAATAAAAAAATCATCAACACATACAATATGAAATAATACTATTATTATGTTAAGTGATCAATTATAGAATCAGGTGAGAGAATCAAACAGATCAATTTTTATTTTCTATACTCATTTTCAGTTCTTTATTCATTTCAACTGAAACAGAGCAGTAGCCAGCATAGCAGTTCTCGCTTGATCCTCATAATCATATTTGATGATTTATGTCAATTAACTTGCTTATGAACTATTTATGTAGGTTCCCGCTATGTTGGTTTGCTTGCGATGATCGAGCAATAATAAGAATATTAAGTTCAGTTGTTCGAATCAGTCTCTCGCTTTCGGTTGTGCTTAATATAAGAAACTAGTGCAGTGGAAATAAAATTAACAGCAATTGCATCAATAGTAACAACAACAATATCACTAACAATAACCTTGTACGCTTTTATTAGTAAAATGCAATTTAAATTTATATGTCAGCGCAATTGTAATTAAATTGAAGTGCATATAAAAAATTATAATAATAATAATAACAGAAAGATTTATACTTATTTGTACATAAAGTTGTTCTCAGTTAAGTCTCACAAATTATATCTTGACTTTTACTTGGCACTTTTGCTTTCAATAATTTCAATCAATTTAATTGCAATTTAATTTCAATTTTGCAAATCAATTCATTTTTCATTTCAACTTCTATATCAATATCTATTTCAATATTAATTGCATTCACTTTTAATTTCAATTTATTGTTGTGCTTTTTCCTTCAATATTTTAGTTCAATATATTTTCAATTTATTTCAATTTTTTGTATCAATTTCTATTTCTATAACAAATTTCTTTTGCTTTCAATAATTTCAATGAATTTATTTTCAATTTTATTTCAATTTTGCAAATCAATTCATTTTTCATTTCAACTTCTATATCAATATCTATTTTAATATTAATTGCATTCACTTTTAATTTCAATTTATTATTGTGCTTTTTCCTTCAATATTTTAGTTCAATATATTTTCAATTTATTTCAATTTTTTGTATCAATTTCTATTTCTATAACAAATTTCTTTTGCTTTCAATAATATCTATGAATTTATTTTCAATTGTATTTCAATTTTGCAAATCAATTCATTTTTCATTTCAACTTCTATATCAATATCTATTTTAATATTAATTGCATTCACTTTTAATTTCAATTTATTATTGTGCTTTTTCCTTCAATATTTTAGTTCAATATATTTTCAATTTATTTCAATTTTTTGTATCAATTTCTATTTCTATAACAAATATCTTTTGCTTTCAATAATTTCAATGAATTTATTTTCAATTTTATTTCAATTTTGCAAATCAATTCATTTTTCATTTCAACTTCTATATCAATATCTATTTCAATATTAATTGCATTCACTTTTAATTTCAATTTATTATTGTGCTTTTTCCTTCAATATTTTAGTTCAATATATTTTCAATTTATTTCAATTTTTTGTATCAATTTCTATTTCTATAACAAATTTCTTTTGCTTTCAATAATTTCAATGAATTTATTTTCAATTGTATTTCAATTTTGCAAATCAATTCATTTTTCATTTCAACTTCTATATCAATATCTATTTCAATATTAATTGCATTCACTTTTAATTTCAATTTATTATTGTGCTTTTTCCTTCAATATTTTAGTTCAATATATTTTCAATTTATTTCAATTTTTTGTATCAATTTCTATTTCTATAACAAATTAGTCATAACAAATATTAATCTGATCGGTCTAATTTTTAGATATGTCAAAGAAAAAAATTATTTAATTTTGGCTTTAAATATATAAGTTGATTGAAATTATAAAAAATTATATAAAAGACAACAATATCGAATTATAGTAATTACTTACTATGATATTTTCCACAATAACAAGAAACGATTACATTTGGTTCCGACATATTAAATCTATACAAAGGAGACAAATAGATTAAAGGACGTCACTTTGTCACTCTGTTAAATCCATTTACCATTATTTACTTTATGGGTGTCTCCATTGAATGGTTTTATGCGATACAATTATCAATATAAAATAAAAGAAAAGCAAATTTTTACCTTTTAATATTCTTTGTCAAAGAGAGTCCCAATCTTTTCTACTTTCCCTGAAGTAAGCTTACAATTCTGATCTTCTTATAAATTCTTATAGATCAAGAGTAATTTTTTCCATGACTTAACTGTACTATATTTTCTATATTATATGTAGTATATCGATTACTTTGTCAAGATATAGTGAGGATAACCCTAATACAGATATAGGAGTATAAGATTAGCTGCAGCCAATAGCCCTGATTTTCAGTATTTTTATTTTTTAGGTTAGTAGTTTCTATATTGCTTATAATATACATAGCTAAACAATCATATCATCTTGCAGTCTAAAGAAGAAGGGTGATAAAGGGTACATAAAAAAAAATGAAAGAAAAAAGAAAAAGAAAAATGTAAATTAAACGCAATCTGCATACAATTTCAAACGAACTTTAGTTAACTAGTCACACAAACAATTTGAATAGATAAAGTTGCTGCTATAACGTTTATTTTATTCAGATTTTATTTCTTATTGTTATTTTTATTATTATTTGCTTAGGTGGTGCTGATGATGGTGATGTGGATGATGATAATGGTGATGATGTTTATTTTCTGAAAATCTTTCTTGCGCTACTAAATAAATTTCTTTAAAACCCACACAGTTTATAGGAGTGATAAAGTTACAAAAAATGGCATAATATTGGTCAATAAAAGTCTACTACTCATATATTATGAATTGTATTTTTTTCTGATAACATAACTATTGCTAAATACTTCATTTCATTTGTCCAAGGACCTAGGTGCCTTTAAGTATGCATCAATTAATATTTTTATATTATACAATATACTTCACGCAGTGAAGTTTGTAACACACAAAAGGAGACATTGGAGACCCCATAAGGTATATAATATATACAATATATATTATATATACTTGATCAACGTGACAATGCGAGTTTATTTAGCTATATACATCTGTCCGTCAATATTTATGCAAACTAGTCCCTCAGTTTTTGAGCAAGAAAGCAAGAATTTTGCAACAAGCGTATGGTGATAGGCAATACATATGTCAGAATCAGACGGATCGGATCACTAGGAGGGGTACCTCCCATACAAGCCCAGATTTAAATTCACCTTCATATTAAAAAAAAAAAAATTATTAGTTCTTTGAACAATGGAACTCATATTTGGACACTATAAGTGTCTGATTCATATCTATCAACCATAAAAATGTCAAGACTCTCGAACTATTAGGCTACATTTCCTATGCTACTTATGAAGGATTTAAAACTACATATTACTAAGTTTATACGACAGTTAAATCGGAATTCACTGAGGATAGAATCAGACAATTTTTTTTTTTTTGTGTTTTTAACTTGCAATGTCTTTGCTTGTTTATTGAGATCGAATTTATGTTTGTTTACTGATGCAGAGTTACCATATGCATAAAATATTATATTACTTACGCATAAAAATATTTTTTTTTTCTTATTTATTCGCGTTGCATAAAATAAAATAAACAATGATTTTTCATTATATAATTCTCAAAATCATTTGGAAAATAAAAATAAAACAAATTAATTAAACCAACTTGCAAACTCTGCACAAACAACATTTTCAATTTCGACACGCTAAGCGTTTACTACTACACTACATTTCAATGCGCATTACAAAAATAACGTCGAGTCTCTAGCGAACTCGCTTCGTGTGTTCAATGGAATTTAAAAAAACGTTTACACATGCGGTTTGAGTCAATCCGAACTCATTGAATTCCGATTTAGCTATCGTATAAACGTAGTGTATGAGATTGAATAATCAGTTTCTAATGAAAAAACAATAGAAATTAGTTCATCACAATTTTAATTTACCTTAAATAAATTTTATGAAAGAATTCGAATTTAATAGTAGTAATACGTATGTATATTGTATTAGATTGGAAAGTGAAGAGTGGTTTCCGATAGTAAAATTTATTTCAGCTAATAAATATGGAAAGTTAAATTCTGATTAAATTGACATACATATTTATTTACAAACTACTGAATGTTGATAGGCTTAAAGTGTGAGCAATGGTATGTACTGTGATTACGAATTGTATACTATAAATTTTTTTTAAAGATGAAAGGAGAGAGAGAGAGAGAGAGAGAGATGCATAAAGGTAGGAATGGGTTAGTGTTAGTATTGGATGATGCAACATGCAAATCGATTTAATTGTAAAATATGTAAACCAAAGGCAAAAAGTATAAATTAAAGCTAAAAAAAAAAAGAGTGACTGCAAGAAATACAGATATTCATAGATACACAAATATATATATGTACATATATAGGTATGTACAAGTATGTAGATAATTTACCAATTTGGCACTTGTATTTGGATGTTTGTGTGTGTGTGTGTGTGTATGTGTGTGTGTGTGTGTATCTTCACCCTTAGCAATATCTACACTTTGACTATCACTATCACCATCACTATGACTATCTTTATGTGTCTCGTCTTTAGATACTTTTTTTTTTTTTTTTTTTTTCTTACATATTTTTGTTTTTCTGCATACACAGATACAAATACATATGTATATCGATGTACTTATGTATGTGTTTGTGTGTGTTGTTTTTTTTTTGTTGCTTTTGCATGTGTTGAGATTCTCATAAAATTTGCATATAAATTGCGTCTGGCATTTATATGCAGCGGTAGCAGAAGCAAAAATAAACTCAACTTAACTTCAACAGAAACAGAAGCAGCAGCAGCAGCAGCAGGACCAGGAGAATGGGTAGCAGCAGGAGTCACTGTGAAACAAGTCGATGGTCGATGGTCGATGGTTGAGGTTGAGTTGAATCAACTTTGAGGGTCGAAGACGGTGTTGAACTGAAACAAAAACATGGAAAGAAAGCAAAAAATAAATGAGAAAAATCAACAAAAAAATATTTAACAAAAAAAAAAAAAAACGAACGAACGAACGACCGACCGACGAAAGCAAAGGGAAGGAAAATATTTAAATAGAGCAAGCGTACGAAGCTTATAAAAAACCAGTAGCCAATTTCAGTACAAGGATTTATAAAATGAACACATTACACACTCACACACACTCACATGGAGAGACACAGATACATTCGCAGTCATAGAGATACAAATACTATATCAAGCATACTTAAAGTCAAAGGAGTCAGATATAATATATAAATGTATGTGTGTGTATAATAGAGCAAGCACATTACGAGTATGTTGAATATACTATAAGAATATCCTTGCTACAGGTTGACAAAATTATTTCATGTTGTTTTATTTGTTAACTAGTTGAGTCAGTTGACTGTTTCCCACAACTTCATTTGCTATATATTCCTATTATTGGATTCTTAAATTTGAGAACATCAATATTTCCCATCACTCCCCATTGTACACATGGATGAAGACTGTAATCATAATTAACATCTTGAAATGGAATGAAACAAGATTTAAATAAGTGTGCTGTGTGTTCATCCATTAAGATTGAATGGTACTAAGTACTCTAATAGTTTCCCGTTTTACTTCTCAATGCTGCATATCTGTTGTTATAGGTGAAGTAACTTGAACTATGCACACGTTTTCACTTTTGCTTCCCATTGCTCGTTGCTAAGTCTTGTCTAAAGCTCCTGACACCTAATGACATCTTGAACTGTACACTGATTGCATTTTGCATTGAAAGTAATGATTACTGATGATCTTTGGCTGTGCTGCGCTTATTATGATTTAATAGTTTATGCATACTTCAAAGCTTTGCTTCCCATTGCTCATCTATTGCAGACAAATTGGCTGAATAATGCTCACTATTGCTTTCAATTTCTCATCAGAGCTGCACATTGCTTACCATAACCGTATCTACTTCTCATTTCCACTACTCGTCTTAGTCTATAAACCCATCAATAACAAATTCATTTGAGTTAACAGTAAGATGACATACACGGATGACACTCCGGTTCTCTGTTCCAACAAATCGCTGACAGAAACCGCTTCAAACCTACAGTCATACATGAATCATTTAGAAACCTGATTTACAAAGAGGATTATCCAGGAGAACTCAGGTAAATCACAACTGTGTTTCTTCACCCTCAAAAGAAGTAATATATCTCCGGTAACAATTGATGGCCTGGTGATACCATAGCCCACAATTGTGATATACTTCGGTTTTCACCTTGATAAACGCCTAATATGGAAATATCATATTACCACCATTACTCGATCCAGTTACCATTAAATTAAAATGCTTAAGTGGCTTCTATGCAAAAAGAGCAAACTTAACTTGAAAAATAAACTTTTTCCTTCCTGGAAATATAGTATCCAGCTATGGGGATACTATACGCTCTTCAAATCGCATGAACACATAGGTTCTTCAAAGCAAGACCCTCAGGACAATCACCAATACCCCTTGCAACGACCTCAGCATGCCTACAGTTGTCGAGGAAATAAACTTCCGAAACAAACGATACATTGACAGACTTGTCTGCCAACCAAATCCTCTCGCAGTGGCACTAAACAGGACTGGGATTCAAAGGAGCCTAAAAAAACTTCACATCAATCGACACTCAATTAATAAAATTTCTCCTACCTTTCGCTAAACTGAATTGCTTTTCAATCAATCTCTGTAATTTCTCAAAATCCTTACAACAACATTTTATACATTTAAGTTGTTTAATGTAACAAACAAGGTGAGCTTCGGTTTTACTAAAATTTGTAAATTATAGAATAGGAATGGTTTGGTATTTATTTCGTTGGCTCATTGGTTAGTGCGCCAAGCTGACTTCCTGGAGTCGCGGGTTCGATTCGCGCTCAAGTCTAGTCCTGCACTTTTCTAATTTCCTCCAATCCTTCCTAACTCTCCCCCTGAGCTGACACAATTTGTCGCTATTGCTCATATTAATAACTGAATTATAATTTGTAATAATAATCTTAGTTCTCCACAAACAGTCTGCAGAGATCTGCATGTTTCCACTCAAAATAACCCGCACTCAAAGTAGTAAAACGAACGTATTGATCTTGACGTCAATGTTGAGGCGCTGACCCATCTCACAGAATTTGTGCACAGAATTTGTCACTTAAATTTGTTGTTTGCAAAAAAATAACAGTACTTACTAACCTGGATCAAATCGATAAGGAAATAAATGGATATATGGATTTAATATGACAATAATAAGCTTTTAGCACAGTGATGAGTTAGTTACCAAAACACACCCCAAAGCATAATAGAAGCTTATGCCTCTGAAGGTTAGTGTACAGTAATTACTCACCTGGTTCAAATTGGTAACATGAAAAAGTTGTTTAAGTGAGTTCCACATGAGCTTAATGAAAAATCAGAAAGAAAAGAGTAGTTTAGAAGCTTGCTTAGCGTTGCTTTCTGAATCGAATTATTACTTGTGATGAAATATGAATTCAATATGACAATCGTAAGCATTTAGCACAGTGATTAGATAAGGATGAGTTACTAAAACACACACCCTAAAGCCACCCAAAATATTCAACAAAACAAAGCTTAAAGTAATCGTTTGGTGGTGTGGTGTAGATGTGATCCATTATGACTTCATAGAAACCTTGCTGAAGTAAACTGCAATCAACTGAATAAGATGATGCAAAAAATTAGCTTAGATTGGTTAATTCATCGACTCCTCTGCACGATAAAGGCAGACAGGAATTAGAGTTGGAACTTTTTCACCATTCTCCATACTCACCAGACTCAGGTTCCACGGATTATGATTTCTTCCACAAATTGGACATATTTTTGGTAGGAAAACAATTTAATTCCGACAACGATATAAAACTAGAATTCATTGACTTCCGCCCGCCAGGGTTTTATACAAGCGGCCTAAACATTCTTCCGCTTAAATGGAATGGCAAAAGTGTAAAGATAATATGGGTATATACTTTAATTAATAAAATAACTCCTTGTATTAATCTTCTTCTTTTCCTCGTCTTCCTAACATATAAAAATCTTGTGTCACGGTGTTAGTTTTCGCACTCCTTCGAAACGACTCGATCGATTTTTATGATTTTTTTTTTTTTTTTTTGTATATTTGGTAGATATGAGAATAGCTCATAAAGTATTATTCACCCTCCTACATATTTTAATCGTGGTTTTTATATTTTTTTATGAACAATATCCAAATAATTTAACCGTCATTCATTGACGTGAAGTCAGTGACTTGAAGTGTCGCGTCACTTTGGCATTTTTTTGAGCGAGGGCACAGCAACGCATGCCGGCCCATCTAGTATTCTATACTATCAACCAACTTTGCTTTCATCTCTACAAATTTCATGTCACTCAACTCAATATTTAAAGTAGATATTTACTTTTTAAAGCTTTTCAAAATATAAATTGTCTTTTTCAACTTAATTCAAATGTAATGAAGTTGAAACTTATAATAATTATTATTGATAATCATAATGACAATCAATGGTGACGGTGACGGTGACGGTGACTTCTTCAAAATTCATAATATGTAATAACAATAATAATATTTACACTAATTGCAGCAACTGCTGCTGTTGTTGTTCCCAATATAAGTAATAATAATAATAGTAATAATCATAATAGCAACAAACTTAAACTATTACAACAGCAATAATTACTCTTAGATAGAAGAACATAAAAGTACTGGAACAGAAGAAAAGCAACTGTAACAATTGCAAATTGTAATTGCAAAATTGTTGACAACAAAGAGACACAGAGAGAGAGAGAGAGAGAGAGAGAGATAAAGGTTGGGTGTAGGAGAAAGAAGTAGATAAATAGTTGGGAGTAAGAAATGAAATGAAATGTAATGAAATGATAAGTGGTGGAGTGAGTAGAAAAGAAATTGAGTAGATAGAAAACAAAAGTTTCTTTATCGTTCGGCAATAAAACTTTCTGAAAATGCATTTAAAATGTGACCCTTCATCAACCTTACGAACTAATGCTAAGAAACTTTCACCAATCTGAGCTTCTATTATCATCACTACCATCATTATGATCATCATCATCAACTAACATAATAACAAAATTTTAAACACTCAAAATATTTGCTATGTCTATGTTCTTCTTTGCACTGTTGCCTTAATCAATCTCATTCCTCCTGTGAATGAATTTTTTTTTTTTCTTTTTCTATTTCTTTATTCGCAGTTCAATTTTTTTTCTATATTTATTTCTTCGTTTTTATGATTATTTTTTAATTAATTTTTGAATACTATATGCCTTACTCATTTTATGTTATTTTGTTTTCTTTTTTTTTTTTTATAGAATTCAAAATCATTTAAAGCACCCAAAACTACCAAAAGTATGCAACATTTTATTTTTTATTCACCATTTAGCGACCATTTCAGTGAGTAAGCGACATAAAATTTTCATTCAATGTAATTAATTAACATTTAGAAACATCTCACTTTCTCTCTCTCTCTCTCTCTCTCTCTTCTCTTCGCTCTCTATATCTACATCTTGTTGGTTCCAATTTGCTTCGACACTTGTCACACTGTATTTGCCTTCAACTTTTTGCCTTTTTTCCACTGTCTTCATTGTCTTCATTGTATTTTTGTGTTTTTATATTTTTATTTTTGAATTTTTCCGTCTTTTTGCTTTGCTTCCTTTATCGTTTATCCTTCATTTACTGTAAGCTTTCGCTGCAGGCAATGCTTAACTTTAACGTGAACTCAAAAAAAACATTCTGAACACAAATAACACAAAACAAAAAATAACAAAAATAAAAAAAATGAAAAAACAAATGATGTTTACTTTCTGGGTTTTTTGTTTCTGTTGAGTGCTCAGCTTAGTTCCTTCATATAATCATCATAGTTTCTTACAGTACACCATACTCGTATATCCTACGCTTTACTTGTAAGATAAATTCTCTTGTTGAGTTGCTCGTGTAATTTCCTGCAGTTATTTTCACTATGGTTATGCGATATGATGAGAGCTGAATTAATGAATAAATGAATGTCTCGACTTGACTCAACTCGACTCGTCTCGACTCAGGTGGGCGGACAATGGGTTTTAGTTGATAATGATGATGATGATCACTTAACTGTTGCCAAGCACTTGAATAACTTGTCCATTTTTGCCCACTGGCAAAATCTTATCATCAGTCATCCTTCTACCCACTCACCCAGTTACTCACTTACTCACTTAAAACAGCAACAGCAACAACAACAACAACAGCATCAAAAGCTAAATAACAAATCCTTAAGCTAACAAGTAGCAATGATACTGATGATGATGTTGTTAATAATCATCATTGTCACTGCTACAAATGAAATCAAAAATTTTAAATATCCTTGTTTGTCCTTGTTGTCTTGGCTCTGGGTTTTTCATTTGTTGGATTTGTCATCATCATCATCATAGTTTTTGGTGCAAGTGTCGATGTCATTTTGTCTTTGCTTATTTTTTGTCATCAATGTTAGTTTGTTACTTGTGATAAGAACACACCTATGCCAGTGGTTCTTAAGCTGTGCTCCTCAAAATCTCATGGCCAAAAAATAATTTGATTGTTTTGAAAAAAAAAAATAATTTTTGGATTGCAGTATCAACATCATTTTCATTTAAATTGCCTATGGTTGTTTAAAAAAAAAAAGTTTATGGATTGCACAAGTTTCAGGATCCCTGACCTATCCTAAGCTAAACTGAACTGAATAGAGTTGACTAGATTTCAGTTAACATTACCTTAGTTGGACATGAGTTGACTTGAGTTGACTTGAGTTGATTTGATTTGGCTTGCATTGTGGTTTGGTGTAGTGTGATGAAGCAAGTATGGATTGGTAAATTGGCGTCGAGAACTAAGCTTAGCTAACATCAACATCATCATCATCATCAATATCATAGTGATCATGATCATGATCATCAGGTATGTTATCTACAAAAGCTTTTGCTTGATTTCATTTTGTTATTATTCCATTAACTTTTTCCTCTTTTAGCACTCTTCGTACTTAGTTATATACTTTCTTTCCATTTCTAAATATAGTAGAGCAAGTAGTTTTGTCAGTAGCTTCTACTTCTGCTTCAATATATTTTTGTTTTTATTTATTATCATTTTTCTTGGTAGGTATTAAAGTTTTTTTTATAAACTTATGCTATCATCTTGTACAAGAACAAAAAGAATAGAAAAACAACACCAACACCAACAAAGAATGAGTAGCAACAGCATCTAAAAATCTGTTGCCGTTTTGCAGCGAAATGAACGAATCTGTTCAGCCGCAGGCATTAAGTGAACCAAGAAACCAAGGAACATAATAAAAATAGCAACTTAACTGAAATCAACATCAGCTTTGGCTTTAGCTTTAGTTTGGCTTTGGATTTGGTTATCGCAATGGCTTCCACTAAACTCCATTTCACATTTACGATCTCATTCTCCAGCTCATCTCTTACAGCTCCTTGTGGTTTGAATTGGGATAGGATGGGATGAGATGAGATGAGATGTAATAATAGGTTGCGTTATGATGTGGTTTGCCATGACAACACAAGCTTAAACTCTAACATGAAGCTTGAGGCATAGCTTTGCAATGAAAGGAAATCATGTCATCAACTTTGTTGTCATTATTTTTATTATCATTCCCTTAGTTTATTTCTTGCTTCATTCTTTCATTCATTCCCTTTATCATTCAGTTTTTCGTTTGTTTTCTTGATCTTTGCCTGTGTTGTGTTATGGATAGATATTTAATTCTAACAATAAACTTTTATCCTTCAAACATAATTCCTTTGATGGGCGATAAAAAACATGGAGACAAACACGTACAAACTGCAAAAAATAAAAAATATTTACATACCAAGCCGACAGATAATAATTGTTATAAAACGATATTATAATACTGATTCATTTAAAATTACAATGCAAGTTATTTTTAGAAAATTTTGCTATGCTAAAGATCAACTAATAAATAATCACAATATTTTGTGTTAGTATCAGAAACTTATACGTAATCGCAATCGAATGAAGACTTTGGCTCTGTTTTAGCATATACCAATCAAGTATAGGCGTCGATTTTTTAAGGATTTATCAAAATAATAGATAGAAGTCTGCTTAAGTGCTCCGAAGAAGGTAATAGTGGGTTTCATTGGTCAAAGAGATTATAGCCACCGTTAATTGGAATGCAAAAAAAAAAAAAAAAACATTTTAATGACTTACACTTCAGCAATAACACAGACACATGACACACATATAGAGGCACAAATTGCTTCATTATACATAATTATTCTCCAGATTTGAACAAGTTAATCATTCACATAAGAAGCAAGACATTCGAAATATAACCTGGACGCTGTTATTATCCTTATAGATTCAAACAATCGATCTAAGGGCTCCTTCCACAATCATTTCACCTTCCATACCAAGATACTTTGGCTACATCTTAAGCATTTTATACTGGAATCGTTGGATCGTTTTGTAAGTCTCGAGAGCAGAGCACCATGTCACCTTATGAGTTTATAAATATGCAATTTATTACGTTAGGATAAAACAACACAATATTTATAACATTATTTTCTATTTTATTCGATTGTGCAATGATATAAATTTCTATAAATTCTAATATCCACTTTAAAGGTGGCTTTGACTTTCAGACCACTCATACCCCTCATACATTTTTGTTCCAAGCTATTGCGGAAGGAAGAAGTGGCGAACCCACAGTCAAACACTCAATCCGATTGAAAATCTGATGCCATTGGGAAAGTGAATGCTTCCGCAATTAAAAATAATAAATTTTTGAGTAGTGTGCAAAATAAATGGAATAATATTTCCAGGGTCCATATTCACAGTATAACTGATAGAAAATATACCTAAGAATGTATCATATTGATAATAAAATTAAGAGCTTTTGGCCACAATACTAATGCAGTTAAAACTGAAAAAGCAGAACGGTATACTCACTTTTTGGATCAAGGTCTCAACTTTGCGAAGAACACAAAGTTCAACTCTATAAAACAGTTCTAAAGACTATGTGAACATATTAGAGATCTGTATGACTCCATTCAAACTAACCGGCACTCAAAGTAGTAATGAGTGACACTCAAAAACTCTTGTAGGTCATACAAGAACTTGGAAAATAGCACAGCACAACAGAACAGAAAGTGAACCAAATATGAAACGAATTTACCCATTTTTATAAACAAGTCAACCCTATAAGAATAGCATTCAGCATCCCGCCAACTATTAACAGAAAACATAGCGTGATGTACACTAGATTCAAACTGGGGCACACAAGACTTACATAGGAACATCTTTTCAACAAGGCACCAGTGCCAACATGTAATTTTTTCAAACTTCAATCTTTAGTCTAAGAATATTAATATAGTAAATAACACAAATTTATTTATTTATACATTGACAAAAAAATAATTTCAAAAATTAAGATACCTCATCTATCTCCAGCCCTTAGTTGCTTCAGCTTATAGTATATTGTAATTAGAATTAAGTCTTCTAGTTTACAATAAATAAATAATTAGTTTGATTTTGGTATCAGTGTGAGTACTTGGATAATCATTTGTTTTTGCTATAGTTTTGTTTGATTTTTGTGCGGTCTCTACTATCACTTACAGTATATGCATTTTTCATTAAATTAATTTTAATTTTTTTTATTTTTTTTTTTTTCTATTTTTTTTTTTTTTTTTTTTTTTTTGAAAATGATTTGTTGTAATCTTTTATGTAAAAATATGAATACTTTCGATGTTGATTCTTAACGAGCAGTACGTTGTTGGCTGTGCGACAATTTTTCACACTTGAAGTGTGCGGGACTTAACGGCCGTGACCATGACAGTAGATCTAAAACTGTTTGTGGTAGTTTGACTTGGTCTTGCCCATCCTGTTTTAAGCGACATGTTGATTTTTCATCAATGTATCGTAGTATACGCGACAATTTTATCAAGTTGAATGGTGCTTTAAAGCAGCATTCGTTTGATTTTGATTCGAGCACTGATTTACTCACTAAATATCAAATCGATTCACCATCTCCCCTTGTGTTATTGTCACCTTCTCCTATGGGCAACCATGTTTCCCCCCAAATACCTTCCACCACTCCTTTTGTTCCTTCCACAATTGCCCCTCCAGCCTATCCTAGCTCAACTCCTGTGCTGCCTGTAATACAGGTAATTCCACCCTTATATGCAGTATCTTCCTCCAAACGTTCTAGAACCGCTTCTTCTCCACATTCGTCGAACACCATTGTGGACAAAAACGGGAATGTTGCCATCAATGCCTCTAAGCGGTCAAGACCTGCTGCTCCTCACCCGTCTAGCTCAATTGTGGATAATTCTGGGAATGGTGCCGTCAATGGTGGTATACCACCTACCTCAATTGTACCTTCACCTCCGGGAACTTTAGAACCTTTGCCAATATTGCTCTCTTTATATGTGGTTTCACCACCATCATCTTGTCGGTAGTGGCACCTCGGAAACATATTCTACTATCAAAACTTTCTTATGATACTACCTGTGACAACATTGATAGGTATATTGCTTCCCTGATGAATCTAACGGTTAATGTGCAAAAATTCAATTTTTCACAAACTAGGAATATTTCGTCATTCAAGATTAGTATGCTTTCCGAATCTGTCGACGAAGTTTGTAATTCGAAATTCTGGCCTCCAAATATGGTTGTTCATGAATTTAAACATAAGAGAAGGAATACACCTAGTTCTTGTTTTCCAGTGCACACTAGTTCACCTTCGGCTCCAAGATGGGCTCCAAAAAACTAGCTTCCTGCCTTCATCATATCTCTATAATATATCAAAATGTTAGAGGTTTATTGTCCAAGCTTAATAATTTGTATAGACCTTAATAGATGCATTACTAACTATACCCTACACGATCCATTCCGAGTTTTATGCATGTCATATAATAAATTCTATCACGTTCTCTCACCCGAGATATCGCCATCATCGATTAATACCATCGTCATTCCCTGCCTACGGAACTCATGATCACACTGCAGGCTGGATGAACTGGATGTCGCTGATTTGGGTCATCTATACCGTCTGCATTATTGTAGTTTATATGTCTCTGACCACACATAGCTGTAAGTAGGGGCATAGCTCGCTACTATTTGCAAATAAATTTCCCCCATCAGGTCAGAGGCTGATATTTCATATTATCTTTATTTATTTATTTTCATGTTTTTTTCCTATTTATTGTTTGTTTCTCTTTTTTTTTTTTTTGTAATTAATTTATTTTAGTTTAAGTTCATTTCAATTTATATTTTTGTCCTACTTTTATGTGTTAATTGTAAATTTTTTTGTTTTTGTTTTTTTTTTTTTTTGTTTTAAGCTGACAGTTTTTTTATGAATGTTATGAATAAATAAATAAACCAGTTACAAAACTCACTCTCTCATTTTTGACACTAGTAACTCAAACACCGTTTTGAGTGTACTCATGCAGCTCTATAATGCAGCTGTGGGGAATGACAATTAACTCCAACATTGAGATACGTTCAAGATATCAATGCTCCTTGGTATACGTATAAGCAATTTCAAACTCTATTAGAAACTCATTCGTTTGTGGTCTAAGAATAAAAATGTCAAATTGATAAATGCATCAACAAATTACAGAACCATACAACCAACAATTTTGCAAAAAATCTGCTAGCAACCAACATGAATTGTTAGGTGCCTGAAAAGCTTTCATTTAGATCAGTGGGCTCCAAACTTTTCAGCCTTGGAGACATACTGATTACTTCAGTGAGTTCCAAGGTCTAACACCGTTTTAATTTTCCTGTCAGTGTATTTTTTCTTCCAACTTATCACAACAACAATAACCCATTAGCTGTCGCGAGCCGGATTTAGCCGCAGTTTGAAGACCGATAATTTAGATCATAAATTAGATACTATTTTAGTTTTGTATTGATTGAGAACGCTGAAGCCCCACCAAACTAAATTTAAAAAAAAAAAAAAAACATGATACAAAAACCCCAACTATCAAATATTTCCAGAGCTTTACTTGTATTTAGTGTTGTTGTTCTTTCGATTAACGAATTAATTAAATTGAATTTTCTCTTACGAATAAGTGGAGAAAAATACGCTACATTAAGCCAAGCAATTCCACTTGCTCTCATTGTGGGCGCCAACAAATAATGAAAATTTGTTGTACTACTTCGCTGGTAGAAAACATATTGAACCAGTTTGACCATCGCTTTGGAGTAATGGAATATTCATTACTACTGGCAAAATCAACATTAATCAACAGAGTCAAGATTCCAAAAAAACCATTTTCAGGAATTCATAGTTTTGTCCACAGTTATGAGACACAGAAAAAGTGAAATAACTGAAATTACACATACAGGCGACAGCATTGAGAGTGGAAGTGAAACGTCTTCCACTGGTGATAATGAGTTTGACTTATGGGATCACCATAAGACTTTGACACACAAGCGAAGAAGAAAAGACGATGAACTTACAACATCCTCAAGACGAATTTAGCTTATTCCTCAGTGCTCTAGTCCTCGAGTTGAAACGTAATGTGGTTGATGCTTGAGAAGAGAAATGATTCTCTGCCAAAAGTACTGTTAGTAAAGCATGTGCAACTGCTACGGAAAAGCGACAAACCGCTCTTGTTTTTGAGCTCAATTTTAACAAATAACGACTTTTTATCAAAATGTCAGATGCTTTATTTCCATACTCAATAAAATATTTTCAATTTTGCACTAAGTAAAAAAAAAAATTATTTTTGTATTTATTTTCTTTTCCGTGAAAATTTAAAATGTTATCTTAAATAATCGATTAATCTATTAATGTTGTTGCAATTAATTACAATTAATATTGTTCCCTTAGATTAATCATATGATCAATTAATCGATTAATAACTTTTTTGGTTTTTTTTTTGCCATCACTACTTCTATTGTATTTTATTTTATTTTTAAATCATAGCAAACATTCAGAAACACAATAAAATAAAATATATTTTACATATTATTATTGTAACAACACACAGATCCACATAATATTTTCACAGAGTAATATCTGTAGAATTTTTTTATTAAAATCACATATCAAAATCCGAAATATACCTTTCTTAACCAAATTATTTATTAAACTCGTAAGTTCTTTTAGTTTCATTTTTTTTTATTTATTACTTTAGCATTACAAATTGCAGAATAATCCAGCATAAATATTATACTTACTAATCGCTGTTCTACGCTAAGTTGAGTTGAGTTGTTAGAACTGTTCGCAAAATGTCTGCGAGTCAACCTTCCAAGGATTCGGATGAAACTATTGCAACATCTTTGCTCTTGGCAAGTTTCTCCGAAGATGAATATGGAAAACGGACAAACAGATGCTTATCAGATGCCTTAGTCAAAGCCAGTGGTGGTCTTTTGATTGGAACTGTGATTTCATTGGTGTTCATGAAACGCAGGTTGTATCCTGCAATTATTGGCACTGGCTTCGGCCTGGGCATCGCATATCGCAACTGTGAAAAAGACTTAAATGACATATAATATTTTCTACATGTTCCACTTTACACGATTCTGTTGAGATATTTGTCAAAATTCATTGTTTACTATTCAAAAAAAAATATATATATATACTCGTATATACAAATTATTATATTCTTATTTCTTTCTGCATTGAGTTTTTACGCTGCCACCCAAAAAGGATGCGAAACTATCGGCTAAACAGCCGCAAAAGACACAAAAAAGAAGAAAGGTTCTGGAAGCGGTAAAACTAAAAAGAAGAAGTGGTCCAAAGGCAAAGTCAGGGACAAATTGAACAACCAGATTCTGTTTGATAATGCCACGTCCGAAAAATTGTACCAGGGAGTTCCTCAGTACAAACTGATTACGCCTTCAGTGGTTTCTGAATGTTTAAAAATTCATGGTTCGTTGGACAAGCGTGCACTCATTCGTGAGAAAGGTTTGATTAGGCAGGTTGTCCAACATCATTTCCAAGTTATTGTTATCATATTTTCGTGAAACATTTTGACAGTTCAGGACAATTTGAAAGAAACAGTTTATAGGAGTCTGAGTGATTTTTCATAAATCCTCAACAGATCACATAGACGCTGCTAATTCCTATAGCTCCTTAGAATTGGAACCTCCTCAATAGAGGAGGACTAAAGCATCCTTACTTGAATTCATCTTTTGTTTTTTGTGTTGTGTTGTTTTTTTTTTTTTTTTTTTTTTTTGGTACTTCTTTTCTTGTTTCTTCTGTTCTTATTGTTGTAAACGATTAACGTGCATAAATCATCCTGAACAAATGACAATGACATCCTTACACGGTGTTGAGATTTTTTTGCAAACAATAGAATAGAATAGAATAGAATAGAATAGAATAGAATAGAATAGAATAGAATAGAATCGAAACAAACAACTATACATGAGTACCATCCACCTACTCACCACTTATTTAGTCTAAAAATAGCAAATACAAATTATTTAGTTTGACTTCTACTTCTAGACAATGATAAAGGAGCCAAGACAAACCAAGTAAACCATCAGCAACCCCAAAAGTATTGCAAATGCGGCAGCGATGACAATTTTTGAACATTTTTACTGCGTAAAAAGAAAGCAAAGAAAAAGTATAGTGAGATTTTCAATGAAAGGACAAAATAATAATCGACTGAGTCCAGTCTTTTATTCATCATCCATATGAACAAACAACCAAACCAAACTCATCCAAGCCAAGCTACCAACTCAAAAGGGTCTGTCAAGAACAAAGATACAACAGCAACAGCAACAGCAATGACCAACAAAACACTTGAAGGCGCGCCTTGCGCACTTGGTAATGATGGTGCTGATTCTGATGCTGGTCATGATGCGGCTGAGTATGATGATTAAGTAATGCTACCACCACCAAACAACGAATGAAGAGCAAATTGAAAGCTGGAATAGGTGGTCGAATATCTGTGAAGCATAGGCAGAACATAAAAGTGAACGCTGTCAAGAGCAACACAATAACTTTCTAGATGTAGTCGGTCAAAAGATAAGATAAAGATAAGATACATACGAATATATGCTTATAATAAAAAAAAAAATAAAAAAAAATAGAAACTTACAAGACAAAAAAAGTTTTCTTAGGCCTCACCAAAGCTTATACACACTTCTCATAATTTTATTAACTTACGTGAAATGAAGAGTTTTTCTTGTTTTTTTTTTGTTTTTTTCTTGATTAAAAACGTTTTACTTTAAATTTGATGGTACTCAGATTTATTAGATTGAAATAAAAATATACATAAAAAGGACAAAACTATTCAAAAATTCAACTCTATAGTTTGAAGACTAAGGAGACGCAAAAGCAAATGAAAAATTGCAATTGAAAATCTTAAACCCAAAAATGGATACCATTTTATATGCGAGCACATTGTGTCGCAGATATGGCTACTTAGATCAATTAGCCTCTCGATAAAAGACATTGTGTATTCGATACAAATAATTAGACTAGAAAAATGATATACAAAATAATATACATACAGTGAGTGAAGTGTACAAAATGTATTGGATGTACTACGATAAACTCTATGAAGTCTCTCTGCATATTTCATTTTGTACAATATTGTCATAAGTGATATTTTTTCTACGTCGAATTTACTGGATGCCATATTTAAATGAAAGGCATATCGAAAAGCCCTTTTTTTGTTTATGGTTTACCTGCAGTTTAGAACGCAACATTAACTACAGCACTCAATATTGTCAATTCAATCAATATTGATTTTGGAAAGTGTAAGTACTTGATCTCTCTCATCAACCACCAATACAACAAGAATATTTTAAATAAAAAAGGAAAAGAAAAAGAAAAAGAAGAAAAAACCAGTAAAAAGAAGATTAATTTTGGGCTATGCCGAAATTGTAATACTCTTCACATCCCTCCTAATGGTTCGAGGGTCTTGAAATTCACATGGTCCGTGAATATGGATTAGACACTTATACCGTCCAAATTTCAAGACGATAGTACAATTAATAAAATAGTTTTTTTCCAATAAGAACATAAATTTGGATCTGGGTTCGTATGGGGGGTACCCCTCCTGGTGGTCTGAGGGTCTTGAAATTTACATGGTTGATGTATATAGGTCAGATACTTATGGTGTATAAATTTCAAGCTGATGATACAAAAAATAAAAAAAGTTTTTTTCTAATAAGAACATGAATTTGGATCAGTGCTTGTATGGAGGGTACCCCCCCCCCCCCCCTTGGGGTTTGATTTGGCTGATTCGGACAAATGTACTACGTACTGATGAAAAGAAAACAAATTCAGCACTCTCTCCCTCAAAAACTGCAGGACTAGTTTGCATACATAGAGACAGGCAGACGGATATGGCTAAATCAACTCATCTCGTCGCGCTGATCAAGAATGTATATACCTTATGGGGGTCTCTGATGTCTTCTTCTATGCATTACAAAATGCATGACAAACTTAGAATATAATTTACTGTATGTAGAGTATAAGAATACAAAATATTTACCATCGATTTCTCGCCCTTACAAGGCATAACAAAATATTCTTTTATGAGTGCATTTTTTATGGAAACTAACTCTTCAAGTAATCGAAGAACTCTTGTTTCAACATAGTATTTGCGAAAGTAAGACATGTTCATCTCATATACTCGGACAAACAGACATGACCCTATTAATTCTGCTCATCTCGTTGATCATTTCCATGTGCGTGTATATACAATTTATGAGGTCTCTCTCTAATGTACGGACATATGCATTAAAAATATGAAATTAAAGTGATTAAAGATATTAAAAAAATCTGTAAAAAAAAGGTATCATGTGAAAAAATACTAATAATAACCAAAAAAAAAAAATATATCTATATATAAAATAAAATCGTAGACAGAAAGTGTTTGTGCGCGCATCATATGAAACTCACTTATTGAATTCAAAATCGAATTACTGAGAAATAACAACCTTTATTGTGATTAACACATGACGTTTATATCATCAAAATCGGTCACACAATCGTTTGAAATTGAAATTTTGCCGAGGAGTAGCAAAGCGCGCTGGGACAACTAAATAAATTAAAATTAATATCATTCATATAAATTTATTAATAACTAGAGACCCGTCCCTGCTTTACAAAAACTGATTTACATTTCTTCATCAGTTTCATCACTCTGAAGCCAACGATGTCTGTTTTCATTTCTAGTTCCACGACATAACTAATTTAATTTTTTTTTTTTTTTGTTGAATGTTGCCCGTAATTTATTCAAAACAGACATTTATATTGCGCAGCAAATAAAATTGACTTAAAATTGATAAGAATTATCAATTATTGATTCTAAAACCTAAACAATGAACACATGTCTCTAAGCCACCATATACCCAATGTACAACGATCTAATTAGAATTAAATAGAATGTATTGTACAATTCCCCCCTCCGCAGAAAATTCTCTTAATGTCACTGAAAACCGCATCCAAATCCGTTCAATGGTGTATAAGTTATGAGCATCCGAAGAGACAGGAATTCCGACTATGTATATAGATAGATATAATCGTAGATGTAGAAGTTGTAGAAAAAGTGTTAAATGAGTAGTATTCTATTATCTCATGGACAATATTATAGTACCATGGTATTACTTAATATTTATTTTTAACAACTCACAGTAGACATTAGAATTAAAAGATTTATTCTTTGAGAAAATCTTAATACCAACAGATTGACAGTATTATCTTAGTTCAAGTAGATGTCCGCCATTGTTTATCTTTCCAGTGCCACCTCCAACATCTTCAGCAACTAACAATCCCTGTTTTTCATGATATAAACAATAGAGTGCGCGCAAACATTTGGCAAGAATTAATAAATAAGTGATTGATTTTTTTATTAGCCTAATTTAGTTTTAATGTAAGAAATGGAATATTGTGGAATTTCATATCTTTTCAACTCTTAAATTATAAGTACTAACAAATTAATTTTATTATCCTATAACATATTATATCATCCTTATTGCATTGTAAAATTAATGAAAGTGATATTGAAAGCGTATTAAAAATGTCTTTAAAACTGAATTGAAAGGATTTTTCCCCCAAAGTTTTTCATTTTTTCCCTTCAAGTATTTGTGGATTTGATCATCATTATCAGCATCACTTTAGTGTCTCTCATTTTTGCGTTTTATTATTATTTCCTATGCAACAACAAAAAAAAAATATATATATATTTAAAAGAAAAAATATTGAATATGCGAAGCTATGTAGGTTGTTGTTGTTGTTGTTGTTGTTTCTTATATTTAGCTAAAGGACAATGAACATCTTCAATTGAATCTCAAGTGGGCATAGTTTCTACTAAGTATTTCTATTTTTTGTTTGTTCAATTTAAGGGTGCAACTGAAAGACATTCGACGCAGTTGTCTATTTCAAAATACAATTTATTTTTTTGTTATAGTGATTTTTGTGTTTTTCTCTTTCTTTTTTTTTAGCTTCTTATGTACAATTTCAGGGCCTTCAATTGGATGGCATTGCTACTTGTTGGGGATCATAACGATTCGTTACGCTTATCCAGCTTAACCAACAAAATAATGATATTCGAGTGTCTCAGTCTGAATTGAATATCAAGGACACCGCATAGACCAATATAAAAATGGTATGGACAATAATAAATGCGTTGAATTGGGGATAAATATGCTGCTGAATTTTTTTAGCATAAGGAATATACATACATATTTCTTCTTCTGTACGAATTTCCTTTCATATTTTTTTTATAAAAAAAAAAAATATATAAAAATATTGTATTTCGTTTTTATTGCGCTCTAATTTCCGCTTGAAAATCATTTCAATTTTTGCGTTACAATTTCCTTCTTTCTCCTATCCTTCATGCATATGGCAGACACTTCAATTCGTGTTCTTCGAACATGATAATCAAAGTTATCTCAATCATTATCATCATATCATCATCATCATTATCATCACCATCATCATTATCATCACCATCATGATCATCATCATATCATCATCACCCACACCATCATCATAATCTCTGCATAGGATTCGCCCTTTGTTCCTTATACTTAGATAGAAAAATAGACAATTTTCTTAGTAATTTTCTTTCCCTTTTTTATGTTGCCACCGCCGTTTTTCATAATCAATTTTTCATGTTCAAGTGGAAAATTTATCGCTCTTGAAAATTCTGAATCAGAATCAGCAGCAAATTGAATTAATCTTTTTGAATGAAAATTTTTCTTTTTCTTTGGTTTTCTATTTCTATTTTTCCTCAATAATTTTCTTTTCTTTTTTGTTTTTTTTTTTTTTTTCTTCTCTGATAATCTGAGTTTTTCCTTCTTCAAATTAAATTAAAATGGCATTTCGAACACGAAATACAGAAGGTCAAGTTGATTGAGTTCACAAGCGATTGTGGAATTTAATTGGAAATCTCTTCAAAGTAGCAGTAAGTAAGAAAAACAAAAAATATTAATACTCACTTCGATTCTTTTATACCTCTAACACTCAATCCAATATTGAATTTATAATTATAATGTGTAGTCCAATTGTTCCAATAAATGGATATTTTATGTCAAAACTGATGATTTATATGAAATACTTAATCAGATACTCGTATATTTCTGCAAAGTTTCTTTTAATAGCTTCAGATATGCAAAAAAAAAAAAATAAAAGAATAAAAATCTATCTGTTTGATATACACATATCTTTCTTCTTAAGATTCGTAAATACATATAAGAGCTCTTAGACAGCGTGTCTCAAAGTGTGGATAGCGACCCGACATTATGTCGTAGACAAATTTTTCAGGGTCACAAAATAAAAAATTTAAAAACAAAAGAAAATAAAAATTTTTAAATATTATTTTTTTACATCACTCAGACAGACACTAGGAATAATGGCAAAGTGTGTATTTGTACTAGAGTCATGCACGAATGTATTTGAAACCGCAAACAAGGCATTCGTTTCGGTATAAGCAAAACAACTTTGAAGTACTCATTCCACCAAATAAAACAAATAAAGTTTCGTGCTGGCATTTGCAAATACTCGTACACATCAAATATTTGCTTAGACGAAGCTTTGTTATATCAGCATAATTACACAACATCTAATAAAAAGATGCTATTTTTCCAACGTACATAACTGTAGATGGTAGATGCATACATTACTACAATACTCCAGAAAAAAAAGAACAGTCAAAGAAGGTGAAGACGATGAAATCGGCCGACAAAGTGATGGCCACGGTTTTTTGGGTTGCACGAGGAATCATCTACAGCGATTACTTGTGAAAAAGGAAAACCACCTCATTTCAAAAAGAAAAATATTCTTTTTCAACAGCACAATACACCTGTGCACACATGCGCAGTTTCGATGACCAAAATCAAGGATCTAAAATTCGAATTAATATAACATCCACCGTATTCAACATATTCGGCCCCAGTGACTTCTTTTTATTTCCAAATTTTAAAAAAGCGCTCGGTAGACAACACGTCACGTCGAAAGAGGATGTCATCAATAAAAGAAACGTCTATTTTGGGGAAGTTCCGAAATCCCACATTTTGGACGTTTTAAAAAATTTAGAAAAAATATTGGAAAAAGTATATAAAGCTAGAAGGAGATTATATTGAAAAATAAGAAGATTATTTCGGAAAAAAATATTGTTTTTCTATGTTTTTCTTAAAACTGCCCACGTATCGAAGCGTAAGCAAAAATACAATTTAAAATGCGCTCTCAGCCTTGGTGTACTTAAAAAATAATTATGAAAATAGATTGAATTTCTAACCTAATTTGAGAGAAAAATTAACATTATTATCTGCTAATATGAAATTTGTATGTGATGGCAACAATCTTCGTACCAAGGACAAATTATGTGAAATTGTTTCCAATTACTTTATTTACTAAAGTTTTAAATGAATATAATTGTTAGTTTTTTAATATAATTGTTACAAAACAATGTTTTTTTTTTCATAAGGTGGGTCTCGATAACTTTTAAAACCTCGTACCGGGTCGCTGTCAACAAAGTTTGAAAAACGCTGCTCTAAGATTTATTGTTCAACGTAAAAAAGTCTTGCTAGGAAATATTAGCCAAAAGCATGATAAATTGAAGGTGCTCAGAGGAAATTCGTTTCGATTGGTAGCAAGGCCAAAGTAACTTAGCTCATTTCGCTTTGAAAATATGTCTCTAAGTTGTATGTATATGCAAAATTTGGTTCACTAATTTCGATCGATTTTAATTAAATAATCGCTATATGTTAAAGGAAGCTTGCTTCAATACACCAGTGAAAACCACATTCAAATTGGTTAAGCCGTTTCTGAGATTAGCGTACACAGACAGAAAGACGCTTACGATTTTATTTATATATATAGATATATAGATTAGAAACAAATCATATTTCCAATCAATATGAGACATTCGCCTTCATTTTCTTCATTTTTTCCATGCAAACCATTCAATTTAGATTTTGAAATATTGATAAAGTTTCTTGACTGCACGCAGATGTGTTTCAGCTGGGACTTTATTTTGAAAAATGTCTCGGTAGACAACAAGCTTTGGTTGTACTCAATATATTCAAAAAATGTAGGCAATATATTCTATTCAGAATCATAAAGATTGTGTCAGAATTATGTGATTTAATTATTGAGTATGCGATATCAATTGATCTTGTCAGCTTTCAATTCGCAACTAAAGTTTGATGTTAATATTATTTAAGTAGAAACCTAAGACAACAACACAAATGCAGTGACAACAATTGCACTATTGCGGTATCGTTTATATTAAGTTGATAGCGATTACATACTTTCATCATTCTCATAATTGGACATGTTTATGATGAATATCATCAATCTATGTATATAAAGAGAAAATAATCTATGTTTTTTTTTTTTTTTTGTATGAAATCCTTTTGCGAGACACAAAAGAATTCCACAATTTTTATTTTATTTACTTATGATCGTGAACATAAATAGTTTGCACGTACACATTAAATCTACGGGAGTTTATTGAAACAAAGACTTGAAGGTCACATCATAAAATATAGTCCAGTCTTTGGGAACATTAGGTTAGACAGCATCACCAATGTCTAACGATTTGGTTCATTTTCAGGAGCTTCAACTTTTCGAGGACTTCAAGTCTTTGTGGAAGAGTCAGGTGAGTAGCTATGGAAAACTTGTTTACCGATAGTGTCATAGTTAATTTAGAATAGGATGTATGTCCTCAACAATAGTTTGTTAGTCCGGGAATATAAAATGTTTAATGATTTCAGAACAGATTTTAATTATTTCCAAGCTTGTTATTTTTTGTTTTTGGCTAATTTTCAGGTACTTTAATTTTTACGTTTTAATTTTGTTGGCGTTTTGCTTCCTTGAACTGGTCGTTGTGAACCTTTAATATTTGTTGTTTTCTTCGCTTGCGATTTGGGCGCTTCTGGGACGTCAATATTATTTGTTTTAACTTCAGCATCGACTTTATTTGTGTCTGTGCGTAATGCAGCCTCCGTATCCTTTTTTAGTTCATTACCGACTTCTGTAGGAATTTCCATAGTTGTCGCAGAAGACAATTTGCTGTTTGCTCCTGTGCCTAACTCATTGTTCTCAGACATTTTTAAACCATCTCCAATATTAGGCAATTGTTCTGGTACTTCTGATTTTTCTTCCCTGCCTTCTCCAATATTAGACATTTGTTCTGGTACTTCTGGACTTTGTTCCCTGCCTTCTTCAACTATAGGTTGGTCTTCGTTCCTTGGACTTTCATTTGCAGGTAAATCCCTTTTCTCAACTTCGATATTTAAAGCATGGTCAATGCTACCAAGAAGCCTTTCAACGCTGTTATTTCTGCGAATGCTGCAAACAGAAGCAACTGACTGGACACCCACTGGAACTAATCGCTGTGATAATAGATTTATATATGAGAGGATATTGATTAGTAGAAAATAAAAAAATAGTGTAGATAAAATAATGGAAAATGGTACCAAAGATATGTGATTGTGGTCAGATTTCCAACAATAATAGTATGTACGGACAGAAAGAAATGAAATACTGATAATAAAATTAAAAACTTACTTGTCCAATTAGCAATGCTAATCCTACGCATGTAAGTATTGCTGACATTATGATGACACCATTTTTAGTCATACACCAATTACCCAAATCGTGTATGGAAATCAATACCCAACATATGGTTGGGTATTGAAAACAATGCTGTGATGATTTTATTACGTCTGCGAAGTCCATTTCAAAAAAAATAACACGAACGTTTTTAAGAAGAAAAATTAACAAAGATATGAACAATTGAGATAAATTTTATTTCGAAAATACTTCTACTTATTTTAATGTGATAAATGGAAGAGGTAAATTTTATTAAATTGTAATTTGACAACAAATGAAAAGACTGTTTTAGAATTTATTATACAAACTCATGATGTAAATGTCTGATATTTGTAACTATGTAGACATTTTATCGTATTTACTTCTTTTCCAATCCTCCAAATGGAAACTTATGTCTCACATGAAATGGAGAAAGCGAATCGATTTTTAATTGGGATTAAATCATAACCATCTCAAATTGGGAGGTTCCATGTTGGATGAATTGAAAATACAATAGTTATGAGTATCTCATTAAGTGGGCCACAGAATGTGGACTAAACGTTAACACGAGCAAAACGGAACTGATACTTTTCACAACGAAGACGAAAATACCGACTTTCCGCCTTCCCACTCTGAATGGACAACAGCTTCATCTGTCGGATAAGGCCAAATACTTAGGAGTTATGCTGGACGCAAAACTAAATTGGAAATCCAATTTATAGTTACGGGCAAAGAAAGCCTGTGTGGCCTTTTACTCTTGCAAAAGATTGTTTGGCAAGAGATGGGGTCTACGCCCCAACATAACAGCATGGATGTATACTGCAATTGTACGTCCGATACTCATTTATGGGGCAATTGTTTGGTAGCCAGCTCTAGGAAAGGGCTATACTCGTATAGTGCACAAACTAAGTAGTGTGCAGATGACAGCCTGTGTAGGTGTCACAGGAGCCATGCGCACGTGTCCAACGGCAGCGCTGAACGTACTGCTATATCTTCTTCCCAATGACCTCCACATTAAAAACATCGTCTGCAACAGCGCGGTAAGGCTGAAAGAGACGGGTTGCTGGTCAGAACGTCCGTATGGACATAGTATGGTACTAGGATCGGTTCAAAATACTATGTTCAAGAAAACAACTGATTACTTAGTACCTTGTAATAGCTTTGAAATCAACTTCAAGGTTAAATTTCCTACCAGGATGGAGTGGAAGGAAAACAGTTTTCTGAGTGTTTTTTGACTTTCCAATCTTCACGGATGGTTCAAAAATGGAGTGTGGTGCAGGTGCAGGGGTATACTCACCACAATTAAACTTCGACCATTCCTTTCGACTACCTAACGAGGCCATGGTCCTTCAGGCAGAGGTTCTGGCAATCAGAGAGGCATGTCGGCTGGCAGAACATACCGGAAGGACGTAAGATAGCTATTTTCGTTGATAGCCAGGCGGCTCTCAAAGCTTTGCAATACAACGTTGTAAAGTCCAAGCTTGTAAGGGAGTGCAGGTTGGCGATAAGCAAGCTAAGTCGTAAAGCAGGTGTCACTCTCTCATGGGTTCCCGGCCATAGGAACATTGATGGAAATGGGGAAGCTGACGAACTAACTCGCTTTGGTGCATCTCTTGATTCATCGCTGGCGGAACAAGTTCCTATTCCACTGGCGGTTGTCAAGAGGAGCAACTTCCTGCTTTTCCTTCAGCAGGCTAACAACAGGTGGAAAGATCTCAAATCTTGCAGGGTGGCGCGTGCTACCTGGCCTAGGTACAACGAAAATTGGTTTTTTAAACTAATCAACAGAAGTCGCAAAGATACCGTAAGGCTCACCGCGGTTTTCACTGGTCACTGGTGTGTTGAAACACACGCGGAGAGACTGGATATCCCCTACAGGAGCCTTTGTAGGAGTTGTGGTGACGTGGAGGCAGCTGAATCACTCACCCACTTTCTATGTAAATGCCCAGCACTGGCGAGGGCTGCGAACAAGTTCCTGAGCAATTACCTTTTAGGTAAACTCTCGGACTTTTCGGTCATATGTCCAGGTGACCTTCTCAAATACCTAAACTCAACGGGATGGGTTTAGCGATACTGATTGCGTTCGGCGAGGAAGTGGTTCCAAAACGGCACTTAAGTGCTAATTGTGGCTTGTAAATGGAGTATACAAGTCAGTCACTGTAACCAACCAACCATCTCATTATGTATTAATAACTAGTAGTTATACACATACTATTTGTCACTGAAAGTTGCAAAATATGGCTAAACCAACAGATGCTTGTGCTAATTAGAACTGAATCATCGAAATCAATAAGGCACACAAAATTTGAAAAGTTGGCTTGGGATGTAGGCAACTTATACATAAGACACACAATCATCAACAAAACACGTTCAACACGAGAGAGGTCAAAGCAGATTAAGGCATTAAGTCTATTCATGAAACTTTTCTATAGCTTAGTCCCTAAGATAATGAACTGTTATCCAAAGTATCCAACTCCTGGAGGTACTTAGTAAGAATTCTCAGAATCATCGCTGTAAATTCACTTCATTCGAGCCTTTCCTTGACTTACAATGCAATGACTACTATAAATATTATTTTAATAATATGCATATAAAGGATTCAATACTCTAGGATTGAACAATTTTGTATAAGTACAATGAATAGATTAGAGCCTCCAGATTACATATACGAAGTGTGTTCAAAAAGTAGGAAGACTTTTCATTTTTATCTATTTAACTATTTTGCATCTTTAGTTTGTTTTAATCGTCTCTGCTTTATATCTTCATCCTCATCTTAATTGGGCAATAGTAGACTTTGAAGAACTTTTTAACAGTCTAAGAAGACTGTATCTTATAGGTGGAGATTTTAACGCAAAAAGCAGATTATGAGGTAGTTTTAGAGCGGATAGCAGGGGTAGCTGCCTTGAGGAAGCAGTGCAAAACTCTACAGCTCAAACACTGGCAACTGGTCAAGCGACCCACTTCCCGTTTGCCCATAGTCATACACCAAGCGCTATTGATTTTTTCGTCTTTAATGGGCTGCGTTCAGATGAGTTGTCTATCAAGACTGAGTATGAGCTGTCAATCTGATCATCTTCCTCTTGTGGTTACATTTGTCTCCGCTCCGAAGATCAAAATAATAAAAGGACGACTGCTGTCACCTGGAGCTGATCTAGCTACGTTTCGCCGAGATTTGGAAGAATCTCTAAACTTAAACCTTGAAATCCTGATGCCTGAAGACATTGAAGATGCCCACTCGTTGTTCCTAAACAAGGTGCACTCAGCAGCAATCATTGCTGGCCCCTTTAATCCATCACATGGATCATTAGTGCGTACTGCACTTCTTCCAGCTAGTGAGGCTCTGCTGCTTATTAAGAGGAGACTCAAGAGACAGTATTGTCGGACCCGGGACCCGGGACCCTATTGTGGACAGAGTCTTCCGTAGAGTCTCGATTAGGGTCAAAAAACTGCTGACGCTCCAAAAACAGCAGGAAAATGACCGTTTCTTGTCAAATGTTTCCCCTGATGACTCCGCAAAACACTCCTAGTGGAAGCTGGCAGCATGTGACCACCAAATTTCCAATCAAGAGGGCTGACGAATCCTGGGCTAGATCCTTAAGGGAGCGAGCAGAGGCTTTTGCTGAGGAGTTAGAAGCTCGTTTTCAACCTTTCGATAATAGCTCAGAATACAGGGACCGCAAGGTCCAAAAGATTATTGACAGCGCTGGCCAATTATGCCCCCCAGTTGCTCTGATTATGGCAAAGAAATTTGAAGCTTATATTAAAGGGCTGGACACAAAAAAGGCTCCAGGTGAAGATGGTGTGGACAATTTTACACTAAAGGTTCTGCCGTTTAAAGCTATGCTATTTCTCGTCCACATCTTTAACTCGGTGCTGAGATTGGGATATGTTCCAAAACAGTGGAAGAAGGCGAGAATCTGTATGAGTCATAAGACCGGCAAGAGCACTTCCGCCTTAGATTCGTACAGGTCAATCAGCCTGCTGCCCACTATAGCCAAGTTGTTTGAGCGTTGTCTGCTGACGCGCCTCCTGGATTTAAAGACAGTAAAAGATGTAATTCCTGCCTCTCAATTCGGGTTCCGTAAGTCCCATGGAAATCCAGAACAACTGAATAGGGTGGTCAACTTCAAGGTTGACTTGAAGGTTTTGAGGCCAAGGAGGCTTGGACAGAGAATTAGGAAATTGCGTTGGCTCCTAAACAGTAGGAATAAGTTATCCTTACAAAATAAGGTTCATATATATAAAGCAATAATTGCTCCTGTTTGGCATGTGTACGGAATAGCAGCGAAATCAAACATTTCAAAGATCAGAGTAATGATTTCGGGAGCTCCGTAGTTCATGCGAATGGCAGACCTTGAGAACGATTTAAAAATACCAAAAATTGGCGATGTGATTAATCGTCAGTCCAAGAATTATATGGAGCGGTTAAAAAATCATCCAAGCCGACAAACCAGGCTACTCTTAAAACGGCGACGCAGAATGGGAGGAGTCAGAGTGGCGCGACGGTTGGGAAGATCTCATCCAGTCGACCACTCTACTAGATTCTAATAATTAAATAATTGTTCTATCCCACTTACTAATTATGTTAAAGTTGTATTGAAATTGTTATAAGTTTAATTTAAGTTGTTTTACAGAATAACAGAAAAATGAAAATATTTATTGATATATTAAAAAAAAAAAAATAAATAAAGTAAAATTAGTTTGTTTTTGTTATATATATTTTTTTTTTTTTTTTTCACCAACGCACTCAAAAACAGTCCATTGAGATTAACCTGCATTCTCATGATTGTAGTTTATTTTTTTGTATTTTTAAAATTAGCTTAAAGTCAACGGTCTAACAAATGCGTAGTTCAACATATTTTTTTTTTTATTTTATTTTTTCACTAACACGCTCAAAATTTGTTGATTGAAAGTAATCTGGATGGCTGTAGGTCAATTCTATCTAATTTTAAAAATCAGTTCAAAGTCAAAAAAAAAAATCTGGCCAGACCATGGTCTCTACATAAGGGTTAAAAAATGCAAAGTTGTCCATGCAAAACTTGAAAAAAGACCACAGCTGATTCAACTTATTGTTCCATGAGTCTCTCTTTTGGTATTTGAGTATCTTCAAATGGGGCTGACATACTACATATTATCAGCATATGATGGTTGGAAGTGTTTGTGTAAAATTTCTGAAAAACTTTAAGATTGACTTACATTGACTTGGAGAGATAAGTGAATTTTATTATTACAAACAACAAGACAAAATTTCCATACTTATTTATTTAAAATATTTGTGAAAGGAATCCAAATATATTCATATATTCCAGATACTCCAAGCTTAAGAATTGAAATGATTGAGACAATACGAGTAGTGGTAATAACAAAAAATTAAAATGAAAATTCAAGAAATAAAAAACAAAATCATAGAACAACAAAGATTCTTGTTATGGAAGTTGGACTTGTTGGTCTTGTTGTTGTTGGTGTTCTTGGTGTTGGTTTTGTTGTTATTGGAACTACTGTTTAAACAAAAGCTTATGTAATTTTTCAAAGTATTTCGTAGCTGACACACAGATACAAAAATCGACAAACAGATAGATAAAAAGACATACAGATGGACAGATAAATACACAGACTGAGAGACAGGGCTAGACCCAGATACATTGGCACAATGCACCATATCTGAACGGAAGTACACACATCGATAAACATACCAACACTGCAATTGTAGATACAAACATACATACATACATACAAACATATGTATGTAATTATTATGTACGATTAAGGAAGGGGAATTGCAACGTGGCAAATATTTGTGCGGATTTAAAGCGAACGCGTGTCTTGACTTTGTTGTTGTTGTTGTTGTTATTGTTATTGGCAATGCTCTTTGTTTGAGGTCATTGAGGTCAGCGGTTGTAAGTGATGAAGGATAAAGTGTTGGATGTGCATAGCATGAGGTCGCCTCGCACAGAGAACATTTTTGTGTTATTTTTCCTTTTATTTATCTGTTTTTTTTTTTTTTTTTTTTTTTTTTTTGGAATAACAAAGTATTCCAACAACAGCAGGCGATTGCAGTTTATTCGTTCAATGGTCCATCTGAGTTCCAGTCACTTGGTTCAAAAATTTCGATTCGTTTTTGTTGTTGCTCTTTCTGTTGTTATTGATGCTCTCAACTCGAAATCCTGTTGACCATACACACAGATACGAGTGCACTAAAAGATACACATACATAGATAGACAAACATGCTTAAAAATCGACATAGAGATGGCAAAATGGTTGTATTGGTTGTTCTGAAGAGGTAAGGTAAGAAGGTGGTGGACAGTGGGTGGTAGAGAAGATCATACGAATTAAACATTGTCTTAACACAATACAACACAACCAACATAACACAATTCAACTCAACTCGACTCAACTCGACTCGACTCGAATTGAGTCGATTCATTGTATTTGCTATTCGCTTGAAGTCAATACACTTTACATTTACACTCTGACACCATATTTAAATAAAAGCATAGCAGAGTAGAGTAAACTATTTGCAATGTAGCCATATGCGCCTGTGACAGAGGCGGCATATTTACCATACGATAATGGGGGCCATGGCATGGGGCCAGTAGAATGCCAAAAGTGGCACAATTCATTCAGTTTTTAGTCTTTAACGAAGTATCTTTAATTGTATAACTTTTGGATTAAATTTTCCTAAAGTATCAGTTTTCATAAAACCATACAATATTCTTTTGTGTCTTTTTAGGGTTCCGTACCCATAGGGAACTAACGGGGCCCTATTACTAAGCTAACAATGTCCGTCCGTCCGTCCGTCTACTGCTCTATCTCATGAACCGTAATAGGTAGAGAGTTGACATTTTCATAGAGTGTGTAATTCACTTGGGTGTAGAATGACAAATACTAAAGATACACATTTTTAGAAGCATTTTTCTTTAATTTAATCTTTTGTTTAACAATTTTATATTTTAAGCAAAAAATCTTGTACGATGGTACGGAACCCTCCGTGTACGAGTCCGACTCACACTTGGTTGATTTTTTTTTTTTTTTTGTAATTATCATCAAATTGTTTAGTGTATCTATAGATATCTATCTATTATCTATATTATCTACGAGTATACTTATATTATATAAAGAGGTAATGTTTGTATAGATGATAGGGGTAATATTCGAAACTAATTAACCAATTTTAAAAATTCTTTCAGCAGTATACTTACTTTTTTAATTTTTTTATACGCAAATATGTTGTGTTTTTTTTTAGGATTAAGTTTTTCCAAAACCACTGCGAGACCAACTATAAAATCGTTCGTATGTTTTCTTGTTGTTTATGCTTTGCTGCTTCTTGAATTGAGGTAGTCAGGGGGAAGCCTTGCAAATAATAATACATTTTTTGGGAACGAGATGCAGGACAACGGCTACCCGGGTTTGTAGTTATATATAAAAATGAATGTTTGTATGTATGGGGCTTATGGACTCCGAAACCGCTTTATTTTAATAAACAAAGTGATCCGAACTTAATAAGCTCTTTTTTACAGTCTGGTTCTGTTGCAGCTACGAAAGCGCGTAGACATACGCGTTCAAGTTGGAATTCTTCTTTACTAATGTCTTGAGAATCTTGATCTAAGTTAAGGTCGTCCACGCTCAATACAACTGCAGGCCTTAAAGAGCATATTTTTGCGCTAGATTCTGTTGATTACCTGTAGTAATCTTTCTCGAATTTCAGCAGTTACTCAGTCCATTGTTTGCCTCAAGTCATCTTCGTACGATAACTCAACATCTTTACTTCCGTCGCCAAATATACTTATGCTTCCTCCTGATTCGTTTTGGGGGTTCAAAAGAAATTTCGCGGTCCCGCATCGCTTGAATATAAGAAAATTCCTTTATCTTTCCTATATTTTAAAATGGCAGACCTCGTCTTACCTATCCTTTCCAAAAAAATTAATAAAATGTCAGACCTCGTCTTATCTATCCTTTCCAAAAAAATTAATGGATGCTGATTGACCAACCTGATGAGATGTTTGTCAAAGGCGACTTGAATTCTCATAGCTTTATATGCATCTCACTTATACACCTCACTATTTGCAATTTCTTAAGATTTTTCGGCTGTTCTTTTGGGGTTTTTAAAATTTTCTATTTTCCTAAACCTTCCCAATGAATCACTTGATCCATTGGGGATACTCGTATAAAAATCAATTTGATAGCTTTTGAGTTTATTGCGTTCAGACAGACAGATAGACAGACAGATGCAGAGGGTGATTTTGTTTTATACTATGTAACATATGTTTATACAAATAAATCGAATTAAATTATCAAGTGAATGTTTTTATTTGTCATGGATTTTTAATTAAGATAAAATAAGAAAATAATTAAGAAATTATTACAATAAGACATTCGCCATGTGATGCGATGGCTTTGTTATAATTTCAAAGATTATTCACTATCTATGCACAAATACTCGTAATCCAAAGTCCAACTTTGATTACCAAATACATTTGTATTACTAGTTGTGTTACAAAGTATAAATAATTTCTTTGAAAGCATTTTGAGAGACACAACAAGCGATTGAGATTGTATGTATGAGTGAGAAAAGAAAAATTGCTTATTTCTGAGCTGTGAAAATAAATATTTGGCTTATGTGGCTTTCCACTTTGATTTGCTATTAAATTATTATATATACGCGATGAATGATATGAATAGCAATACAAAAGAAAGAAACCTTCAAGGACTCAAATGAAAGAACTTTCACCCATAAGTTAGTAAGTAAGTGAGTGAGTGAGTGAGTGAGTGAGTGAGTGAGTGAGTGAGTGAGTGAGTGAGTGCTTTCTTGGCCATTTATAATTTTCATGGCCAACAAAATAAAGCTATGGTATGGTCGTCTATATAATTCGATGACCGCCATAGCATAGTAAATTCGTTAGTAGTAACAAAAGAAGCAACAATGGACTCACCCTTCGTGAGATTTTTAATCATTCACTCTTCATATGAGATGCCATGCGATGCGGTACTTCTTGTGATACTTCGCCCACTTTCTTGTATTTGTGTTCTTTCTTTTTGTCTCTTTTTATGTCGCATTTCAAGTTTATTCATCCCTTGCGCTTCTCATTCTCATCCTTTGTCCTCATGCATTTGACAATCAACGCTTTAGCTTTTGGTTCATCGTCGGTCGTTTGGTCGTAAGTATTATGTATGAATTCATTTTAGGGATTTGCGTTTTAATATGCCAGGATTTATGGCATCTTTAAGTCATTCTCTGTCTGTTCATTCCGCCGCAGCTCGATGAGATTTATACAAAAAATTATTATGGAATGAGAGTTGGTTGGTGTGCGTTGTGACTTGACTTAACTTAACTCAACTCAACTCGACTTAATTCAACTCGATTCGCCTCGCCTCAGACAAGACAAGACAAGACAAGAAGGACAATGACTATGAGGCAAAATCAAATTGAGTTTATTTAAAATGTAGTACTACGAACAAATTCACGATGGAACGGAATGAATGGATAAACCAACAAGCAACGAACATAGGATGAAACACAGCTTGCTTGATATACCATACATAAGGATGAATCGTGTCTATGCCCGCTCAACTGCCCGACAGGACAATGACATTGATCATCTTGTCATTGGTAGATAAATTGCCTTGGGACATTTTTAATTTACTGCCGCAGCTTAAGCAAACGATTTCATCGTTTCGTCTTTCGTTCCCTTCTCTTAATTTATTCTCTTTCTCTTTATTCTTTCCCATCATTCTATCATTTTTTATCTTATGCACTCTCTCACTCTTTATGTTCATACGCTTCTTACCATTCTCACATTTCTTTTGAGTCTGTCTTCTGTCCTTTCTGTCATGTCCTTGTTTTGTTATTGCTGGTCCTTATTGTATTATGTAGTATGTCATAGCCATTGACTCTTACTATGTAAGTATATTTGGCTATAATTATTCATCAGATTTTCGGTTACTTAAATTGTTTCTATTAATTAAATTTGTTTTATCTCCTCATCACTTTCTCAATCTCACCCACTTATTATCCTTTTGTTAGACTTGCGTGGTATTAAGTTAGATTGATTTCAATTTTTTTGGGCTTCCTAACTTATTATGACACATTTCTCCCAAATTATGTACTATTCATTCTCTTTTATCTTCAAAATGAATATAAAATTATTATTATTCCCTCAACATTACTTAACTTATGAATTTAATCAATCGGACTTAATGAGAAATCAAAACAAAATATAAATTTTCATGACTTATTACCCTAAGGGCAACATTGTCCAGAGCAAAAGAAGCCCGAAAATAAACCAAAATGGAAAATATAATTTTTAATTCATCAATTTATGAGCAATTTCGAGACTTCAAAATGAAGTGATGTTTTTGGTTCAATACATTTACCAATGAGATAATCATTTAGTTGCAGTTAAGGACCCCGAAATTCTGTTTAACAGAATATAAGAATACGAAATATCAGATAAATATATTCAAAACCTAAGCATCTCTTTGCATACTCACATTCAGAATAGAACATAAAACTCTACCATACTAAACAAGTTGGCACTAAAAGTACTGTAAGTGTACCAGGTCTTCTGTAATATATTTTATTTACTCACGTTCGTACGGAAATATCAAACAGACTAATAAATGATGAGTAGTGTATTTATTCACTTAACCAAGGGAACAATATTCTGAAAATAAAATTTCAAATCGACACTAATATCAATACCAATTCCATTGACAAAGTTCCTAGGAGATAAAAAATGTAATAATAATACTTCATATTTTTATAGTAGCTGTGACTGCAAATTCGTCCGGAGACAATTTTATGAGGTTAACACAGTGTACTGCCTTGATTTTAAAAAGTGATGGAAATGCTCGTCATATTTCAGCCAATATCAGCAAAATTACTCTATCCATTGGTGAAAACTGTATGGAAATTCATTTGGAAGCTTTTGAGTTTATCGCATTCACACTTCTTATTATTGATATATTATTTGTATATAAATTTGTTGTTTTTTTTTTTTCACTTGTTCTATTGAAATCAGTTAGCCAATGAACTATTGTCATAATATTCGTATAAATTGAATGTGATTTCTTTACTTTTACTTGGAGTATAAATTTATCAATTTTGTTTTATACTAAATATACGTAAAGGAACCATTATTGTTTCTTCAAAATATATATAACGCTCTAATTTTTATTAATATACGAACATTATGTCTGACTTTCTGAAAGCTGTGTATGATATGAAAGATATTATAGCTAAGCATATAGCAGCTCATGCAATTGTCTCTAATGAAGAGATGCAACTGCATCAGAATCGATTCAATACGTTAGTGCGAAGTTTACTTCTTAATGGAATCAATATTAATAATGATAAAAAATTGACCATTAAAATGATAGAATGTTATTTCGATATCATTGATGCACTTAGTAATGTTTTTATGGCTCTTCACAATGATGACCAATTGAAGATATATTGGGATTATTTTCAACGGAAATTAGATGGATTAGCAAAATTATTATTACCGATTTTTGATGTCAAATCGGAAGGGGATGGTCCTGATGATAATTTTCCATTAAAGAGCGAATCCAATGAAGTAGAAATGCTGCGAAAAGTAACAAACGAGTGTATCGATGCTTTTACCGAAGTAAGAGATATTCAAGATGAATTAATTAAACACCTTACGACATCTTTGGAGGTCACAGAGAAAAAAGCCACTCTATTGGCAATAGCTAACAGGAAATTAAAAAAACTTAATCTAAGTTATCGGAAGAATCTTCAGATATACAAAAGAGTAAGAAAACCAAATGTAGAACATCACAAGGAACCCAAGATGGAAAACAGCGAACCAGAAACTCCAATAAGTGCAATTGATGATACTTTAGCTGAGAAAAAGTATGAAAAATCCAATGAGGTAAGTGACGAAATAACTGATATGCATGTTAAATGTTTAACTATGTTGGAGACTGTTGAAAGCGTTGAAATAAATAGTCAACAAGATTCTTCTATCAAAGCAACTGATTCAGAAGTGTGCATTATACCTAAGGAAATAAATTCAAAGCTGCCAATAATAAGTAAGAATATGGACTCAAGTGAGCAAAACATTTCAATGACATCTAAAGAGCTGAATACAGTTGTGGATGACATAGATGATATAAAAAATGACTTGCGTTTAACTGATGATGATACAAATTCTAAGGACTTGAATTTAAGCGAATCCAAAACATTATTTAAAGATCAGTTTCCAAAACGCGTTGGATCACAAATGTCATTAATATCAAGCGAAACATACGACATAAAGCCTAAGAAATCAATCTTTGATGAAATAGGCAAAACATTCGGAGATATGAGGAATCAGTTGATTATTTTGTGTCGTAAACGTATTGACATTTACAATATTGTTGTCACTGACTTCAGCAAAACGTGGGCAAATGGTACTGCGTTTTGTGCATTGATACATTCATTCCGACCAGAACTGATTGATTTTGAGTCTACAAAACTTAAATCACCAAAAGAGAGATTGTATTTGGCCCGAAAGTTGGCAATTGAATGTGGAGTTCCCAGTGAACATTTCAATCTTAAGATGATGTTTAAAAATAACACTCCAAATTTCATAAAAATTATGAAATGCATTGAAAATATATTTATAGCCTTGTCGTAATAATCTAAGAATGGACACATCAAAAACTTAAAAAAAAAACAGGTTGATTATTCATCTGTGAGCATTTAAAAATACAAAAAAAAAATTCATTGTTATTTACTTCAGTATATTTTGTGCTGTCTGCACTTAAGAAATAAAAAAAAAATATATGCTGGTCATCAATACTCAATAGTATTATATTTTGATATTTTTATTCTTGATTTGACATACATAATAAGTGTATATTCCTTGTCCTTTTTGGGGCTACCAAAGTTTCGTGAACCTTGAGCTGTGTTGCATATTTCGTTCGTGTTCAGACATTAAATGTCATCGAAGATGATATAAATTGGTATCGTAAACGTGAACTGAAAAATCATGATACGCATTAACAGAATCCAGTTCCGGCGATTTCTCATTATAAGTCAAAGTTCCTGATGTTGTTCAAAATTTCAAGGTTCTATGTATGTTCAGGTGAATACAACAAAAACGTCTCTCGCACTATAGTTGCCATCCCGTTGGATATTTCCGCTGCTAACGTTAAATATTTCTTCGACAGCTCACCTATGAGGAGGAAGTGGACATTTGTAACAGAACGGTTGAGACAGTGTTCGCTTCATCATTCCATAGAGACTTACTTAAGATTGTTCTAATGCTTCAAGGCAACTATTTCTTGTGATTTGGTTTATCTATTCAACTACTCCTTAGCCCATTCATTTATTTTTGCTA
>JAWNKV010000888.1:0-223105 GCA_035041805.1 Amiota mariae | reverse complement strand
CGTATTGCTGTAATTTGTTAAAATGTCTGTCGACTAGTGGAGGAGGTGTAATTCCTGGAACTGTGGGATTCCCACATTTACATTTAAATTAATCAGAATTAGAATCACTACCATGGCATCATGATGATGATGACACAAATCATGTCAACTAGAATCTCTAGGTCCTATATTCATTGATATCATATGGCATTCTGGTCCAGAGAATCAACAAGAACAGTAAGAGTAATTTGAATGAGGAAACTATTGAATACAGAAGTCACTGTTCAGTTTAGTTAGATGTTTCATACTCAAGACAACAAATATGTAAGTATGTATGTATATAATATTAAGAATTTTAAATTTGTAGTCAAGTTTATTGAAATTTATGAGATTATTATAATGATTCAACATTACTTAACCCCATCATCATCGTCAACAACATAATCAAAATGTTTTACTATTGTCTTATAAAATTTCGCTACAGTCTGCGAAAAATTGCCAGATAATGAGAGCCTTTGTTGCGTCCCACTTTCGCTCCTTCTTCACTGCTTTGGTACAATTTTGGGGTTATGGGATCAGTCAACTACAAAAAGAATATGTATATCATCATAAAAATAAATCGATATATTCAATATAAATGTATAATGAGAAAATAATGAATTCATTAACTCACTTCTTCTTGTTCACTTAGACGCTCAAAAAGCGGATGCTGTTTCATATGTTGCACCATCCATTCATGTAAATCCTTTACATCAGTCATAGTATATACCAGCCCCTTATAGAGAAATTGTATAAGCAATAATAAAAAAACAAATCTTTTTTTTTTCATAAGTATGATTTTATGTACTTACACCTGGACGCAGTACATAGGCATATTCCGAGAGCAATGCCTGATTAATGATGCGCCACTTGTGCTTTGAACGCTTAAAATGTGGATCCGGATATAGAAAGAATAACTTCTCTAACTGCGCCTTATAAAAGTAATTCGGCAAATACTTCATGGCATTTGTACGCAGACACGCTATATTGCCATACTTACCGGGATGTAGGGCGCGCAATGCTTTTAAACGATCCATAACATAATCGGAAACTTTAACGCGTATTTCCAATCCCATGGAAATGATATCCGGAAACATCTCTCCAAGTGTAACCAAAAAACCACCATAACCACAACCAATATCAACAAATTTTACTTGTTGTGTCTCGCTGATATCTGGATACAATAAAGACCAGTTCACATCAGATGGATGGGCAGGACTGCAAATTATAAAAAAAAAAAATATATATGATAAGAAAAGATTTTAAAACATATTTTATAGTAGTGATGGCATTCCATTGACAAGCTGAATTTAAGACCGAAGAGATAAAACATTCTTCAGGTATAAATAATCTTTCTTCATGGCCTCATTTTTGTTGAGAACATAGCACGTAGATCTATTTGTGTTCGCCATCACTACCTTATATAGTCATATAAGGGTAAAGATATCATATATTAAGTTATAGCAAATGTACAATAGAACCCCAAGAGAAGAGTCAAACAATACAAATCAAACCGATCTAACCATGTTTGTGTCTCTTTCTCTCTCTCAGAAACTTTAAGGTATTAGTAAGCTGAAATTTGGTATATTAGTGCAAATCCCAACTACAGAACTTTTATGGTCAACATATCTGTCGCGACACGAAGACGGCAGTCTTTCATTGTAAAAGTTACTAGAGTCTGAGTTGTACCGTAGGTCAGTTTAGCGTGCATTAGTTAACCGCCAGAATGGACCAATATAGCTCAGTTAAGGTCAAAATAATTCACTCCAAAGAACTCATCTAAATAGGAAAATCAAATTAAATCAATTGATACCAGAATTTCCTATTATGATAAGCATCATTATTACCAAACACACCGAATGCATCCATCATCAACCAGGATCCCAATCAACACTTTGTTGGTGCCTGTTGATATTTATATCTATAATTATGTATTTATACATCTATATGGCCCCATCTCATATGTCTTACACTATGTTATTTATTATGTTATGCAGTTGCTTATTAAACCTTTTATCAATTTAAGTTCATGGCGGCGGCATCAAATGTACAACGTAAACAAATAAAATACTTACTATTCAAAACAGTGATCAGCTATTGGATTCGAATGTGCCCGTTGCCGATAGAAACGCTTTTGTGGTAAATTGGATATGGTGAGTGGTAAATTGGTTGATTTGCAATTATTGTTATTCGATACCATGTTTATTTATTATTGTATTTCTTAAAAAAAAAAAAAATAATATATAAACAAACAATGTAACTTGCGGCGAATGTACGCACGTGGAGTGTTGGTAAAGATCTTGCAGATATTTAAAGATTTTCAAACACTAAACCCATGTGTTGCTGTTTACATATTGAAACATTGTTCAACACTTAACAAATACTACTTGTTGTTGCATGTTTACTATAGTATAGATATAACGAGTGAGCGCGTGGTTCAAGTAAATTCGATTAGAATCCGCTAAATTATGACAGAAATTGCTGAAATAATTTTCACAAGTGATGCCGATGATAATCATCAGTCAACCTTGTCGGCATGGGATTTGCGTACTGGTACAAATCTAATGAATTATAAAGGAGGCGGATGTGTGCAACCGCGTAGTGTTTGCATATTGGGTGCTGCCGAATATATTCTGACAGCAAATGGTAGTAAACCATTGTTGCATGTTTGGCCCATAAATGCCCAGGAACAAATGTCGTCGGTGCGTTTTGTGGTGCCTGGTAAGGTTAATGCCATGGCAGTGTCTCCGGATGGTTTTCATTTAGTAGCGGGCATTCAAGAATCTATTTACATTTGGCATTTGAAAACTGGACGCATGTTGAATACAATATCGAAGCATTATCAAGCCATAACTTGTATAAGATTTACTGATGATGGTGGCTATTTTGTGAGTGCTGCCAAGGATGGTGGTGTCTTGGTTTGGAATATGACACAGACAGCAGTTTCATCGCATATAGGAGATAATAATCAACTTCCAGTCTACAGTTTCAATGATCATGGTTTGCCTGTCACCGATGTCCATATAGGAGCAGGCGGAGTGCGTGCCTACATGTATACAGTATCTTTGGATCGGAGTTGTAAGGTTTATGATCTAAGCAATGGTACCTTGCTATTGAGTGTCGTGTTTACGGAGAGCTTGCACAGCATAACCGTTAATACATTGGAAACAAATGTCTATGTAGGCACTGGTGAGGGTCATATATATGAGTTTTTCACTGATTCAGTGCCTCGTGTTAAGGTTTGTATATTTATATATTGATTCGAATCTCCATTATAATTCAATTTTCATTATTACTTAGGAATATCATATGGAAACGGAGAAATCAAAGAAATTCATTGGTCACAATGTGGGTACAGCAATTACTTGTTTAGCCCTTTCTTTAGATGGCGAAACATTGGTGTCTGGTGGTCAAGATCAACAAGTTTGCATTTGGCATATTGGCAGTCATCAACTAATCAAAGCAATGCCACACAAAGGTGCAATAAGTGATATTAAACTGCGTTTAACAAATCCATCTATATTTCATCCAGAACATAAGCAACCACAAGATTTTTGTGAGAATCTGACGACGTATGATCCATCCACCAGAAACATATGAAGATGAAATCATTGAAGTTATGGTAACAAAACCAATAATTGGGAATGCATTTGGTAATTTCTACACAGATCAGTCAAGCAACAGTAGGGAATCAAGACCAGCAAATGCAAGTGGTGCGACCGATGATAATGCTGCCATTAAAGAAGATGTACTAAAATTGCGGGCTGAGGTGCTAAAACTTAAAAGCATTAATAAGCAACTATTTGAAGTATCTGGAAAAATGTTGCTTAACAACAAGCAGAATACTTAGCAAAGATATTTGATAGACTTAGTTTTAAGCACAATAAACCTTAATCCCAATTAAGTGTCCCCTTTCATATATTGTATGTATGAATATAATATATAAGTATATACATAAAGGAATTATCTGTCATAATGTTTTCTAATGTTTTGCATAGAACTGTGCATCAAAGTCTGCAGATATACGTGTATGTATTGGCAATATCAGCATTGCGAGATAAAAACATTGGACCTAGTCCTTCCATTTCATCTATGCACAGATTTGTATACTCTTCACGCAGTGAATAGTATTATAAGTTTGTCATGAAGTTTGTAACACACAGAAGGAGACCCCATAAAGTATATATATTCTTGAACAGCGCGACGAGATGAGTTGATATAGCCATGTCCGTCTGTATGTCTGTCTGTCTGTATATATGCAAACTAGTCACTCAGTTTTTAAGCAAGAGAGCTGTTATTTTGCGCGGAGCTTTCCATACGCAGTACATTTATCGAAATCAGCCAAATCGGACCACTAGGGGGGTGCCTCCCATACAAACCGGGATCCAAATGAAAGTTCCTATTTGAATATTTTTTGAATATTTTTGTTCTACTGATAAATAATGCTGCTCCTTTCGGTATTGAACGTGACAATAGAATTAGTAGTAGAGATAATCAAAAATTTGCCGTTATACATCATTCCTTTTTTTTCGTCCATTTATTTAAGATTTCTTATGCTCTTAGAGAGATTTCGTGGAACAAACTTTTTTGCATACGCCTCTCTTTACAAAGCTAATTTTAAAGAAAATGTGCAATTCGAAATGAGCAAAAGAACAAAAACTACATTTTGAAATGTTGACAACATCAGATTTATCAGCAGCATTTTCTCCTGTTTTATCTGATCCCGATTTGGAACGTTGCTTCTTATGAGCTTTCTTCGATGATGAAGATGATGGAATTACTTCTTTTTTTTTTTTTGATAATTTAATTTTTAAACATTTTCGTAACTTGAGCTACATAAAATATTATTTTGATTATAAAGAATAGTGACTTGGGAACATTAATATCGTAATGTATATTTATCTAGCTGGTAACCTTTTTAGGTTATTAGGGTGGAGCCTCTTCAATCGACGTCGTCTCACAGCGTGTGTGAGGATCGTCACTGAACTGTTTGGATGAGTTTGTATTCTCTGTTGGTGGCGGCTTCTGCTTTGGTGAATTTCATCGCGCACCATTGGTATACGTAAATCTCTGTGTAGGATAGCGTTACGTACAAGCCAGGGGGCCTCCGTTATGGGTCGTAGTACCTTATTTTGGCAGACTTCAACTTTCCGTAAGTTGGTGGCAGAAGCGATACCCCAGATTTGTATGCCATAACGCCAAACTGGAGCCACTACTTGCCTGTAAATTGTCCTCTTATTATTTAGTGACTGAGAATTTACTGGACGGCCGTAATAGCCAGTCAAGCCTACGCAGCTTTGTACAACATCATGCTGTGATGTTTTTTATGTGGGCTCACCAAATGAGTCGCTTGTCCAGAAACAAACCGAGGTAACGGACTTGGTCCACCTGTGGAATGATACTGGAGAATGTTGTTAGATACAACAGGGCAAGTGCCACGTCTAAGAGTAAATACGCAATTCGTTAATTTTTCTGCATTTATTGATGGAATTACTGAATTTAAAATTGCAACGTTTATAGAATTAACATTTTTGGTTTTGACAGCTTTGTTGTATTGAAAAAGTGGATATTATACAATTTAGTTCATTGGAAAGAGAATTGGAAAAAATGATATTGTAATATTTGGCTTGGGCAGTAAAGTTGGTCTTCGTATGCTGGAGAAGTTGATAAAAAGTTTCAGTATTCATTCTCCAACCGGCTTTCTCTTGTGTCTTCGGTTTCAGCCCAACCTCCTATAAATGCTGCTACCCTAGACTTGGTAAGGTTCAAGCGGAGCTTTCGCCGCAGATATATACATGTGCACACGCAAAATTTTATATAAAGCTGCTTGGCGCAACTGGAAACCATCTTGCCGAGGAAAGATATCAGTATTTTGACGTACTCGTGCTAAATGCCTATCCAACCAAATCCTCAGGCTTAGACATATGGAGAGCCGCAAGCTGTGTCAAACAGCAACGACTACGTTTTGCACCCCTTCTGGACGCGAACAATCTCTGGTGCCGATTTGATTAAGCTAAAGGCATAACTTTCACAAAGCAGCTTCCCCGCTGGTTCACTCCCCACGATGTCATCTGCACCATGGCTCGCCAGTAAAATTCAAACTTGCCTTCTTGACAAGTAAAACCAGTTTCGCTGCCTGAGATGTGTCATCAAATAAATCGAGTACGATAAAATTGATGGCAGAGTGCCAAGGGCCCACCCTTACAAGGCAGTGATGTTCCTGATGCTATTACTCTTCTTACAAGTAAGCTACTGTAATTATTCCGAAACCTGGCAAGCCAAAAAACCTTGCCTAGTCCACCACATTCTATCTGCACTCGAGTGCAAACAATACTGCGTAGGCGCTTTTTTGTACATCGAAGGGCTGCTGCATAAGTTAAAGGACCAGGATCCGTTGATGACTCTTATCCAACAAAGTTCTTACTGCTATATGTTGTTGGTATGGTTATGCTATTTATTTATGTATCTATTACATTTTTCTTGTATCTTTCTTAACGAATGGCACGGCACTTTCAGTTCTTCATATATTTCAAAATTTCTCACTTACCAAGGAGCACTTGATATTCTACGTAGAGTCACAGACAAGTATCTTTTTGTTATCTCAATATTGGAGTTACATATTTCCCATTCTTCAAACGTGCATTGTATACGTCTATACCGATTTTGTCATAATCTGTGGAGAAAGACTCTTTCAAGTACTCGTATTGTCAAGTTTATAAGCTTACAGATTGAGATTTATAGGGCTCGGAAATCAAAGTGATGGAAAGTAGCTTAGCCTCCTCTGAGACTGTTGTTGATGTGATGTGTGTAAAAAAAAGTTGGTATTTGAGGATCAAATGCTTGATTGTAAATATATTAAGCTTATCATAGTCGGAAGATGTTGTTACTTTCACTACTTTAATTGCACTTCATTGAGCGTAACAAATCGAATAGATGAAAGATCAAATTGGCAAGGGACATGAATGAAGTATTGTATTTTATGCGTTTCATCAGAAGTACAGGTTTCAAAAGGTTATACAAATGATGATTGATGAAGTCTACAACAGAAACCACTGTTTGTGCGGGCCTTTTTAAGTATTTACTTTAGCTTTAGAGCTTCCATTAACACAGCTTTTGTTCTCTTTCTTCTCATCACAACTCTGTTGAAGGCTTTTTTATATTCAGAATTTTGTCTGCTAAATTATTAGACTAAAATGATGTAACATTTCACAATAAAATTTAATATACATGTGCATATATTTTTACATAGGTATATTTTTTGGTTTCTCATCATTTAATTAAAATCTATTATAATATACAATAATAAATCATTGGGACATAATAATAACAACAGAAATATGCATATATTATGCTTTGATAGTGTGTGTGTGTGTGTGTTTTGATTAGCAAGTAGTTTTGGCTAGTTGTAGGTAGTGTAATGGGAAATGGCAAATGCCTGCTTAGAATTTCTAATCTGTTTATAGTTTCATCTCTACAATTACTCTTCATTCTTCAATATCCATTTTCTCTTTTTCCTTATGATCAATACCATCATCACCATCATCTTGATTATCACCATTTTTATTACTATCATCATTACAGCCAGCAACCATCTTTAGTTTCTCTTGTTTATTCTCTTGCTCTATAAGGCGACGAATTTCACGATTTGAATCCAAGAGTTCACGCAATTGAGATAAAATGTTATCTGTGCGTTGCTCAAAGACATCAAGGACACCGCTCAGCTCATCAAGACTTTGATTGACATCCTCCATTTCTGTGGTCATTCAATGTTTATAATCAGAACAAATTATGTATATTAAAATATTCTTTAACTACTCACCTTGTAGATCCTCTTCCTCCACTTTATTGGGATCAGCTGGTGGGGTAGGATCATGATTTGGTGCCATGTCGTTATTAATTGTGAAGTTTTTTATTATTCACCCAGGAATAATAATGTTTAAGATATTTTTGCCTTTTAATTATTGTTTAGCTCAAGTCAGCTGACCTGGGCCTGGGCCTATTCGCACAAAAACAACAACACATAAAACAAAAGCATATAATTTGTCACAAAGGTTGTTGTTTCTATCGTTTAGATTATGGGCTGGCAATAAAATATATTATAGAAATAGACAAAAGCCAAAAAATATTAGATATTTTATTTCTAAATAAAGAATTTGATGTAAAAAAAAAAAATATCACAATATTTAACGCACTCAAAGTTGTCTGTGGTGGTGACAATTAACGTATAAGCCATAAGTTTATTTGTATTTAATTGAAGTGTGCAATAGTGTTGTAAAGATTAAACAGATGATTTGCAGTAGTACTCAACACTGGTATGAATTCAAAACAAAATTCAATTGGTTTACTTTATGTAATCGATAAGTGGTGTGCAATAGTGCTGTAAAGCTTAAACGAACTGTCTATTATTTGTTGTAATGCTCAACACTGTTGTTTGGCTTTGAAACGAAATTCATTGGTTTATACATTTATGTATGTGTTTTTATTTGATAAGTACATATTAGTATGTAATAGTGTTGTAAAGCTGAAACAGACAGAGAGAATTTTAAGTTATGCTCAACACCTTGTGTTTGCAGTCAAAACAGCTGATCGAGGAAATAAAGTACACAGCAGCTGAAATTTTTCTTGTTATTGCGGCGTTTACAAGTATTTGTGTACTTTTATTCATTAATGAATTGATGGAATTTCATAATTTTCTTTTTCGATAACGAAAGAAAAGTGTAACGACGCAAAAAAAGTTTTTATATAATTTGAATTGAATTTGAATTTTGTTACCAAAAAAAGGTAAATAAAACTTCTTTAAATATTGTTGGTGATAATAAAATTGTCTACTGCCGCCGTTTTGCGGCAGCATCTTCGACATTTCAAATGCCATTGGGTATTTCTACTTGCAAGTATACACTCCGGGCCATTTGAATAGGACACTTCCTATTTGTGAAAATTTAACATCTTCCAATTTTTGTGTGTTGTACCTTTCCTTTCTGCACCAACGCTTTACAGATCCTATTTGGAAAGTAGTTGTACTATGTGTTTGACAATATAATGCAGTTAAATAAAACTTCAAACAAGTTTGATGGTATGAATCAGATCTGGTTTGTGTATTCATGTCCATCTAAACCCATGGATTTTTCTATCTACTCCAATTTAAATTTTTTTTTTTTTAAAATGTTTAGGTCTGGTGAGTGTGAGGCCAGTGCAAAAGCTCTGATTAATGACTCTCTATATCGGCTTCAAGCATTGCCATGTTGATATGTCTATGGCAATGATTCGCAAGATTGTTAAGGAAGGGAGAGACACTTGTCTACAAAAGTTGCTTTCACAAGTGACAATACGGGGTCGCACATTTAAAATATTATTGTGTCTTCCCTTTGCCATAATAACTTGGCTTAGACTAATTGCCTTGGAAGGGTATATTTTGCTCCATTCCACGACAAGCGTGACTTTGACTCTTGTTGAAATGTCCAGTTTTCGCCATAAATGGTGTCAGTAAACTTAATTAATGTGGTTCCCAAACATTCGTCATAATATATTTGACCCCTCATTCTAGTTGGTGTAAAGCAGAGCGCATACTTTCCTGTATACACAAAAGCAGCCCAAATCATAAACCACGATGGTTTCGCTTTAATCGCGTCTGTCGCATCAATACTTTTGGGCCGTAAAGAAAAACTATTTTCCGAAATTTATTTATTCTAAAATTTATGTTTTTCAGTTAAGGCCAATCAGGATGTATTGTGTCGTCGCAAAAACATTGATTCTGGTACGCTGGAAGTATAGCAAACCTTCTTGCTTTCCACTAAGATTTGCTGAATTCATCGTGATGAGTTTTCCTTATATCATTGCAACTTATGTTCCTTTGAACAGTAAGGCGGAGAATTTCCCGTTAATATTTGTGGCACTACAAATAGGCTTGATCTCTTCTTAATTGGTAGGGGCTTTTATTGAAATCAGGATTGTGTTTCTATGCTAACTGGATTTTGGCTTTGGTAATATCCACAATTTTATTCCACTTTCTTTCAATTCTATTAGCAAACTACACTATTTCTTTGATAAAGTCTCGTGCCATTTGGGATTTAATCAGAAAATTAAAAAATTTCTTTTAAAAATACACATATGCTCCCAGTGTTTATTAATTTCACTTTCCACATTGTTAGCCTGAGGCCAAGAAGTAATTTTGGGAACAAACATATTTGATAGAATATCCGAAATTTCCATTAAGTTACCATTGGCTTTTATATTCCTTCCAGAATGTCCAGTCTTTCGAAGATGTTATCATACACCTTACAATCTCTGCGCTGCAAAGACATTCAAGGCGCGTATACATTCTTCGTCGCTCCGCTTCAAAATGCATGTCCACTATGCTGAAATCGTAATACTCTTCACGTCGCTCCTAGTGGTCCGAGGGTCTTGGTTGGTGGATATGTGTCAGATACTTATAGTGTCAAAATGTTAAGTCGATAGTACAAAAACAAAAAAGTTTTTCTAATAGGAACGTGAATTTTCATCTAGGTTTGTATGGGAGGTACTCCTCCTAGTGGTCCGAGGGTATTGAAATTAATATAGTTAGTGGATATGGGTCACATACTTATAGTGTCTAAATGTTAAGTCGATAGTACAAAAAACAAAAAAGTTTTTCTGATAAGAACATGAATTTGCATCTGGGTTTCGATGGGAGGTACCCCTTCTGAAGAAAGCCTCTAGTTGTAAAAATGAGGGACTAGTTTGCATACATACAGGCGGACAGAAAGACGGGTATGGTGAAATCAATTCGTCTCATCCCGCTGATCAAGAATACATATATATCCTTTATGGGGTCTTCGATGTCTCCTTCTGTGTGTTACTTCATGACAAACTTATAATACTATTCACTGAGTAAAGAGTATAAAAATGGTCGTTGTGCTGTGGGAAATTTCTGTTTCTCCTCTGTTGTCACTTCGAGTGCGTTTGGGCCGCATTCAGGCTTCACTTGGACCGTATGTTAGCCGCGGGTTGGACAGTCCTGATTTAAAGCATTCCGTACGGAAAGCGTAGTATGTATAATAAAAAAGAAATTGTTGTTTTTCAAGTTCAAATTTTGTTTTTTTTATTTTTTAAATTATAAAAAAAAAGATTATCACAATTATTGTTTTTTTTTTTTTTTTTTTGTTAAAAATTATAAACGATTTAAAAAACGAATATGCGTGTTTATGGTGTGTTTTACAATAAAAAAAGGAGACGTGCGTGAGTATGTGTGTGCGGTATGATTGGAAGATGTAGTGGAAAGGAAAGAAAAAAAAAACAAACATTAATGCCACAGAAGGTTTAAACTTAAGACTTCCTATAGATATAATAATAGACATGTATATAGACATCAGACGGAAGGCAGGCAGGCAGGCAGACATGCACCACTTCCTTGATATATTGTAGTAAGTAGTATGTAGTTGCTTGATGGTTGATGGTTTATTCACTTTATCTATACGATGTTATTCGAGGATGACCTTTGATTCCTGCAAACACAAATGAATAAAACATGATTTTCATTATGTTGTGTTTTAGTTTGTTAACTTACTGCCATGACAGCGTCTTCCATAAAATCCTGCATTGCATTTACATGATTTGTTTGGTAGGCAAATTCCATTCTTGCATTTACAAGTTGAACGCTGCTTGCGACCAATTTCGCAATGATTGCCACGCAAACCGTCTGGACAACGACACAAATTATTGCCAATGCAGCGTCCTCCATTCTTGCATGGTATAACGCATTTAGCTAGGATACAAAAATATACAAATATATCATATAAATATTCATAAATACGTTGGTCTAAGGAGATAATCAGTTATTGGAATATACTATACCTGGAGAGAGAGAGAGAGAGAGAGAGAGAGAGAGAATAGAACTTACAATATTCACAGTGTAGGCCATAATATCCCTTTGAACATTGACATTTATCCTTTTGTATGCATTTGCCACCATTTAAACATTTCTCAGTACAAATACCTGTAAGTGAGAAACACATAGACATAATTTGAATTGTTGATATATGAAAAAAAATATTAATATGTGTAGCTGTTTCTTTTATTTTCAGATCCATAAATAAATCGTATTTGTGAAATGCTTAGAACATCTCTTTCAACGCGTCGGTTGCTATTATTAGCTAATCATTATAATCAACATTATTATCAAGATAAACAAAAGTCACACCATCATCATCATCATCAATTACAGTTACAACAATGTTTCCAATACTCATCTACCAGTGAATGTGATAGTAAAACTACCAACAATATAAACGAACATAGCAGCAGCACGGATTTCAATGAAAAAGATTCAAAGTCCACGCCACCATCACCACCACCACCACCACCACCACAACCATCACTACGTCCACGGCCAACGGCTTTAACTGATGAGATCATACGTGTCGATCATGCTGGAGAATTGGGCGCTGATCGTATCTATGCTGGACAAATGGCCATTCTAGGTAATGGACCCATGGGCAGAACAATTGCGCACATGTGGGAACAAGAGAAAAATCATCGTAAGCAATTTGAGGTACTCATATCGCAACATCGTGTACGTCCAACTGTAATGACACCCGTATGGAATATAGCGGGCTTTGCTTTGGGTGCAGGTACAGCTCTGCTGGGTGAGAAGGCAGCTATGGCATGTACAGTAGCTGTTGAAACAGTCATTGTAGAACATTATAACGACCAGCTTAGACAAATCATGGAGGCACCAAATCCAGATAAGGTAAGCAACATCTTAAGGCTTGCATCATCTTAGGGGTACAAGCTAAGGAAGGAAACTGTGTACTACAATTTGAAAGAAATGACAACTTCAATGCAATATTCCCGGAGATAGAAGTTTTGATAAACAGCATGGTTGGTTTCACAGCACCAAAATCCATTCTGGCTTTTTTTCTGGCGGACGAGTGTGTCAGAAAGAAACGGGGATTCTCTCGCAGTTACTGATATTTGCAAGGACTCTAGGCATTCCAGGAAGCGACATCTCCGAGCTCCTACACATAAACAAGATTAGGATTCACATGTTGATGGAACTCTTAACAAGGCTGCATGCTTCCAATTAAGATTTCTGTCGCAGATGTGGATATGAAAGGGAATCTGGAAGCATTGTGACTGTCTTGCTCATCCCGTCTTCTCGGGAATCATTTCCTCGTGGTTTTAGGCAGTTTTGCAAATTTATTAATTATGCAGATTAGTTGTAAAGGTGTAGGGCAACCAACTAAGGATACCGAACCGCCCAAAAAGCTTCTAGCTAAACTTAGTTTTGAGCAGAGTGTCCTATTTAGGGTAATCTTACTTAGGCCTATAACATTTACATATTACTAAACTTCTACTAAGATCATCTCTACACAGTAGCATGGGTCAAGAGAACTAAATTTTTCGGGCCAATATCCATGCGATAGAGAAAGCAATTCAGTTTGCTACTGTTAACTGTCATATTTACCATGATATAGACAGGTCAAGACTACAGTGATAAGGTGTCCAGCTCACACCCTTCCTTAATCTAATCTAAGCTCTTCCTGTCATGATGATGATGATTTTATATTAAATTATTATTTTATTACAGGAACTACTCGCAACAATAACGAAATTTCGTGACGAAGAACAAGAACATCATGATACTGGCATCGAACATGGTGCTGAGCAAGCTCCATTCTATAAAGCAATGACTGAATTTATAAAAATGGGCTGTAAGGCAGCCATTGCAATTTCGAAACGTGTTTGATCGATGACAACCAATACGATATTATGGCAACGAATTAAGTGAACAGTATATGTTATGACCTACATAATTATTTTGGTTCCGGTATTTCTTATGATCTTAACTGATTTGTTTCTTTTTCTATTTGATATAAATAAATAATTTTAAAAGTATATAAAAAACAAACACTCACCTCCTTCACATTGCGTACCCTGATAACCATCCGGGCAAGTGCAGATAGATGGTGCCGTGCAATTGCCACCGTTCATGCATTGAGGGAAACAAAATGCCGTCTGACAATATTGTCCAGTGTATCCGACTTTACATTGGCAGATCTTGCGATGATTGCAGAAGCCATTATTGCCGCACTTAAGATTACATTCTGGATCTGGACCTTAAGTTTATTAAGTTTAATATTTGTGTTACATTTGTTTAAGGATGATGAGATTGGGGTTTTATTTTATTTTTTTTTTTTTTTTTAAGGGAAAAAGAAAAATGAAAAGAAAAGAATTCAAGCAAAAATTACAATAAATATCAAAATCAATACGAAAATCAAAGTAAAAAGTGATTACAAAAATCAATCAATTGATGTTGATATCTTCTTGGACACATAGAAAGCAAAAGCGAAAGCTTAAAATAATGTTTTTTTTTAGGATTAACAAGAATTTTATATTTAGAAAGGCAATAGAAATGCATATGTATGTAAATAGTTATGAAGAGTATAGGCTTCTGATAAGGACTTTGCTAGAAAATCTATTGAATTAAAAGTGAATATGACAATCGTTCCATCGATATAAAGATTTTATATTTAGATTATATGTAGGTTATATTTAATATAGCCATAGATATAAGATAAGATTAGAACTCATAAGGTCAGAAATACTTGAATGAATTAAAGTTAAAACAAGACGTAAATTAGATTTCTTGGTATTATATAAAATCAAATTCATTATGAAATATATTATTCATAGATAATTGTTTAGAATAAACAAAAGATTTGCGTAAAAAATTAAAATCGATGGACGTAGTATTTTGGACAAACAATAAAACCCAACTTGGAATTACTAGCTTTCAAGGAAATGCTTATTCAGTAGTATGGTCCAAGGGAACTCAGTTTTCCAGGCTGAAATATATGTAATTGAACCAAGCACAAAATTATTTAATCTGACAGCAAGGCCACATTACAGGCTCTAAACGCCTTCGAGTTTAAATCGATGTTAGTCTGGGATTGTTTAATTCTAGTTAAAAGATTTGGAAATCAGGGTTGTCCAATCTTTTTGGTTCTCTGAGCCACATTAGAAGAATCCGTTGTGAGTTGTGCCGCAGGTGAAAGGAAGATTTTTTTGGCAAACAAATAAAAAAAAAAAAACAATTCGGCAGTGCTATACCGACAAAAAAAGGGATGCCACTTCAAACATCTGGTCCGCATTCTGGAATCACTTAGGTCGCATGCGGCCCGTGGGCCGAGGGTTGAACAGCCCTGCAACATTGTAAATCTTATATAGATACCTGTGCATAGTGGATACCTTGGGAACGAAGAGGCGGATGAACTCGTTAGGAAAGGAGCTGCAAACGTCCTTATTAGACCAGAACCTTTCTGCAGGCTACCTTGGAGTTCTACAAAAACTAAATTTAAATAATGACTATAAGAAATCGTACTTTTATTGGTTAGACAAAAAACACAATAAGGCAGCAAAAACCTTCATGCCATCAAGATCTTGCAAAAGAACTCAAAAAATAATGGGTAATAACACGGAATAGTATTTGTGTAGATACAGGTTGCTTAAAGGGACATTGGAGAGTCATGAAGCAACTACTTAGTAGCGATGATTAATGCGGGCTATATAATGAAGAGGAGGAGTCAGAAGAACATTTACTTTGCTGTGATTTACTGTGCGGGCCTTACTTGGACCAGACTATGCTATCTGGATATCCATTATGCAGAACCAAATTCCAATTCTTGATGAATACCAGAATATCGGAGGATCTGTAATTATATTGGGGTTGTCACAATAGGCCCATTCCTAGCCGCAGTGATGAGGTGTTCTAATCTAACCTACTATCTACTTTGAAGTTTTAAAACGATTGAAGGGAAACAAAAACAATAAAAAGAAGATTAACTTCGGCAATGCCGAACTTGTAAAAGTCTTCACGCACCTTTTATATCTACTGATTATCGTTCTAGTTTTATGTTTTTATGGGAGGTATCACTCCTAGTGGTCCGATGGCCTTGAAATTTACATGATTGGTGGATATGGGTTAGATATTGTCCAAATTTAAGTTCCATAGGAGAAAAAAAAAAGTTTTTTTAATAAGAACCTGAATTTGAATCTGAGTTTGTATGGGAGGTACTCCTCATAGTGGTCCGATGGTCTTGAAATTTACATGGTTGGTGAATGTGAGTAGGAAACTTATAGTTTCCAAATTTCACAACGATAGTAAAAAAAACAAAAAAGTGTATCTAATAAGAACTTTAGTGTGAATCCAGGATTGTACTGTCGGTCCGATTCGGCTGATTCCGACAAATGTACTGCGTATGGTAAAAAGAAAGCTCCGAGCAAGCTGAGGGATTAGGTTGCATATAGACGGAAAGATAGACAGACGGACATGGCTAGATCAACTCTTTATGGGGTCTCCGATGTCTTCTTCTGTGTGTTACAAACTTCATGACAAACTTATACTTACTATTCAATATTTTTGACTAATATTGATAAAGATCGAAACTTAATGGAAGTTGATTACGAAACATGGATAAGATCGAGTCCCAATATAACTTTTCAGGATTAAATTGGTGTGAGTAATGCGATTTGCATAGTAGGCTTTCTTTTAGATGACTACATAATCGCTTAGAGATAAGTAGTTAATCCAACTTCAAGTGACATAGAAGATAATGGCGATAGTTTGGAGGAAGAGCTTATTCAACAAATTTCCATGAATGACGTAACAGATTCCTTAATAATTTTACATTTAATTAAAATTAATAAAAAATAATGTAAATGTTAAAACAAAAATTACTGAATATCTTAAGAAATTGTAACTAAAGAACTTGATGTCAAGTAAAAATTCTCTAGTTTTGATAAATAATTCTATAACTCAAAGTCTTCTCTAGAACTTGTTTTGTGCATTATGGTAATTCGATTTATAGAAGTTCGACTTTACTTATGTGGATGAAGAATCCCGCTTCATTGTAGGGTTTTTCTCTTATTATTTTAATTTTATTTTTGGGAATCCCCAAAATATGTTTTCCTCTTCTTTTAGTCTTAAAAATTCATTTTAGGGAAATGATAATTTTTTTTATTTTTAATTCTCTCTTTGAAAATTTGTTTTAGGGATAATATGTGCAGAAGTTAGTTGTAGATACTCGTAAGTTCGACTATAAATGTATGTAAGTACATTTGTACATAGTATATCAGGTCGGGAGTAAGAATCTCAAGTTATTTTTTGACCTTTCATAAAATAAAAATTACGTATATGTAAATGATGACACCATTAGGGATTCTTTGATTTGTGACAGAAACCATTTGAAATTAAAATTTCAGAAATAAGTATTATAGATCAAGGTAGAGGAAGTACTTATGTACATAGATCATTTCTTGTTCTCCTTATTTTATTCCTGTTTATTTTTTTTTCTAGCAAAATTCTTAAATTATGTGATAAAGTTGTAAAAGATTTTCTGTGTGTTGTTCCAAGATCCATGCAAAATTCTATAAATATATATGTATACTTGATCAATCTGTATGATTTATTGATTGATGGAATGATACGACTATATCGATTTTGAGACTTAGAAACTAAGAGTTCAAATTAGAAGAAGTTTTGTTTTGTTTGTGTTTCTGTTTTTGTTTTGGTTAAAATTTGTTTTTGTTTTTTCTTTAAATTTTAAAACTTTCTTAATTTTGTGTGTAATTTTGTCTTTATTGTTTTCATATACACTACCTTGCGAAGTTGTTAGTGAAGTAGGGTTGGAAGCGTCTAGGCTATCATACACACCTCTATGTGCGCATTCCTTTTTGAAATTCAATCGTATCGGAGTGCCGGGCAGTGGTTTTCCACGACGATTCTCTATCGAGAGACCGACATTAAACATTGCCGTACCTGAATTATTACCAGAGCAGGGTAGAAATATGCTAAAATCTTCAAAAAAAGAAATAGAAATTTATTGAAAATAGTATATTAATTATTATTTCGTATCATCTATTATGTATTTATCATACTTTTCTCTTCCTGTGGTATACGTCCCTTGGTTTTAATGGATAATGTAGGAGCTTTTAAGATACTATCATCCAATGTTTGTAAACGATCGAAATGATAGAAATATTTTCGTGTACCAGATTTCCATGTAAAGTTTACATAATTCACTTCAGATGGTATAACCAGGAATTTATAAATGCTCATATCACGTATATCATTAAGAACATGTCCTTTTTCAATGGCATAAATCCGGCCGGAATAACCACCAGGTGGAAAAAAGAGTTCTACACATAAAATATATAAATTTTTCATAATATCAATATCTAATGGAAGACTATGACTATGACTAGACTGGACAGTTCTCACAAGAAATTGTGTTCGCTTTTAAAATTGTAAAGGTTTCATTTAAAAATCTTAAGATTCCAACAACAATTTCATTGGATTTTGTTGTTCGAAACCGTATAAATTTATTCGAGATTTATTTGCTTAAGATTCCATAAGAGAATAATAAGAACGCAATGTTTCTTAAGTGAATTGTTCAGTCTATGTAGTTAATGACCTTTGGTATAATCACTTACCACTTAGTATTTTAAGCTGTTGCTCATTAATCCAGAGCGAGAGATCATTTTCATCCATTTGACGATTATTATAATGTTGATGATGATTATTATTATTATTATTATTATTGTTATGATGATGTAATTTTCTTCTGCCATTACCATTACCGCCATCACCATTACGTCGATGTCCTCCTCCTCCTCCTCCTCTTCCTCTATGACCATGACCGCCTCCCCCATGACCATGACCCTCCCCAACTGTCATACTACTGCCACTGTCAGTATCACCGACACTGCTATCATTGTCTATGGATTCATAAAAATCATCAAAATGCTGTTGTTCTTGTGAATTGTTCCCACTGTTTTGGTGACGATTCTTATGCTTTTGTTGGCGGCCCTCGAGGTAACCAATGCAGAAAGCTTGCACAATCAATATCAAATAGAGCCACTTGATCAAGCATCCGATATTCTGTGGCATATTTCTATAAAAAAAAGAAATAAATTAATTATTGCTTTTTTAATTTTCATTTCTCATATTTCTCATATTCATCATCATCATCATCTATCATTCTACTTAGTTTTTTAAATTATAGTGGCTGCTAGACTCCACTGAATGCAGTTCACTCTCCAATCTCTAAAGATTTGTTTGTTTTAATCTAAACAAATAATCAGTTTGTGTCATTGTTGCTGCTGCCATTATTGCTGTTGGTGTTGTTGTTTTAGTTCGAGATGCATATTTCTTAGAAGTCATAATAATGTAGATAAAGAAACAAATATTTGCATTTTTTTATTTCTCGGGAACTAATTGCATATAGACAGTCATACATACTCACACATACAATACTTTACTATTAACTCGATGAATTTAAGCTTCTAATACAATGACAACAACAACAACAACAAGAACATCAACATCAGCAATACTAAGTAATAATTATGATTACGCAAGTGAAATGAGTTTTTATAATAGCGTTGCACTGAAATTCTTCTCTTCGCTTTATTATATTTATCTTCTATTGGATATTGCAAACTGCTATTGCAGTGGTGGACTAAAGGGGGAGGAGGGACTGCCCTTGCCTGGGACTCCAGTTTAGTGGCTCTGGGCCTTTGTTTCAGAGATCGTCGAAGCATTGGGCCTGAACAAGCCCCAAGTCGAGATACAACATTAAAGGCTCACTAATCCTAAATTGAACTTTTTCTTTATTCCGTCTTCAATTTATAGTAATAAGATCGGTTGACTGGGCGCCTCATTACTTTTACTGTCTCGGGTTACCAAAGAAGATCATAACATGTGTATGTTCTATAGCCCTTGTCCTCTGGTTAAGAGAGCTTTTAAATCTCATTAAGAGGACCCCGAAGCCCCAAATCGAAATAAAACATCAAAGACCCACTAGTCCTAAATCGAACATTTTCTTTGTTCCATCTTCAATTTATAGTAATACAATATAAGAAGATCATAAAATACATACAGTAGCACCGGATGCTATAAATCTCAATAGGAAGGCATCGAAGGAGTTAGACATCAACAAGTCACAAGTTGAGATGAAGCATTAAAGGCGAAACATTTTCTCAGAACCATTTTATACTCTTCATGCAGTGAATAGTATTATAAGTTTGTCATGAAGTTTGTAACACATAGAAGGAGACATCGGAGACCCCATAAAGTATACATATTCTTCATCAGCGCGATGAGATTTAGCCATGTCGTCTGTCCATCTGTATGTATGCATGTAAACTAGTCCCAGTCAGTTAGTTTTTGAGGTAGAGACATAACATTTTACGTGAAACTTTGTTTTCACCATACGCAGTACATTTGTCGGAATCAGCCGAATCGGATTACTACCCCTTATACAAACACAGTTCCAAATTCATGTTCTTATTAGAAAAATGTTTTTGTTTTTTGTACTATCGATTTGAAATTTGGACACTATAAGTGTCTGACCCATATCCACCAACCATGTAGATTTCAAAACCCTCAGACCCCTAGGAATGTCATTAAAAGAGTATTACAACGTCAGCATAGTCAAAGTTAGTCTTCTTTTTACTGGTTTTTTTTGTTCCATCTTTAATTCGTTGTAGCAAGATCATACAATACATTACTACGTTGATTGGAGGCGTCATTAGTTTTGCCGTTTCGGGTTACCAAACATGAATTACATATATGTAAGTATAGAAAAAGATGTGATAATAAGCTTTAAGGTTTATTGGATTAAATTCTTACTGTACATACTCGTAGTATTTTAATTAGACAAATACATATTTGATGCTTTTGTCTAAGAGATTTTCTTCTTTAATATGCTTTTTGCTTAATAGCAGCAAATTTCAGGGTAAAAATATATAAGTACATACATATATGTAAAATTATATTCTAATTACAAATTTTGAAAGAAACTTTTGTGAACATTTTATTTTTAATAAATATAAAAAAATTATAACACCAATATCATATGACATCCAATGTGAATAAAAATTGTATTCATTCATTTTGTATAGAAGTGAAGAATAAAACGTTTTCACTGACTTTGTTGTTTGTACCCACGATATGCCCTTGGCTCCTTGAGATCTAATTTAAGCTTATTATTAAGTGTATTGAGTGAAAGATAAAGAGAGTCAAAAGGGTGGCAAAGAATTTTAAACTCATTTAGGATTTTTTTCTTATTTTTTGCTCAACATTGCAAAAATATTGTCAATGCACATTATATTTCACATTTTATAAAGATCACATGTTGTTTGGGTATCTAAATTTTGTTGTGGACAGTTGCTTGGTCATCTAGACACACATAAGTCTATACATAAGTACTACATATAAATGAAAAAAAAAAACAAGTAAAAAAAAGACTAACTTTCGCCATGTCGAAGTTGTAACCCACTCCTAGTGGCCTGAGGGTCTTGAAATTTATAGTTGGTGGATATGGGTCAGAAACTTATAGAGTCTAAATTTCAAAGTCGATAGTACAAATATTTTTTTCTAATAAGAACATGAATTTGGATTCACGTTTGTAGGGGGGTACCACCTAGTGATCCGATGGTCTTGAAATTTTCATGGTTGGTGGATATGAGTCGGAAACTTATAGTTTCCAATTTTAAAAATGTTTTTATAATAAGAACTTTAATTTGGATCCATGTCTATATGGGGGGTATCACCCCTAGTGGTCCGATTCAGCAGATTCCGACAAATGTATTGCGTATGGTGAAAAGAACAGACAAACAGACGGATAGACGGACATGGCTAGATGAACTCGTCTCGTCGCGCTGATTAAGAATATATCATATATACTTTATGGGGTCTCAGATTTCTCCTTCTTTATGTTACAAATTTCATGACAAACTGATAATACCATTCACTGCGTGAAAAGTATAAAAAGAGACCACGACAAAAATATACAATTACTTCGGTTTCACCGAAATTGTCATGCCTTTCCAGAGAGGGTACTATGTATTTTATTTAATAGTACAGCTTTAATAATCTAATGACTGGGATTGATTAAATTCTTAACAAACTTGGGTGCCATAGTTGTTCTATGGAAAAATGAAAGATTTTTCATTCAAAATGAATAGTCCAATTTGTAACATTTTTACTCATTTCATTCTCATAAGTTAAAAGGTCAATAGACTACTGAAAATTGACAGATAACTAATGTGATTATTCAAATTGGTGTTATCGTTTCATGTGATCATTAGAAATTACAAATATAGTATATCATATGGCTAATCTGTAAGACAAACTTAATCTGAGTCTTAATAAAAAAAAAAACCAAATTTTGTTAAATGTATTAGAATACATATCGCAGTCCAATTTTTACCATATTGCATAATGAAATAAGTATGTACAGACATTGTACTCACAGAAGGATATATGTATGTAGCTTCATTGATAGAATCTTCTCATCATACTGATCAAATATTTATTATACCTACATAAGTACATACGAGTATATGCGAAAGTAGTCTTTCAATTCTGCTGATATCTGATATCTTTACTTGATAATGGACTGTGGATTTCTAATTCATAAGAGTTTTGAATATTATAGAATGCAACACATTCTGAACAGAAGCTAGACTTTTAATTTGGATCCTTTCAAAGTATTTATATGAGTGAGTGGGTCTATTATGAGAGGTCAAAATAGAGAATGTTAAGATGATATATTCTTTATCTTAAGTACAAAACAGGGGCATCACAATAGACCCTCCATAATACTACATAGGTGCATATGTAAATAATTTTATTGAATATATCTTTTATAGTACAGATTGCTACAAACTTTTCGTTTAATTTAAGATAGCATAAAATTTTTGTGGATGGGAAGGTGATAATGATAAAAAATCATACATAAAATGAAGAAGCGATCAAGTGAACTCAGGTAACAACAACCAAGTCGTTAACACTTATGTGGTGTGAACTCAAACGTAATAAGAGAGTTAAACAGACAAGCATACATAGAACAAAAAAAAAAACACCATTTAATAACAATGCTTGAGGAGCTGCTGCTGCTGCTGCTCATGATGATGGTGATAATGATGATGATGATGATGAGCATCTCAAGTGGCAATACTAACAATAGGAGCAACAGCATCAGAAGCAGCAGCAAGTGTCAGCATGAATGAGTAGGGAGGAGGTGATTCGTTCGTTGTCTTCATTTTCATCTTCATCATTGTTGTTGTTGTTGTTGGTGGTGGTGTTCTTGTAGTTGTTGTTGTGCACAACGCATAAAAAGCAAAATAGTGAAGACAGCCAACGCACCGGGGTAGCAACGACAATGACGACGACAAACGGTATTAAAGAAATGAGAATTATAAGCAGAAAACAACAACATCAAAACAAGTGGCAACATAAAAGAAACGAAGAATATGATGACAGTGACAACGACAACGACAATGTGAACGACAAACGAAAATCAAAAGGCAAGAGGAGAATAAAGAAAAAATAAAACAAGCAGCTCAAACAAGTTAAGGTGTCTTAATAAGATCAAACATGGCGATTATGAGGAGTTACTTGCGGATAATAATAAGTAACTTTTAGACAGTTTCTGCTACTGCTCTTCCTGTTGCTGTTAGCCCTCATGTTTTTGTTGCTTATAAAAATTATAACCATAACAATAATAATAATAAACAAGTGTATACACTCATGACTTGATGAATTTCTGTTTGTGAAAGCGGCCAATAGACATTAAAATAGTAGTAATTACATACATATTTCCCAACAGTTGAATTTGTACAATAAAATTCAAAAGACAAAAGGGGTTACACAAAAATGGCACCTATTAGGCGTTACGCGATACAAATATGGGGAATCGCTGCTGCCAGGAACATATAGTTCAAGCATGCCAAAACAAAGTACTACCCAGCACTGTGTGAAGTGTATAATAAACATTTATACTATACGTACATTTGTTATAAAACAAAGTCTCCCTACATGTCTGTCTCTTTGTTTGCGATAAATTCTAAAACTACCAAACGGATTTTCATAAGTTTTTCATCAATCGAGGATTGACTCATGGGGAAGGTTTACAAAAAAAAAAAAGAAGAAAATTCGAAAAACCTTAAAGGAATAGTCGACAAATCTAACCAAGTAGAAAAAGAGGAAGGTGTGCAAGTGGGATGCATATAAGCTCATAGCTTATAGTCATATTTTAAAATCAATCAAGTCGTCTTTTTGCAAACATTTAATTAGGTGAACCAATCTGTATCCATTAATTTTTTGGGAAGAGGAGGCAGGTTAACGTCTGCCCGGGTATCTAATTGAATTTAAAAATAGTTTCAATATTTCTGTGCAATAAAATTGTATGTCTACTGGTCGCTTAATTGCGCTACTAATTCTGATTCTCTCGTGAGTGAGTGAGTGAGTTAGTGAGTGCGTACGTGCGTACATGAGTTTAAGTATCTTTTGTGAACCGTGAGAGCATAAAATTATGCTATTTTTGTTCATTTTTTGACGCAACAGGATTTTTATACACAACCACACAATGAACATGGATCGATCGGATGAGATGAGATGGGATGGGATCGTATGGGATGGACGTCAACATTTTTTAAGTGGGAATTAACAAGAGAAAAAATATATATATGTATAATAAATAAGGAATCAGTAATTAAAAGCAATTATCACAGTTTATGCTTTAAGCATTCATTTTGAGGAATGAAAATTGGAATGGCATAAATGAAAAAGGCAAATGTGAAACAAAAGAAAACAGAAGCATGGGAAAGATTTCTTTTCTTTTTTGCTAATTAGGATGGAAAATATCTGAAACACAAAACTTACATGACAAAGACACAAAAAAGAAAAAAAGCGGTCAATAAGAAACACAGACAACAATGTGTAAGTGAATGTCGTCGATGGTGATGATGATGGCAATGGTGATTGAAATCGTTGGATGCAGAAGCTGTTACTGTATAAGTTCTTACTGAAGCCGGCATGGACCTAAGGCTATGCCACATACGTAGTTTTGGGGCACTGCATCCAACTTAATTTAATTCAACGGAAATTTTACAGCTTTTAGTGTAAACTGCTACGAATGGAATGTCACAAAATTTGGTCATTCACTGATAATTGTAGATGTAGAATGTTCAGATAGAGAGAAAGAGAGAGAGAGAGAGAGAGAGAGAGAGAGAGAGAGAGAGAGAGAGAGAGAGAGAAAGAGCGAAAATGCAGACTAGGCATGTGGCACAGTATTAGAAACTTCAAACTCCGGGTTGAGGATCATGTTAATCAATTTCCAATCATCCTCCTCAATAAACTCGTTGCAATATCGTCTGAATCTCACTTTCCGTAATCACCGATGACTCATGTTCGTAAAGGATTTCCCATAACATATACATTATTTATTTAATTATAGCTGATTGTCATCGCTCTGGCAGACAGATAGCAAATACAATATATGGTACAATATGTATATATATAGGTATATACATACACGTATGTATGTATGTATGTATGTAGTACGTTGTGTTACGCACTGACGCAGTCTAGAAAGAAAACATTCTAAGCTTTCAAAAGACGGAAGTAAGAGCTCAAGTGCTAATTTTTAACGCGAAAACAAATTTTTTAAAATATTTCTATTTCTAAATTGATAATTTGATAGGAAAAATTGATTTGTGATTCCATTCTATACAAAATATTGTATAAACAAACTGAATAGCTGAAAGCCTTAGCACCCAGTGGTATATACTCTCTGTTAGTTTTAGTTTTTAAGCTTAATTAATAATGTTAATAATAATAATAGTAATAATAATATTAAACAAACTAAAGTCCAATAAAGTTAAAGTTAAATTCAAATTAAAAAAAAAAAATAATTGAGATTTTAGTGATGGAACGGGAAAGGTCAGTGTGAAAAATACCAGATAAAAAAAAGAAAGTTGCCATCCTGTGATGCCATCAGATGTATCAAGTAGTTCGGAAGAAAAGGAAATGCCATCATATAATATCGAAATGGATAAAATTGTGTGAAAGGTATAGGACTAATAACTGGGAACTGCATCTATCAAAGTGCACAAAAATATCAGTGGAAAAACTTAGCTTTCGTGTCGGATGATCAAGTTGCATTAAAAAGCTTGATTTCACCCACAGTAACGTCTAAACTTGTATTGGACTGACTATAAAGTGAATCGAAATACATTCAGCTGTAGGAATAATCTATCTCTTTTAAGGGAATTAAGTCATTTAGGAACAGAAGCCAATGAAAAGGTTGACGACATAGCAGTCTCATTATGTTTAAATGGTTCTCAACCATTCTGTGGATTGTCATCTAACTATATTCTCTCTGGTCTGTTGAAGAAATCTACACTGAAATGTACTTCAGTGTTAAGGCAATTCTGAAAGAATTTAATCCTAAATGAGCCAAGAAATAAATTAAAGATTTTCACTGGCATTTTGAGTGGTCTCTATAGACTCAGAGTTATTATTTGAATAAGCTAGATATTGTCTCAGACTCTAGTCAAAAATTCAATTAACCTCATAACAAAGTATGGAGTTCTGATGCGAAAGAAGTTCAAATATATTATAGTATGAATGGGGACAATGAGAGGACATCACGTAGTATCTTCTAGGTTACAGTTAATATAATCCTTCATCTCTCAAGTCTGGAAGTGTAAATCTTGGAATTTGCAGGTTTTTTAGCAAGAACCGGATTTAAATGAGGACGAGAGTCCTAAGACCTTCGGGTTAATGGCTTGAATAATGCATAATCTGTCTCTCGAAGTTTGTGGAGATGGGAAAGAGACAGAAAGCATCTAACACTCTTTTTATTTGGGAAACAATTCTTCGAAGGCCTTGGGAATCTGGCAAACTATACAATTGGGGATCTGGCAGAACTCCTTCTTATCATTTAATCGATCGAAAATTAATCGTTAACACATTAAGTGGAGCGAGCACCTGCAAAAGCAAAGCAGCTGTTTCATTCAATTAAATACAAAACAAACAGAAAGAAAGAATATAAAAAAAAAAAAAAACAAAAATCATTTCGTTTATTAGAAGAATAAAAAGAAAAACAAACAAACAAATAAACAAATTGTATGCGCTTTTAAATCAACAACACTCAACACTCAACAATAATAAAGAATAAAAGAAGTGAAAAAAAGTCTTAAGAAAATTAAGTTATAAATCAAACCCATAACTGAGCGAAACAAATGTTCAGATGAAATCTTAATAATTAACAGCGGCAGCATCACCACCACCACCACCACCACCACCACCACCACCACCACCACCACCACCACCACCAACAACAACAACAACAAAAACAACAACGATATAATTATCCAAAAAAGAAACAGAACAAACAGAACCAGAACAGAACAGAACAGAACAGTGGCTGAAGTCTCTCAGGTTTATTCTATAGTCATAATACTTAAATGTATGGATGTATAACATACCCAAAGCCAAAGAAGTAGTCAAGCAAAACAAAAAAAAAAAAAAAAAACAAAAAACAAAACATCTGACCAAATGCTGCAGTTCTTTTCAATACAGTATCGGATCGTATCGGATCGAGTCATTCTCATATAAACAGGGACAATGTGCAAAGAAAGGCAAATCAAACTAAACTAAACTAAACTAAACCATACCAAACGAAACCAAAAGACTGAACCAGACCTGACCAAAGTGATCAAAAAGAAAATGGTATAAAATGATACGAACGAGTATGGAGAGACAACAAACAGATGGATTTGTTGGTCAGATAGGAAGACAGACAAACAGCTAGACAGACCGACAGACAGACCGACAGACAGACCGACAGACAGACCGACAGACATATTAACTTCTTGATTAAATTTTTTTTTTAATTTTTTATTTTTGTCTCAGACACAAAAAACCAAACGAAGCAATTTGTTAGCGCTTTACGATTATTGCCTTTCTCACACCTTATTACCAAGAAAATAAACGACGTCCAACAAAAACAAAATGAATAAGGAAGAAATAAAAAGAATACACACAATCCAGAATCCAGAAACCATTTCAAAACACATCTAACTACATAACTACAAAACTCATTGATACACTGACTGTGAGACAGACAGATGAATAGACAGACAGACCGACAGACAGGAAGGCGAACGGACGAATGGATGGACAATCGGATTGGTACCTTGTATGTTTCTTGGGTATCATTTTAAAATTATTAAAAGAATTATAGATTGTTAAATACATACATTGTATTATAAGTATTGAAAAACCCATAAAAAGAGCAATCACTCAAGAGATGATGATTTTGGGATCCTTTAATAAATTTTGGGTGAAAACAAAAACAAAAGTTTTTTATTGCTTAAAAGGTAATAGGATTACTTAATAAATTTATTAAAAGGATTGGGGGTCTTTAATTATTTAAATTTTGAATAAATATTGTTCATTGACATTCTTTTACCCTTTACCTACTATAAAATGAGTCACCACAAATGACCCTGCTACTGTTTACAACAGATTCATAGAATTTATAGAAGAAAAAACCACTCCTGAGATGGAAAAATAGTCCAAACAGTCTTAAGCTACAAATAAATTCAAAATATCAATAATATTATAATAATACATAGTAAAATAAAAATATTGTATACTCCGGAGAGCTTCGATACTTCCAGGCAAAATTTCATCAAAATAGGGTTTGCACGGGAATGAATGATACTTATTATACAATATTTTGTTGTCACACTTTAAAATACAATATGTCTCTAAGCTATATATATATGCAAAATTTAATCCACCAATTTCGATCGATTCTGTAGATCGATTTTGATGAAATAAAAGCTATATGTTACTCACAATAGAGCTTATTATCTTTCAGTAATTTAATTTGGAATCCAATAATACTTTCAGTCTATGATATTATTATATGTGTAGATAATTATATGAATAGATTTATTATATGTACGATATATGGCAATAAGTTACTGGAACGAAATTCAACAATTCGCCTATAATATGTAAAATATTAATTGACTTAATTTCGAAAAGGCTCTATGCCACTTATAATATGCAATAGTATTGTAGATATGATGTGTGATAATGAAAAAAGAAGATTGTAATGCAATTTAAAAATATCAGATATATCATAATATACAGCATAATCCGGATAATCTGATGGTGAACAATGACTGACAGCAGGTAACAAGGTAATGAAAATTCCAATTGGGTTGGTCAAATAATGTTGCAAATATTTTGATTTGTAAATGATTGTAAAGTTATGTCTTCAGATTCAATTGTACTTTGATTAATATATTGTACATAACTACATATAGAATAGTATATGTATGGGAGGGAAGTTAATAGGAAAGACTTATCTTAAAAAATAATCCGTCAGTCGTAAAGTTCCACCAATAATCCTCTCAATACCAAATGGCACCTAGATAATATAATATAATTACACAACCACACTCCTTTATAAGAAACTCCCCCATAGCAAAGGATTATTTATAGCGAAGTGATTAAACGGTCCCAACAACTTCGGTAGAAGAAAGCGAAAACTTCTCTATAAACGAGTTATTGATCGATCCCAACGACTTTGTTATAGACAAGCCCATCTGTATTTAGATACTATTATACTTGTACCCAAAACCCAGGAAGAAGAATGTAAAGAGTTTCTTCATCTAATGCATAGGTTCCCAAACTTATTCTGATCACCGCCCACTTTAAGATTCAATAAAATCCTAGTGCCCCCAAAATATTTAACATTCCTTTTATTTGTAGAATGTACAGAATTGGCTTTGCCTTCTACATTGCCGTAAAGCCCTCGAATTTTCTCAGAGCATTCAACTGCCCCCATGCAAGCCTCCAGCGCACACAAGGAGGCGTTATCGCCCACTTTGGGAACTTATGTTCTATTGTATATAAATTTGGGAAATAATATCATAATTCAAAAGGTCTTTCATTATCTTAAATGGTATTAAAGAGAGAGAGAGAGAGAGAGATTCAATCGTTATAAAAACTATGAACAAATTTTGGTTAATAGAGCCTTTAATATTATTTCTGATAGTAAAATAAATAAGGGAAGAGAGAGATTATTGTACAATAATTTATTATATTTATAGAAAATACTAGAGCACCCGGCTTGGTTTTACATGGAAACAATAGAAAGAATGATTTTTATTTTTTTGATAATTCACACAATTCAAAAAGAGATGTTTGATAAAGACTACTACTTAGCTGATTTTAAAATATGTCTTTAAAATTTGATCCATCAATTCCGACCGATCCGCACCAAACTTTACGAACTATGCTACAGTATATTAGTTAAATGGCATAGAACCAAATAGGGTTGTTTAGTATGCTATACCAAAGTAACGTCACTAAAACCATTGTAATTTTTAAATGATGAATAATATTGGAAACATATGTCATGAAATTTTGATACATAGTACATACATCTTTGTTTAAGATTATTACTTTCTAAAAACCACAAGAATTTATCATTAAAGGATGTTTTGTACTCGTTTTAATGGGACAAGCTCCAAAAGACGCGTTAGATTCTTGCATATTGTAATCAGAAAACAGCTGGTCTGAAATATCGAAATTAAAATTGTTCTGGTAAATGAATACCAAGTTTTCGGTTATGCCGTTGAACCCGCAACTTAACCATCATTAAAACATTTTACAGCTGTTGTTGTTTACTGCCGAAACGCCAGAGAAAAGTTCAAAGTAGTAGCTTAACTCTTGAGGGCAGATATGCTGGATGGCAGATTATGATTCATAAGAATGAATACCAGTATCAAGATCGGGACAAATTGAGTATTAACTCTAAATTAAAAAAAAAAAAAAAAAAAAAAATTAACGAATACTAAGCAACCTATTTTTAAATTTGTAGGTTTCCTTCAAAGATGTCATTTTAGAATTGTAGGGACAAACAAAAATAATATATTTTTATATCCGATATCTACTAAATTTTTTTCGCAATGGTAAGTAAAACTTATAAAATATTTAATATGAAGTCACAAAAATTCTATCTAGTAAAAAATCATTAATTTTTTATTTTTTTGTCAAGGCCAACTGTACAGAGGGCCATAACAATTGGGTACCACCCAACAAGCCAAAACAAGCGTTTAGAGAAGCTAGGAATCCTTTTCAAACTAAACTCAGGTTTCAAAATAATCGTGTTAAGAAGACATACAAATTGAATAAGATGAAGAATATGAAAGTTAATAATCTAAACAGAAAATGTTTGCCATTGGTTATGGATCTTGTTACTTTATTCAGGGACTTGTAATTGGAATTGTAATGTGGTGTCTTCACTGCATAAAAGTTTGATATGTTAAAATAAAATATTGTAACAATCCCCCTCATTTCTATATTGTCCTTATTTCTATATTGTGTACCTTGTTAAAAGTGATTATTTTAATTCGATCCGAAACAAACTTCACAGGAACACTTTCTAGACTATGCTTGAGTTTCCGTGAAAATTTCATCAAACTCAGTCCAGCGGATTCGGAGTCCATGGGGAAAATACAGACATACAGACATAGATAGTTCCAATTTTATATATAGAGAGAAGATAAGACACATCTAATTATAAGTATATATTCTGTAGAAATTTACATATGTGAATTTCTAGAATAAAAATAAAATGAACAATTGTTTTGTTAAGGGTATTTTAATGGCGTTTAGTTTAAGATAATACAAAAGTTTTAATCAATTAATCTATGTACAATACAATACAGTTTGGCTATAAGAAACGAGTTCCGAGACACTCATCATAAAGGAGGTCAAAGAATATTTTAAAATGTCTAATGTGTAAAGAGAAGAAAAACAATTAGCATTTTATATTTTGGTATCTCTAAATGAGTGGAACCCACTTTGTGGATTGCCATCTTGTCGTAGGTAGGAGGACCCTGAGAGCTGTTGATTGTAATCTAGGCTATTGGTAGGGTAAGGTCAAAGATGAACAGTGAAGCTAAGAGCAATGGCCAGTAAGGCTTTTGAGTGAACTCATCGATTATCTATTCTATCTTAAATGGACAGAAGTTTGACTTCATATTGAATTATTATAGATCATTTGCTCTATTTTATTTGTTAAATGTTTAAAAAGAAATTTGTAATTTCAGGTGTCATAAATCGATCCAACGAATATGTATATCAATGGAGACACTTAACTAAAATGTCAAAGTTCAAGGCGATAAGAATAACAACAGCAATGACGGCAACTATTTATATAAGATGAGCCTTGGACAATTAAGCCAATTTTTATTGCTAAGATTTTTTATTAAAAAAAAAAACAAACAAATACTAAAAGAGTGGAAAGTGTAAATGGAGAGAGACGACCATGGGCGTACCGATACGGAGCAAGGGAGGGAAAGGAAGATCAAGGGAAGCGAAAGGTGTTGAGTTAATCAACTACAAGAAATATGTACTTAAAATGGACCCCATAGACCAAAAACTGGGTACGCCTATGTGAGAAACCCCTTATAAAATGGTAGACAGACAGAGAGCTTGAAAAATTAACTAGAAAAAGAACATAGTCAGTAGATTGAATAGCCACTGTATAACACCTTCAGCAAATATAAACAACACCATCATCATCATCATCACCATCATCAAGCAGCAGTTAACAACACCAAAGTGCCAACAATAACAAATCGAAACGAATACCAAATGGTCTTTAATGAAAAAATAAAAACTCTGCAAACAACAGCTAAGACTTAAAGACTTGTACGATGTACATATGTCTCCAAGTAGGCTCAAGTGGTTTAACTTGGCTAAAGCATTGTTAGCCAACAACTGAACAACTGACAACCAACCAAGCAACCAACAAGAAACGTTCACTTAGTGAACACGAACACACGCTTTTGAAGTTTCTTGTGGAGGAGCAACAGCAACAGCTACAGCCTCAATAACATAGACATGATCATCATCATCATTATTATCATAAACACCATTATTATTACTGTCTTCATTGTGGCATAGCAAGGTAGTGAAGTTGAGCTAAGTGTTAAAGTTTGTGGCAATATATGTATAACACACCTAACTCAGACAACAAAGACACTAAAGACACCAAAGACAAAACTAAAGCTGAATCCAAAGTAAAAGAGAGAAGAAGAAGAAGCCATTTTTGGCAGATGACTTTACGCCTTTTAAATAGCTAAAAAGCAACAAAATCAACATGAACAATAACAATAACAACAACAACAAATAGATTGCGCCGGTATAGAGCCTTTCATTTGTCGGTATGTCGGTCTGACTGTCCGTTTGTATATCTGTCTATCCGTTAGTCTGTATGTCTATATCTCCGACTGTCTGAGTTTCTGACTATTTGTTTCTTTGTCAGTCGGTTGCTCTTGTTCTAACCGACCGACCGTTTTTTCCATTCAGGACCCATCGAAAGACCTACCTTTCCCGTAACTATCCTTCAGCCTTCTCATCTGACTCAAATGTCTGGCCAAGCTAACCACCGAACAAACGTTTATCTTAGACGGCTTGACACTCTTTACAATACTCTGCTTTCCACTACACCACCTCACCACCTCACCATACAACACAATAACACTTCACTGATTTTTAGTTTACTTCGCTCTACTCCTTCTCCATTTTACTCTACTCTACTCCACTCTTCTCTACTCCTCTTACACTCTACTCTACTCCACTTTATTTTACTTCTTTTCCACTCCACTCTACTCTACCCTAGTGTACTGTACTCTACTCCTTCTCCAATTTTCTCTACTCTTCTCTTCCCCACTCTACTCTATTCTACTTTTTCCTTCTCTTCATCTTATGAAGTTGAAGAAGGATGGTATGCTCCATCACTCTTTTGGTTGGTTTATTTGATTGCTTGCCTTGTATGCCTCACTGCCTACTTCCCTGACCGACCGGCCGACCGACCGATCGTTCAGTCGACCGCTTGCTTAACTCTCCTCAATGTTGATGATGCGCCTTTGCCCTCGCAAATTGCTGTCGTTGATCATATCAGGTGTATGCCGGTTGGTTGGATGGTTGTTTAGTTGCTTGGTTGAATGGTTCGTTGGTTACTTGGTTAGTTGTTGGATGTGCCACTGCTGCTCCCGCTGTTTTAGTTTCTTTATAGAGGAGAGACAACAACTGAAATGCAATACGATACGATACAAGAAGCAATGTTATAACAAGCCGCAAAACAAAAAGGCGAGAGATTCAACATGATTTAAGAAGTACGAACTTTTAAATCATTTTCAACACAACACAACAACGAAAAAAACAAAAAAAAAAACAACAAAAAATGGAACCCAAAGAATCAATGATGGCAGGCAGGAAAGCATTTGAGGATCTGTAGATAAAGTAACGATGAAGTGCTGAAGGCGTTTATGGCGAAGGTGGAAGAAGGCGAAGGCGACAATGGAATATTGAAGGAAGAGAAGGTTGGTTATACATATTTGGCTGTTAATTATGATGATGAACATAATGTGGATTACCATGATGATGACGATGATGAGGATCATGATGATGAAGGTGAGAATAAAGTATAAAAAAAAAAAAATGAAGAATTATTGGCTATCGAAGGCGATGTTAAGGTGTAAGTGTAAACGACAACGAGTAGTGGCAACTAAAGATGGCAACAACAACAACATTACCAAGATACAGTAATAACAAGAATTGAGCACCAAAGTAATGTTGTTGCTCCGGAGGTTGCTGTTGATGTTGCTGTTGCCGGTATTGGTCTCGTTGCCAATAGCAGACATAATTTTTGCAAACTAATTGGTACATTGGTGGAGTGAAAATAATGTCATCCACTAATGAAATTAACGCGCCAATAAGTATGTCTCTCTGTTCATTCATGCATCCATCTAACCATCTAACAAAAAAACATTTATCTGAAAGATCGAACTAAGTATTCTTTCATTTAATTCTCTTTTCACTTATCTTTTCGATCTTTCATTAATTTCTATTACTTTCATACATCAGTCGCAAATTTATCATAAGGAAGGTAAACAAAAAATGATACAAAAGCTTAACAACAAAAGAAATTAAGATGTATTTTTTTTTTTTTTTTTTTTGACAAAAATCAATAGCAAGAAAGTCTGTAAAACCAAGTTACCGCTAATAAGGAAGTCAAAATCTAAGGTCTAAGGCCCCAATATACAATTAAGTAGTTGAAAAGCTTTAAATTATCATTTTATTGCAAGTGTTTTTCCTCTGATTTTAAATGAAAAAATAAATGAGAACGGTTAGACATTTATTATCTATAATTGATAATAATAAGGAATTTTTATTGGATTGATGAATGATGATGCATATTTGATATGAATGAACTGATCAGTTTACTGCAAACTAAAACAAAAAAAAAAAAAAAACATAAATTTATCACTTTGTCTGTTATAAAATCAGTAGAGATGAGAGAATGACGCTTCTTTAAAACATCACACCACTTGATATTGTTAAAGCACTTAATTGGAATTTAATTGAAGTAATAAATCTAAATCGATCAGATCGAATCGAATCGAAACGAATCGGAGCACTTTTTGTTTTCGCACTAAATGAATGAGTTTCTTTTGACACATTTCTCAATTTCTTTTATTTTTTTTTATTTTTATTGTTGTTGATAATAATAAACACAACACTTTGGAGATTGTTTATTAAAAAATTATGAAATATTTTCCATAATTTTTTTGTTTGCAAATTTATTTGACACTTTCTTTTGTGGTTCCCCTTTATAATTTTTTTAAATTAATATTTATCAATAAAATAATTAATTTTTGTTTTACTATGTTATTGCTTGTTTGAGAAATAAACTAATAAACACTAATGATTATTCCGAGCTAAGAACTTAAACAAATGGCAGACAGACGAACGGATGGAACAATCAAAACATCATAATTGTCATTAATGACTTTAAAACTACCGACGACACTCAGAACTCTGACTTTGACTCAATATTCTCAACAATGTTTTAAATACATTAGTCAATGAGTCTAAAATAACAAAAAAAAAATTTTGGTAATAAAAAAATATACAGAAACAAAAACAAAAAGCAAAAACAGAAACCAAAGTATTGAATCGAACGAATATCTCAGATCTGTTTTAGATGCCGGCCGTACCGTACCGTTCGAAACTGTTGACGAGATAATACAGATCTCTCGAACATAATCTCGAGTCCCCGGAAGTCAATCTCGGTTCCATATTTGTATGATGCAACCTCTTTTTGTATGATGCGATTTTGTTCGAACTTCTAGTTTCATATGAATTTCCCACAAAAATTTCATTCTGTCTGATTCAAACACCTTCAGACACCATTCAAACATCATGCAACATGAAAATGTTTGAGAGAACATGAATATTTTAGAACGGTGAGAGAAATGATCGGTCAATCCATTTCATTTGTCTTTGCTTTCGATCATTTGACTTTCTTGTTGTTGTACAAAACACAAGCTGTTTTTTGCATGTTGTTGTTGCGAGCGATTTCATTGTCTTTGGTTTTAGCGAGAGACAACATAACCTTAGCAGAGAGTAAAAGAGTAAGCTTACGCTCCCTACACGTTTGATTGGTTAATACTGATAAACGTTGCCAGACTTAAGAAATGAAATGCATTCAGGTCTGCAGCATACAACTAATTGTGCACTGGGAGAAAAATAAACTGAGTGTTCTTTGAAGAATTTAACAGAACTTGCAGGGTTCACAAATTTTTGAACTTTTGTATACTCTTCACGCAGTGAATAGTATTATAAATTCTTTCATGTAGTTTGTAACGGACAGAAGGAGACATCAGAGATCCCATAAAATATATATAGTTTCTTGATGAGCGTGACGAGATGAGTTGATCTACCTATACATTTGTCGGAATCAACCGAACCACACCACTAGGAGGAGAACCTTCCATACAAACCCAGATTCAAATTTATGTTCTTGCTAGAAAAACTTTCTTGTTTTTTGTACTATCGAACTTAAATTTGAACACTAAAAGCATCTGACCCATCTGATCCCCCTACTGTGTAAATTTTAAGACCCTCGGACCACCAGGAGGGGTACCTCCCATACAAAACATGAACTTAAAATAATAATCAGAAGATATAAAAGGTGCTTGAAGGGTATTACAACTTTGGCATAGTCAAAGTTAAACTTCTTTTTACTGTTTTTTTTTTTGAGACAGATATTGAGTATGGCAACATTTCATTCAGAATACAAAAAAAAAAAAAACATCCCATTCTTATAGGCGGTCTATTAAAATAAGTACATACGTGTATGCATAGTAAGAAGAGTCATTTAAATTTCCAACAAAGCTTGTTTGAAAATGTATGTTTTTGGTGAAATTTTTAAAATAACATTTCCTGAAGTCATAAGATTCCATTAAATATTTAGGTTTTAAAAAACGCGACTAAGTTATGCAAGATTTTGTATTTATAGCATCACATAAACAAAGGCTCATGCTTTAAAAACAAAGAAAAATATGCACAGCCATCTTTATACGATGTATCGCTATAAGGGGCTTTCTTAATTGTGGAACTTTTCCGGTTTGCAGTTCACTACTTTTTACAATAGGACCAATGGGGTCCGCAGAGACGAGGTGAATGGTTGGTTGGTTGGTTACCGTGGCTGACTTGTATAGTCCACTAACAAGCCACAATTAGCACTTAAGTACCGTTTTGAAACCACTTCCTCGCAGAACACAATCAGTATTGCTAAACCCATCCCGTAGACATGTGACCGAACAGTCCGAGAGGTTATCGAAGATATATTTGCCCAGGAACTTACTTCTAGCTCTCGCCAGTGCTGGGCACTGACATAGAAAGTGGGTGAGTGATTCTTTTTCATCCACGTCACCACAACTCCTGCAAAGGCTCCTGTAGGGAATACCCAGTCTCTCCGCGTGTGTTCCAACACACCAGTGACCAGTAAAAACCGCTGTGAGCCTTGCGGTATCTTTACGTTTTCTATTGATTAGTCTAAAAGACCAATTTTTGTTGAACCTGGGTCAGGTAGCACGTGCCACTCTACAAGATTCGAGATCTTTCCACCTATTATTAGCCTGCTGAAGGAAAAGCAGGAAATTGCTCTTCTTGACAACCACCAGTGGAATCGATGAATCAAGAGATGCACCAAAGCGAGCTAGTTCGTCAGCCTTATCATTTCCTTCAATGTTCTTATGGCCGGGAACCCATAGAGAGTGACATCCGCAAGGAGTGGTCTAAGTTTAATTATGGTGAGTGCAACCCTGCACCTACACCACATTCCATCGTTGAACCATCCTCCATCCTGGTATGAAATTTTACCTTGAAGTTGCTCTCAAAGTTGTTATGTGCCACTATGTAGTCGGTTGTTTTCTTGAACATAGGGTTTTTAACCGCTCCTAGTATCATACTATAGCCATAGGGTCGTTCTGACCAGCAACCATGTTGAATATATACTACCTTTTCTTTTAGTAAAATTATTAATATGATTAATGCAAATGATAAAGAGTTTCAGAAATTGGATGGTAGTCACCGAAGTATTTCTCAAAATCGGATCTATGTTAGGGTAAGTTATTCAATGGTAGCCGTTATCACGACTAGCACACTCAGGTTATTAAAGGCCTCTTGTATTGCTACGAAGAGGAAGAGAGGTAGAAGAATCTTGAGTGGAGGTTGGAGAGGGCCTAGTATGGTATGCAAAGGCCATCACTATTCCTTGCGAACTATCGCAAGTAAACTAAAGATATTAGTGTACTTCCGGAAAGACCTGACATTGTGGGCCATGTATTACCAACTGCTCATTTTCAATATGAACTGCATGGACTCCTTGTAGAGATATTAGTACATGCATTGGAAATGCTATATACTCTAGAATAGATCGTTGACGTTCGCGAAAGTGGTTTTGGCTTACTGCAAGATGCATTTGCAAAGAAATATTCGAAGACAAAATCAGAGAAATCATTAAATCTGCTACAATTTGTAATAATTTCATAAAAAGAACTAATCTTAATAAATCTTTTCAAAATTCGTTAAAACATACACAACGAACTTCGAAAACAATTTTGTTTTTGAAAAATTGGAAGAAGTGTTTATTTTGCTAGATGCTGACAAAGAACTCCCTTTGAATGAGGAATAGATTCAGTTAGAAATTGAACATGGAGATAGAGTCCGAGCCAGAGCCTGATAAATGTCAACAGCAAACAGCAAAAAACTTGTTAGATGAATAGGAAAAGGAAATACATCTTCAATACATTGTATTTCCGACAATGACAATTTTAATAGACTTTGTAAAAACCAGTAAAATAGAAGACTAACTTTTGCTATGCTCTTCACGCCCCCTGGTGATCCGAGGGTCTTGAAATTTACATAGTTGGTGGATATGGATCAGGAACTTATAGTGTCACATTTCAAGCCGATAATACAAAAAACAAATAATAAGAACTTTAATTTAGATCCAGGTTTGCATGGTGCTCCGATTCTGCTGATTCCGACAAATGTACTGCGTATGGTGAAAAGGAAGTGCCGTGAAAATTTCTAAAACTAAGGGGCTCGTTTGCATACATACAGATAGACTGACGGACAGACGGACATGGATCGTCTCGTTGCGCCGATCAAGAATCTATATACTTAATGGGGTCTCCGATGTCTCCTTCTGTATGTTACAAACTTCATTGCATTATATTGAATTAGAATTAAGTTCTAGAGTATAATAAATTAATATATTTGATCTACCTATATGTACTCGTATATATAAAATTGGATCTACGTAAGTCTGTATGCATGAATGTCTGTTCCCCATGGACTGCGAAACCGCAAGACCAATTTTGATGAAATTTTCAGGGAAACTCGAGCATAGTCTGGATAGTGTTCATGTGTTTGGAGAATTTTTGCTAAAACAATGCATGCCCCTTTGTCGTACTTACCAAAAAACATTTTCCCTAAGTACATGATCCCGGTTAAACTTGATTTTCATTAAATATTTACCTTTTCTCATATTAACATTTTTATGACAATTTTGCTTTCCAATGAAGAAAAAATTTATTTAGAAAAACAATCTAAGCAACCCGAATTTAAGTTTCTCAGTCTTCATATTAAATTGTCAAGAAATATTTGTCACTTCAATATTGAATCCAGTGAGCAAACAACACGGAAACAAATTTTATATTTTTTACGTAAAGGGGGTTTTTGGGTCCGCGTTTGCGTTTTTGCGATTCAAAATGGTAAGTAAAATTAATAAACATATTTATTGGGAATATAACAAATATCTGATAAATGATTTCCATAGGGAAATACGTTTTCAAGAAATCAGAGTCAGGGTAACGAATTGGAAAACGGATTACCGGAACTGCCACCACAACCACCTCCAGCAGTTGCCCCATCTGAATCTTCAGTAGCAGACCAATCCCCAGCATCATCACGTCCACCATCACCACCACCCCCATCAGAATTAGAATCACCACCACCTCCATCAGAATTGGAATCACCACCACCATCAACACGACCACGCCAACGCCAACGCGCACGCCCACGCCCACGAACACGAACGCGAGCACGACCACCACCATCAACACCACCACCATCAGAATTAGAATCACCACCACCACCATCAGAATTGGAATCACCACCACCACCATCAGAATTAGAATCACTACCATCAGCATCAGAATTAGAATCACTACCATCAGCATCAGAATTAGAATCACCACCATCAGCATTAGAATCACCACCACCACCATCACCACGACGACTACGCCCACGAACACGAGCACAAGCACGACCACCACCATCAGCATCAGCATCAGCATCAGCATCACCATCAGCAACAGCAACAGCATCACCATCATCTCGTGCAATCGCTCTACCAACAAGAGCCGCAAATAGTAACGTGAACCGTCGTGGTTATCGGTGCGTCATGAGATATAAATATGTTACCGTAAAAACATATGGTAATTACCTGGCACAATTCAAAAAATTAAACCGCGGTTTGCCATTGAATGATGCAGTCTCCCTATCAGCAGCAAGTTGGATCAAATTAAACAGGATAGAACAAAAACAGTTTAATTGTCTAGTAAGTCAATGAAAATTGTGATTTTCTTTTTCTCTTAAATTTATACTTACTTTACTTTCTATTAGACTTGCTTAGCAGGAAGGAGATGCCGCCGGTGATATTGTCAGATGCGTGTGATCACATGTAAAAATCGTCGTTACTTTGAATAAAAATACAAAAAAACAAATGTTAATTTCTCCGACGATTTTCACGCAAATTACTTTGTTTTCTTTTTGCAAGGTGAGTTTAATCTTTTTATGTAAATATATATTTTTTTTTATCATATTTTAAAGATTTTCCTTCTATTTTGCTCCGCTATGCCGATTGTTTTTGCTACTATTAATACTAATGCTGATGTTCTTGCTAATGTTGTTGTGGATTGTAGTTGTCATACTTGACGGCACTTGTTACAGATTCTATATATCACATTGTTGAAGCTATGTATGTACTAACTGTTATGAAGAAAACGAAAAAACAAAAAATATGATTGGATACACACAAGGACAATTTCATCCAGAAGGCGTATGGTCTATTGTGTTGTCCTTCCAGATGCTGATATTCTTGTTAATGTTGTTGTGGATTATAGTTGTCATAATTGACGCCACTTATTTCAAATTCTATATATCATATTGTTAAAGTTATGTATGTACTAACTACTATGAAGACAAGGAAAAAACAAAAAATATGATTGGATACACACAAGGTCAATTTCATCCAGAAGGCGTATGGTCTATTGTGTTGTCCTTCCAGATGCTGATATTCTTGTTAATGTTGTTGTGGATTATGGTTGTCATATTTGAAGCCACTTGTTTCAAATTCTATATATCATATTGTTGAAGCTATGTATGTACTAACTGTTATGAAGACAACGAAAAAACAAAAAATATGATTGGATACACACAAGGTCAAGTTCATTCAGAAGGCGTATGGTCTATTGTGTTGTCCTTCCAGATGCTGATATTCTTGCTAATGTTGTTGTGGATTATAGTTGTCATAATTGACGCCACTTGTTTCAAATTCTATATATCATATTGTTGAAGCTATGTATGTACTAACTGCTATGAAGACAACGAAAAAACAAAAAATATGATTGGATACACACAAGGTCAATTTCATCCAGAAGGCGTATGGTCTATTGTGTTGTCCTTCCAGATGCTGATATTCTTGTTAATATTGTTGTGGATTATGGTTGTCATATTTGAAGCCACTTGTTTCAAATTCTATATATCATATTGTTGAAGCTATGTGTGTACTAACTGTTATGAAGACAACGAAAAAACAAAAAATATGATTGGATACACACAAGGTCAAGTTCATCCAGAAGGCGTATGGTCTATTGTGTTGTCCTTCCTGATGCTGATGGTCTTGCTAATGTTGTTGTGGATTATAGTTGTCATAATTGACGCCACTTGTTTCAAATTCTATATATCATATTGTTGAAGCTATGTATGTATTAACTGTTATGAAGACAACGAAAAAACAAAAAATATGATTGGATACACACAAGGTCAAGTTCATCCAGAAGGCGTATGGTCTATTGTGTTGTCCTTCCTGATGCTGATGGTCTTGCTAATGTTGTTGTGGATTATAGTTGTCATAATTGACGCCACTTGTTTCAAATTCTATATATCATATTGTTGAAGCTATGTATGTACTAACTGTTATGAAGACAACGAAAAAACAAAAAATATGATTGGATGCACACAGGGTCAAGTTCATCCAGAAGGCGTTTGGTCTATTGTGTTGTCCTTCCTGATGCTGATGGTCTTGCTAATGTTGTTGTGGATTATAGTTGTCATGTTTGACGCCACTTGTTTCAAATTCTATATATCATATTGTTGAAGCTATGTATGTACTAACTGTTATGAAGACAACGAAAAAACAAAAAATATGATTGGATGCACACAGGGTCAAGTTCATCCAGAAGGCGTTTGGTCTATTGTGTTGTCCTTCCTGATGCTGATGGTCTTGCTAATGTTGTTGTGGATTATAGTTGTCATGTTTGACGCCACTTGTTTCAAATTCTATATATCATATTGTTGAAGCTATGTATGTACTAACTGCTATGAAGACAACGAAAAAACAAAAAATATGATTGGATACACACAAGGTCAAGTTCATTCAGAAGGCGTATGGTCTATTGTGTTGTCCTTCCTGATGCTGATGGTCTTGCTAATGTTGTTGTGGATTATAGTTGTCATGTTTGACGCCACTTGTTTCAAATTCTATATATCATATTGTTGAAGCTATGTATGTACTAACTGTTATGAAGACAACGAAAAAACAAAAAATATGATTGGATGCACACAGGGTCAAGTTCATCCAGAAGGCGTTTGGTCTATTGTGTTGTCCTTCCTGATGCTGATGGTCTTGCTAATGTTGTTGTGGATTATAGTTGTCATGTTTGACGCCACTTGTTTCAAATTCTATATATCATATTGTTGAAGCTATGTATGTACTAACTGCTATGAAGACAACGAAAAAACAAAAAATATGATTGGATACACACAAGGTCAAGTTCATTCAGAAGGCGTATGGTCTATTGTGTTGTCCTTCCTGATGCTGATGGTCTTGCTAATGTTGTTGTGGATTATAGTTGTCATGTTTGACGCCACTTGTTTCAAATTCTATATATCATATTGTTGAAGCTATGTATGTACTAACTGTTATGAAGACAACGAAAAAACAAAAAATATGATTGGATACACACAGGGTCAAGTTCATCTAGAAGGCGTTTGGTCTATTGTGTTGTCCTTCCTGATGCTGATGGTCTTGCTAATGTTGTTGTGGATTATAGTTGCCATATTTGACGCCACTTGTTTCAAATTCTATATATCATATTGTTGAAGCTATGTATGTACTAACTGCTATGAAGACAACGAAAAAACAAAAAATATGATTGGATACACACAGGGTCAAGTTCATCTAGAAGGCGTTTGGTCTATTGTGTTGTCCTTCCTGATGCTGATGGTCTTGCTAATGTTGTTGTGGATTATAGTTGCCATATTTGACGCCACTTGTTTCAAATTCTATATATCATATTGTTGAAGCTATGTATGTACTAACTGCTATGAAGACAACGAAAAAACAAAAAATATGATTGGATACACACAGGGTCAAGTTCATCTAGAAGGCGTATGTTCTATTGTGTTGTCCTTCCTGATGCTGATGGTCTTGCTAATGTTGTTGTGGATTATAGTTGTCATGTTTGACGCCACTTGTTTCAAATTCTATATATCATATTGTTGAAGCTATGTATGTACTAACTGTTATGAAGACAACGAAAAAACAAAAAATATGATTGGATACACACAAGGTCAAGTTCATTCAGAAGGCGTATGGTCTATTGTGTTGTCCTTCTTGATGCTGATGGTCTTGCTAATGTTGTTGTGGATTATAGTTGTCATAATTGACGCCACTTGTTTCAAATTCTATATATCATATTGTTGAAGCTATGTATGTACTAACTGTTATGAAGACAACGAAAAAACAAAAAATATGATTGGATACACACAAGGTCAAGTTCATTCAGAAGGCGTATGGTCTATTGTGTTGTCCTTCTTGATGCTGATGGTCTTGCTAATGTTGTTGTGGATTATAGTTGTCATGTTTGACGCCACTTGTTTCAAATTCTATATATCATATTGTTGAAGCTATGTATGTACTAACTGTTATGAAGACAACGAAAAAACAAAAAATATGATTGAATGCACACAGGGTCAAGTTCATCCAGAAGGCGTTTGGTCTATTGTGTTGTCCTTCCTGATGCTGATGGTCTTGCTAATGTTGTTGTGGATTATAGTTGTCATGTTTGACGCCACTTGTTTCAAATTCTATATATCATATTGTTGAAGCTATGTATGTACTAACTGCTATGAAGACAACGAAAAAACAAAAAATATGATTGGATACACACAAGGTCAAGTTCATTCAGAAGGCGTATGGTCTATTGTGTTGTCCTTCCTGATGCTGATGGTCTTGCTAATGTTGTTGTGGATTATAGTTGTCATGTTTGACGCCACTTGTTTCAAATTCTATATATCATATTGTTGAAGCTATGTATGTACTAACTGTTATGAAGACAACGAAAAAACAAAAAATATGATTGGATACACACAGGGTCAAGTTCATCTAGAAGGCGTATGGTCTATTGTGTTGTCCTTTCTGATGCTGATGGTCTTGCTAATGTTGTTGTGGATTATAGTTGTCATAATTGACGCCACTTGTTTCAAATTCTACATATCATATTGTTGAAGCTATGTATGCACTAACTGTTATGAAGACAACGAAAAAACAAAAAATATGATTGGATGCACACAGGGTCAAGTTCATCCAGAAGGCGTTTGGTCTATTGTGTTGTCCTTCCTGATGCTGATGGTCTTGCTAATGTTGTTGTGGATTATAGTTGTCATGTTTGACGCCACTTGTTTCAAATTCTATATATCATATTGTTGAAGCTATGTATGTACTAACTGCTATGAAGACAACGAAAAAACAAAAAATATGATTGGATACACACAGGGTCAAGTTCATCTAGAAGGCGTATGTTCTATTGTGTTGTCCTTCCAGATGCTGATGGTCTTGCTAATGTTGTTGTGGATTATAGTTGCCATATTTGACGCCACTTGTTTCAAATTCTATATATCATATTGTTGAAGCTATGTATGTACTAACTGCTATGAAGACAACGAAAAAACAAAAAATATGATTGGATACACACAAGGTCAAGTTCATCTAGAAGGCGTATGTTCTATTGTGTTGTCCTTCCAGATGCTGATGGTCTTGCTAATGTTGTTGTGGATTATAGTTACCATATTTGACGCCACTTGTTTCAAATTCTATGTATCATATTGTTGAAGCTATGTATGTACTAACTGCTATGAAGACAACGAAAAAACAAAAAATATGATTGGATACACACAAGGTCAAGTTCATCTAGAAGGCGTATGTTCTATTGTGTTGTCCTTCCAGATGCTGATGGTCTTGCTAATGTTGTTGTGGATTATAGTTGCCATATTTGACGCCACTTGTTTCAAATTCTATATATCATATTGTTGAAGCTATGTATGTACTAACTGCTATGAAGACAACGAAAAAACAAAAAATATGATTGGATACACACAGGGTCAAGTTCATCTAGAAGGCGTATGTTCTATTGTGTTGTCCTTCCAGATGCTGATGGTCTTGCTAATGTTGTTGTGGATTATAGTTGCCATATTTGACGCCACTTGTTTCAAATTCTATATATCATATTGTTGAAGCTATGTATGTACTAACTGCTATGAAGACAACGAAAAAACAAAAAATATGATTGGATACACACAGGGTCAAGTTCATCTAGAAGGCGTATGTTCTATTGTGTTGTCCTTCCAGATGCTGATGGTCTTGCTAATGTTGTTGTGGATTATAGTTGCCATATTTGACGCCACTTGTTTCAAATTCTATATATCATATTGTTGAAGCTATGTATGTACTAACTGCTATGAAGACAACGAAAAAACAAAAAATATGATTGGATACACACAGGGTCAAGTTCATCTAGAAGGCGTATGTTCTATTGTGTTGTCCTTCCAGATGCTGATGGTCTTGCTAATGTTGTTGTGGATTATAGTTGCCATATTTGACGCCACTTGTTTCAAATTCTATATATCATATTGTTGAAGCTATGTATGTACTAACTGCTATGAAGACAACGAAAAAACAAAAAATATGATTGGATACACACAGGGTCAAGTTCATCTAGAAGGCGTATGTTCTATTGTGTTGTCCTTCCAGATGCTGATGGTCTTGCTAATGTTGTTGTGGATTATAGTTGCCATATTTGACGCCACTTGTTTCAAATTCTATATATCATATTGTTGAAGCTATGTATGTACTAACTGCTATGAAGACAACGAAAAAACAAAAAATATGATTGGATACACACAGGGTCAAGTTCATCTAGAAGGCGTATGTTCTATTGTGTTGTCCTTCCAGATGCTGATGGTCTTGCTAATGTTGTTGTGGATTATAGTTGCCATATTTGACGCCACTTGTTTCAAATTCTATATATCATATTGTTGAAGCTATGTATGTACTAACTGCTATGAAGACAACGAAAAAACAAAAAATATGATTGGATACACACAGGGTCAAGTTCATCTAGAAGGCGTATGTTCTATTGTGTTGCCCTTCCAGATGCTGATGGTCTTGCTAATGTTGTTGTGGATTATAGTTGCCATATTTGACGCCACTTGTTTCAAATTCTATATATCATATTGTTGAAGCTATGTATGTACTAACTGCTATGAAGACAACGAAAAAACAAAAAATATGATTGGATACACACAGGGTCAAGTTCATCTAGAAGGCGTATGTTCTATTGTGTTGTCCTTCCAGATGCTGATGGTCTTGCTAATGTTGTTGTGGATTATAGTTGCCATATTTGACGCCACTTGTTTCAAATTCTATATATCATATTGTTGAAGCTATGTATGTACTAACTGCTATGAAGACAACGAAAAAACAAAAAATATGATTGGATACACACAGGGTCAAGTTCATCTAGAAGGCGTATGTTCTATTGTGTTGTCCTTCCAGATGCTGATGGTCTTGCTAATGTTGTTGTGGATTATAGTTGCCATATTTGACGCCACTTGTTTCAAATTCTATATATCATATTGTTGAAGCTATGTATGTACTAACTGCTATGAAGACAACGAAAAAACAAAAAATATGATTGGATACACACAGGGTCAAGTTCTTCCAGAAGGCGTTTGGTCTATTGTGTTGTCCTTCCTGATGCTGATGGTCTTGCTAATGTTGTTGTGGATTATAGTTGTCATGTTTGACGCCACTTGTTTCAAATTCTATATATCATATTGTTGAAGGTATGTATGTACTAACTGTTATGAAGACAACGAAAAAACAAAAAATATGGTTGGATACACACAGGGTCAAGTTCATCCAGAAGGCGTTTGGTCTATTGTGTTGTCCTTCCTGATGCTGATGGTCTTGCTAATGTTGTTGTGGATTATAGTTGTCATGTTTGACGCCACTTGTTTCAAATTCTATATATCATATTGTTGAAGCTATGTATGTACTAACTGCTATGAAGACAACGAAAAAACAAAAAATATGATTGGATACACACAAGGTCAAGTTCTTCCAGAAGGCGTATAGTCTGTTGTGTTGCCTTTCCAGATGCTGATCTTCTTGCTAAAGTTGTTCTGGATTATAGTTGTCATATGTGACGCAAGTTGTTTCAAATTCTATATATCATATTATTGAAGGTATGTATGTACTAACTGTTATGAAGGCAACGAAAAAACAAAAAATATGATTGGATACGCACAAGGTCAAATTCATCCAGAAGGCGTATGGTCTATTGTGTTATCCTTTGTTTCAGATTCTTTATATCATGTTGTTGATGGTATGTATGTACTAACTGTTATGAAGACAACGATTAAACGAAAAATATGATTGGATACGCAGAGTGACAAGTTCATCCAAAAGCCGTATGTTCTAATGTGAAGACTTCGAACTAACAAAAGTTAAAACCTTAACTATAGCTTAAACTACCTCCTACCAAGGGAGACAAAGAAAGTAAATTAAAACGCGAACAATGCTATCAGGCACCTATAACAAGGAACTTGATATCATTTATGGCGCAAATACCAAAATACCAACTGATGTCATACAATGTATTTACTTCTGTTTCAATCAAATACAATTAAAAAGCTTAAGTTAAATAAAATTCAATATAACCACAATACTTTGTTTTTTTCCACACCAACCGAACAAGACTGGGTATCGATCATAAGTCACTTCGGTACTGAACTACTGGAGTTAGTGGACATTCAATACAAACTAAGTGACTACTACATGGCTACACACCTAACGTCATCAGCCATGGGCGTAGCCAGGACATCATCTTGGGGGCGAAAAATTTTGGAGATCCTAAAATAACGTCAGATTTAACAAATCTCTTAATAAGGTTTCATTCTATACTTTCTTCCATATGATTTGGGTATCAAATAAATTCTGTAGCCTTTGTCCACTATGCCACAGAGACAAGAGAACTGTACTTAACAGAACATGCATGGGACAATATACCAAAGAGTGTGTATAACATTCTATTTCATTTAAAGGATACAATCGAGTATTCTATGCTACCTAAGAAATACTGTGCTGCAGTTACGATTGATATTTAAAACGCATTTAACACTACACAGCTGCTAAAATATCGAAAGTAGCAGGTGCTGTCCTCAGGCTGATGCCAAAATTGTGGAGGACCCCGAGAGCGCAAACGATGACTTTTGGCTAATATCGTAACGTTAGTACTAGTCTATGCTGCGCCGATCTGGATGGATAAATTCATACATGAGGAAAATGAATGCAGTTTATAGATCATGTGCCATTAGCGTCTGTGCTGTTTTTCGAACAGTATCCAGCGAAGCAATCCTGGTAATGGCGAGTTTGATGCCGGTTGACTTAGTTGTGGCAGAGTTAAATTGACTATTCGTCTCTATGAGGAGCACTGATGAGGTAAGAAGGCAAGATAAAAGATCTCTCTGTATGGTGGAGTGGCAGTGGAGATGGCAAAGTTCTGACAAAGCCAGTGGACCTATCGGCTAATTAATAACGTCGAAGAATGGGTCGGTAGAAAGTTCAGCGAGGTCAACGAGATTTGAGATTGCCAGATCAATGATCGCAGCAGCGTTTGGTGAAGAGCCGACTGTGACGAATTGTATCCATCATATGTATCAATCGCAACTGAACGCAGTAAGTCAGGCGGCATCTCAAATCATGACAGAGCTGCGGCGTATCGAACGGTTACGACGAGTTCAGACGAACGTAGATGAAATACGTCTAAGTTTGATATCGACAAGAAGTTTGTACCTTGTTTACATGGGGTAGAAGCAGACTTTGAGCAGTAATGCTCCTTCTTTCCTCCTTGACGTAATACTTGGGGGTAGTGCCAAGGGGACTGTAGGACTTGGGGCGATGGGGTTTAGTGGGTGAGTCAAGTCCCACACTTCGGATAGTAGATTCGATTGGCTTTTAATGCTTCCCCATCGAAAAAAAAAACATATTCATCAACTTTCTGAAGAAGCTTAAGAGTCGATGGTAGAAATTATCGTGAACTATTCACTAGAAAGACATCAATAATTGAAAGTAACTCAGATTTGTTCCACAGATTGCTCATATCATCAAACCCCTTTATGATATATGCAGTTTGCAGAAATCGACTTAAACAAATCGGGGAGCATTAACTAATGAAGTTAGTGAATGTGACGAAGATATTGACTCCGACAAATTTTTATTTAGTTTCTTGTCACTTTTCTTATACAATATTAATATGCATTTCAAATTAATTAAGATTATTTTCAAATTGATTTCATCTGGACATCTATTGTAGATTGATATACTTAGTCTTTAAATTACAATAAATCGTGTACTAAGCCCCAATTGTCAAGACGACATTAAGTTTGATTTGATGTTGAAATACAATGTTGATCTCTGCAATACTGTTTCATTGTTATACCTACTTTTGTTTGGCTGTTATGATTTTTGGCATCCTAGAATTGATCAAAGTCACACTGTGCGTCTGCGTCGTAGACACAATCAAACTGCAGTATCAAATTTTTTTATAGTGTTAGTGAAATGTTTACATGTACGTCTTATATACAATGTCTGAGTGAATATCCAAAGCATTTGGCTATTTCAACACTTAATAAAAGTGAAATCTATATAAATATATAAAAGAGGAGGCCATTTCCTGTTTGTGGCTAATGTTTTGTTTTTTACTTTAAATTGCACGTGACAGAGAGAATTTAGGAGAATGGCTTTTTTTGTGTTTTTTTTTTTTTTTTTTTTTTTTCGAAGAGGGAATCTTCCTAAGATACCGTCATGTCGCTGACGGCATGCACGATTCATATTGTCTGCTAGGTACACCTCATTCGGGACCACGTCCATGTAAAGTAATCTGGTTACACCGGACTCCCATAACAATACGCCTACATACTAAACCCTTAAATCCGTCACCTAAAGCCTTTAATTACCCTACGGGACCACCGTTAGGCATTACATCGCATGGCAAGGCTTAGTCACTTGGCTCACATCTATAATATGCGTTATACTTCATTCACAGCTCTTCTAATGCTTCTTTGGCGCTCTACTCTTCTCAGTTCTTGGGGAACCATTGCAGCCAGATTCGTCAGCATACTCCACACTCGCATCGATTGCAGCATATGCGTCACTACATTTTCTGGCGTCAGTCGATCTGCAATGACCCTTTCCAGGTATTCCCTCTCCTTAGCATATTTTGCACATAAGAAGAATACGTGCTCCACATTTTCGCTGCTACTTCCACAGAAGGAGCAAGCTACTCCATCATCGTGCCCGTACTTGTGAAGGTACTCCCTGAAGCAGCCGTGTTCCATCAGGTAAAAATCAGTTTCACCATGTTCTCGCTCTACCCACATTTGCACATTTCCAATCAGCCGGTGTGTCCATCATCCCTTGGCTGATGTATCCCAGCGATTTTGCCATTCGTTTAAATTCAATTGTCTTTCTTCTTTTCGCTCCATTGTCGTTAACCGTCTACCAATGTTCTTGCTTCTTTCATAGACTCTTTTAAGCTCAAGTGCCATTATGTCTGGTGTCATTACATTTGATATGACTCCAACAGCTTCATGTGACACCGTACGAAAAGCGCTGGCAACTCTGATGGCACTTAGCCGGAACACCGATCTTGCCATCTTGGCATACGTTTTAATGACAAGTGCAGGTCCCCATACGGGTGCCGCGTACATCAGTATTGATTGGCTAACCTTGGACATGAGTTCTCTCTTTCTCTGTCGTGGCCCTCCTATGTTAGCCATTATCCTGGATAGAGCCACGTTAACACGTGCAGCTTTTGCACATACCTTCTCAATATGGGTTTTGTAGTTGAGTCTTGCGTCTATGATCACGTCAAGGTATTTCAATGATGGTTGCGTCATAATATTAAGCCCATCTATATCAAGACAGATAGTCTTAATTTTTTTCCTGCTAGTAATAAGCACCGCTTTTGTCTTTTGCCCTGCGAGCTGGAGCTTTGCCATCATTAGCCAATTCTTGATTTTCAGTGTCGTATCTCTGCATAAGATCTGGATTTCATAAAGTTCCTTTGCTGCTATGGTCCCCGCCATATCATCAGCATATCCGAAAAGCGTTTCCACCACCTTCCTTAGTAGTATTGGGCATGTTGGCGCTTGGTCTTTGCCACCTCTGATCTTTGTCATTACCAGCTTATAAGCCTCACCCCAAGGGTTTTCATTTACTATGTCGCAAAACTCTTTAAAACAAGAAGATTTACTCTTTCTAATCGCTTTTTTGAGTTCGTTGCGTTTCTTCTTGAATGCTTCACGTAGTTGTGCATTCTCCACAGTGCCTATGCTTCTTTGGTAGCGTCACCTCGATTTGTGGCACTTACTTCTCAGTAAGTCTATTTCACTGCTCCACCAATGATGTGGGTGTGTGTGTGTTATGTGTGAGTATGAATTTTTGACTAAAATGTCAACTTCTGTAGTGTCTGTAGTGCTTCTCAAACTGTCAGCTCTCAGTTTTTGATTCTGCTTCGACTGCAACTTTTACATTTTTAGAAGCATAAGCTTAAACACTTGCAATGACAATTAACTGTCGACAGCTGTAGTGCTTCTAAAACTGTCGGCTATCATAAAGCATTGCAATAAAAAATATATACTGTATCCCCTCGCTTAAAGCAACTAATATATATCGCCATAATACTGATTAAATGCCCTTTCTAAACATTTGAATTTGGGACTGCGTTTTCTTGCAATTTCATGCACTGCAGTTTCACGAAGAACTTGAATTTTTAAAATTTCTGTTGCTGGAAGACAATTTTATTCATGATGCGTTCAAATACTTAAGTGGGGAATCCCTAAACTAAATTTTATTAGAAAGAGTAGAAGGTAAAAAACCAAAAACAGAAAAAAAAAAGTAAAAAAATACTTTTTCAATGAATGTTACGTTAGGTGAGGCTATTTTTTTTTTTCAAGTTGCGTTAACAGACTCTGACGTTCTAATAATTAAGGTATTGCTTTAATCGAGGTGTTGTGGTTATCGTGGGTTGCTTTAAGTGAGGGGACACAGTAATTGAAATTGTTGTTTTTTCTTTTGAGAAGAATTCGTATAACACGTTTAGCGAAGCGGGCCGGATCCACTAGTTTTATATATAAATTTCTGTGATAAATGTTTGAAAAAGTTTGAAATCTTGAGTAGCTGCCCTGCCCCCCTCCCACGCTACGACCATAGCGGTGGCAACAACTGGTGACAGATAATGCAAGATGTGGCAATTGCCCCTTGCAATGTGTTCACGAGGTGAACACATGTAAAAAAGAATAGGGGAACTATTGCTGGTCTCAAAGAGATTAAACACGAACCAATTTTGGACTAGTGATTCATATTGCTGCATTATTTCTCTTAAAGCTTTAAGCTTTAGTGATGTGTAAATAAATTTAGCATCGAATTGCATAGCATGCAAGCACTAAGGACTGAGAAAAGCACGAAAAAAGCCACTCTAATCGGATTCAATCGAATTGAGATATGAACTTTGGATTACCTACCATGTACTTTAACTGAAATTGTTTCTTTTGACAGCAAACTCTGAACTTTAAGCTCAATATGCTTTGGGTCATCATATCGATGGCTACTTTTGTTTGTAGTATGAAATTCAAATTAGCACAACACAACGCAATATACAATACAAAAGCTTATTGCTACAAAATTTCTTTCATTTTAATTCGCCGCCAACATAAAAGTGATGCCAATGTCTAACAAAAATGCCAAGCGTCATTTTTTCTTTCTTATTGTATTTATGCAGAAATTATAGTAAGATCTAATTGAAAAATATGTAGAAATACTATGTAAATAATTCAAATAAAATGCATTGAAAAATTTAACAAATTAAACTCATGTCATTTGTATATAGTTTATTATGTTAATTTTTTTTAAAATCAAGGGCTGCATAACAGCAAAAATAAGAAAATGTTAAAAGATTGATACAGAGAGAGTCTGTCTTCATGAATTTTAAGCGATAGTGTTGCAAACCAGCGATAGTTTTCCATCACTGGCGAAAACGCGAAAACACAGGCCCGGCAGAGCAAATCGAACGAACAGAAGCAGCGAAATCACCGCCGGAGCAAACAATAAAAGAAGCAAGCGCATCGACGTCGTATACGTGAATTGAGAAAGAATAAATAAATACAAATATTTCGTTAATATAAAAATTGCAAGAAATAAGAAAGAAAGCGCAATAAATAAAAAATAAGCAAAGACGCTCAACATCCATGTTTTTTTTCTTTTTTTTTTGTGGTTTTTTTTCCCCAAATTTCTTTTTTTTTTTGCGTTGTGTTTTACTTAAATTGGTCGGTTGGTCTATTCAATCTGTTTGTTTGCCTGGCTGTCTGATTAGCGCGCGCTGTCTGTCTGTAGTGTGTCTGCCCATTGAATGTTTGAATGAAATATGAAATAATTGGAACAATTGCAATTTCAATTAAAAGAAACAACATCATTAACGTCAACATCATCGTATAAATGGGCCACATTGAATAAAGACGCGCGCGCCAATGGAAAGCGCGCCAATACTCTACGAAAGAAAAGAAAAATTAACAAAATATAAATAAATAAATAAATAAATATATTGAGTGAATGAATAGAAAATGTGCAATAACAACAGCGATAACAACAGTGACAACGAAGGGAACAACAACAACGAGAACAGCAGTAGCAGTCCACGCCAATTCCGCCGCCAACAACACCAACGCCGGCGCATCAGCGATTCCAATCAAAATAACAACAAAACCGACATCAACAACAACATCGACGTCAACAACAACAACTACTACATTGAAGACAGTGACACCATCGGCAGCAGCAGCAGCGGAACTGCAGTACTGAGAAGTATTGCAATAACATCAGCTAGCTGCAGCGTCTGTTAATTTTTTTAAGAAATGTGAAAGAGTAGAAAAAGAAATGCATACCAATAAAAGTTACAAAATATTTTTTTTTTTTATTTGTGATTTAAAGAAATAAACAAAATTAAAAACATAACAATTAGAAAAAAGTGGAAAAAACAAAATAAAATAAGAGAAGCATACATTTTGTTTCAATTCTGTCCTTCCTCCTTCTTTCTTTCTTTCTTTCTGTTGTGTCCCCCCAATATATTTCCTTCTCCTCATCTATTAAGAAGGAGGAGAGAAGCAAAAAACAAAAACATAATTTCAAATTTCTAAAGAAAACAGTGCAAAAGAAGCAAAAACAAATTGTTTGTGTTTGTGTGTGTGTGTTTGTGTGTACAAGAAAGAAAGAAATCAGAAAAGCAAAAAGCCAAAAAACAAAACAAAAAACAAACATTTTTGTAAAAACAAAAAAACCAACCAACCAACAACAACAACAAACTTGTGATAAAAGAGAAGGAGAAGAATACAGAAAATCAACTGAATGAACGTGTTTAGTAGTATTAAGAAGAACAAGAGTAGTAGTAGTAGCGTGAGCGTGCGTGGAAAAGCAACAACATCAACCGGTTGTGTAGGAGTTGATAGCGCAGCAGGAGCAGGCAAAGGAGGAGGAACAGATGAAGTCGTCTTAAAATCATCATTGTTATCAAAATCATCATCATCATCAGTATCACCATCAACATCTGCAGCATCAGCATCACCAGCAGCAGTATCAGCATCACCAGCAGCAGCATCAACATCACCATCACTTCAAAGATTAGGAGGAGGAGGAGTTGGTGGAGCAAAAGCTAAAGTCAGTGGCGTTGGCGGCATATGTATTGGTGGTGGCAGTAGCAGTTATAGTGGATTAACTGTTGTAACAAAAGGAAAAGAAAAGCCATCACCATCAACACCACAATCAACAGCAGCATTAATAGCAGCAAAAACAAGGAAGACCTTTACCACAATCAAAAGGCAGAGCACAAAAAGGCTTAGAATGAACGTTTTGCAAAAAGCTGGTAAGTCACCACACACAGAATTCTATCTCACCACATCGCATCGCATAACATCGCACCCAAACCAAACCAAACTAACCCAAACCAAACCCAATTCACCCACTTAGCCTTCATTACTGCACTTCTTTCTTATACCTTCGATTCCATTCAATTCGCTTTATATTCGTTCGCTCTATTAAAATCTTTGGGTTTATTTTAACCCAAAGTAACTGCATAACTAACTTTCCTTGTCTCTAGTCTCTTTGACTAGCTTCTTAACACCCTACCTACCTAACTCCCTCAACCCTCGCTCCCACTACAAATATGTATCACTCTCTTTTTATGTGTGTGATGATGATGCTTATATTTTTTGGACTTTCTTTAAAATTTAAGTTTTGTTTGCTTTTAATTTTCCTTTTTCCACTTCCACACTTTGCACAATAAAATGTTTTATTCGAAATGAATCATCCCCCAACTCCATCCCATAGACATTTGAATATAATCCATGGAATAGGTGAGGAGTATCTGGTAGTACATATTCACATTCCAAAAGCTAAAAAAAAGAAAATGAAGAAAATTTGTATATCTTCAACTCTTGTTGGAATTAAAGTGAGTGCTAGTGAGTGAGTGTGTTGCGATGCATTCTCAATCACTAAACCAAACCCCAGATCCCCAGACCCCAGCGAGCAGACGTGTGAGCAACCAAGTAGCTCATCATCTATATCAACATTATCATCAGCTTCAGCATCATTACCAACAGCAGCAGCAGAATCGGCGGCAGTGCCATTAGCAGCAGGAGTATTACTAACGGTAGCATTAACGTGTCGTCTTCGTCGTCATTTTCTATAGTTTACACTTTTATCAACAAGTTTATTTATAACCTTTAAGAAGAAAATAAAAAAAAATCAAACAAAATATAATAAAATAAAACCAACAAGAAAACTTCCCAACGTTCACTTCCATTCCAGCATTCAAGCCCAAACCAAAGCAAAGCAAAGCAAACCAAGAACCCAACAGAACCATCACCAGCAGCATCATCATCAAGAGCAGCAGCATCAGCAGCCTTCATTTCATTTGTTGTTTAGACTCAGTCTCCCGGTTCGCCTATGCCTCGCTCATTCACTGCTAACTTTCTCTCTCTCTCTCTCTCTTTCATCAGATGCTCGTGCTGCTTGCTGCTGCTGCTATTTGCCTGAGAGAAAAATAAATAAATAAGAAAATAATATTAACAACAACATCAGCAACATTTGAAATGCCTACAAATTATTTGTTCGTTCGTTTGTTCGTCGCTCGCTCGTTAGTTCCCTTCGTAAGAAGAAGTTGTATGCTGATGTAGGTTTCCTTCAACTTTCGTTGGGTGGTTGGTTTATTTGCTTGAGCTCTCTAAAACTCAAACTCACTTTTTCTCCCACATTTCCACAGAAGAGGAAAAACTTTCGTTTATTCTCAGCTGCTGCTGCTGTTGCTGATGGTTGGTGATGCTGTCTGTCTGTTTTTGTATTCTGTTCTTAGGAAGAATAAGTAAACAGCGGTAACTGCTTGCTTCCTCATATTTATTACAGCCAACGTTGACACTCATCTGTCTGCTGCACCCCCTCTTGCATTTTCATGCAACACATTGACATGCGTTTACAACATAAGCATAAGCAGCATTAACTGTGCTGTTCGTTCCCCCTACGCATGCTTGGTTTCATCCTCTCATCAACATCTACATCATCATCATGTTGCGTGCGTGCGTACGTACGTTAATATTTAGTGCCGGTCTGTCCGTTCCTCCGTCCGTCATTTGCTTGCATATTGTGTGTGTTGCTTCTTTTATTTCTTTATTGTGGCATCGTCGTCTACTCCTCCTCATACATATTTTTATCTTTCTATTCCTGTTTTCTTTCCTTCCTCATTTCACTTGACTTTTACTTCTTTTGTTGGGTTTGTTCTTTGTTTTATTCTTCTTTGCTCGTTCTACGTTTGCAGATTTATTGAAAAAATATAGCGGTAAATTATAACATGACAATAAGACAACAACAACACACTAACATAATGATGAATAAAACTAAAGTGTTAATATGCATGGAGAATGAAAATGTATGTCGTAGGAAGAAAGTGAAGGCAGGAATAAAAGAAAGTTAATTTTTTGATTGTCCACAGTTTGTTGCTCAACAAAATTAACAGAAGAAACAAAACTATGTATGTATGTACTTACACAAATTGAATTCTATCAAAAAAAATTTATTTATTTTTGGTGCTTTTTATTTGTTTTTGTTCAACCGGCATCAACACCTGCTTCTTCTTGTTATTATTATTCTTTTTCGTCTCTTCTTTTTCTTTAAATCAAATCTTCATGCAAACTGAAGGATAAAATGAAGGCTTCATCCTTCATTTAGTCAAGGTGAAGGAATGAATACCTTATTCATGAAGGGTAAAATGAAGATTCATTGTCGAACTATAAGTTGCAAACACAAATAAACCTACAGAAATACAGACAGATAAGCAAGCAGACAGACAAAGAGGCAGGCAGACATTGAATGGAGCAACATTATTGTTATGGAGAGATTGTAGTGATGTGATGATGATGATGATGAGTAGAGAGCAACGAAAACAATAAGATGTGATGAGGCAAGTGAGTTGAAGTGAATAAACAATTGCAAAAATGTGAGGTAGCGTCATAGGAAGAGCATGAGCGAGAGAGAAAAAAAAGAGGGAGTTAGCAACCAAACAAAATAGAGAACAATAACAGCTGGAGCACGAAGAAAGAGAGTAGAGAGTAAGCCAAGCAGCTTGGCGTCACTATGCTATGCTTTGCTTCTGTTGTTTCTACTGTTGCTGCTACTATTACCGCTGCTACTACCACTGCCGCTGCTGTTGCTGTTACTACTGCAGTATGTCATTCATTGTTATTGTTATTATTGTTGTGGGGGAGCATAATGCCATTGTATGTGTATATATGTATATATATGCATATCTGTGTGAAGTATTTATGGAGCTGCTATTCCTGCTACTTCTACTATAGAATACTTTTTTAGTGGGTATAATAACTCGGCAACAGCAACAGACTAAGCGACCGACCGATCAACCGAATAGCAACATCAACAGAAATACAAAAGAGCCTGGTAACTTGCACACTATTTACTGAATTGAGAATTTGTGCGTGCACACATACACACACACACACACACACACACAAACACACACAAACACAAACACAATACAAATAATAAATTTGTACTTTACTCCTTACTTTTTATTTCTCTCTTCCTTTTTTTTTTGACTAAGTGATTCTGCCACTGAACGACACGGCATGACAATTACTTCCTATTGGCTACCACCACTTCCACAGCCCCCAGTGGTACCACCACTCCCATAGCCCCCAAGGTCTTTATCATTCATAACTAAATGTTCTGTTTAATATGCATAAATTCCCAGTTTCGTGTGTCAGGGCAATGTCAATGATGCTGCATGAACTGCATCTTTCTAATTCTATTATGAATTTAGATAAATAGGTGGGACTGAGTTCATCACAAGTACATAAATATATACATATGTATGTACGTATTCATATTGATGTTGATGTTGTATGTAGGCGTTTAAATAGAATGAAATTCAATAGGACAAATAGTGAAAATCTATTTACAGTTACATACGTGTATGTATAGAACTAGGTGTTTCTCCCGTTCCAGTCATTCAGTCAGTTAGTTATTTGTTAACCTGTTCACAAAATCATAAATACAAAAGTCAAAAAGAGATAAACATTGTACATTTTGTGTGTTGTGTGTGTTATGTGTGATTGTGTGATTGTGTGAGTGGGAAAAAAAGAAACATAAAAATGTTGTGTTGCACAGCATAAAGCACGGTGACTGACCAACACACTTAACACGGTGAATGAACAACCAACCAACACCAAAGTACAATGATCATCATCACTACCATCATGACCATTACCAACCATTGAAAAATTAAAAAAAAAAAAAAAAATTAAGAGGAAAACGAAAAATGCGAAAGGTCAGTTTGTCAGCAACAGGCAACAGGCAGCCTTCAGCCATCAGGCATCAGAGAGTCTTATTCACCCTTAGCCCCAAACCCAACCCCAGCCCGAGTTTGCGTTGTCGTTGTCGACTAAGCAAGTTAAGAGCAATACGCCACAGGCAATCTAAGTGAGGTGGGTTTATTTTATATTTTGTTGTTGTTATTTTTTGGTGGTGGTGATGATGATGATGATGATTGTGATAATGATTGGGTATGATTATGTTAGGTTACATTGGTTAGTTAGCTGTGCTTAGGTTAGTGCAGTCCAGTGTAGTGTAATGTAATGTAATGTAATGTAATGTAATCGTATTATGTCCACCCATACATAACTCGTTTAAAAGCCTAGCCATATATACAATATGTATGTTCTGGAAAAATATTCAAACACAAATTTTAATGGATCGATTCCAATTTACATTTTATAAGCATGATTGATTTTACTCCTTAAGGCTCTTTAGCGCTTGGTTCTTCATTGGATTTAGTTACAAGAAGAAGAGTATTTACATGTTGTTTGTTGTTGCCATATATACATACATACATACATACATACATACACATATGTACTATATAAGTATTAGCCAAATCTTCTTCCCAATTCACTCACTCATGTATGTAGTTGCTCTTGTTTCTAACTAGCTTAGTTGCTTGTTTAAAATTGATTCTCTATTAGTATCTACATAGACCCATTCTTGTGCCACGGTACAAATAAGATACATAATATATATATATATATATATGTATATATACGTACAACTCCTCCTCTTTACATACTTGATTGAAATTCTGCTTTGTTGCAGAGCCAAATTCGAAAAATATTCTTGATGGAAAAATTATAGAAATTCACTAGAATCAACAATCATTTCACAAACCTACCTACCTACATACCTTCCATCCAAATACTTAGAATCTCGAAACAATATGTTTTGCCAAATTTAAAATTTTTGCATTCCACATGTGCATGATGATTATGCATTCGCTGATGATTTAATTACATATCACGATTTGGTTATGTGCATACATTGTTTGTCATTACTGATGTTGTATTTTTTCCCAGGAATCCGTACACGTGAATATTGAACATTCGTTATTTAACCATTGGTTGGTTTCGCCAGTAGGAAATGTACTACGAACAGTTCTTTGGAAATACGCAGTATTAAGGCTTAAGGCTGGTAAAGCACACATTTCACATTTCCATATAGTACTAGTAGTTCAGTTAAATCAACAATAACCGATGGTTGTGATTCGTAAAACTGGAATAATTAAAGATATATATAGCTTTTGCAGATTATAATCATAAGATGATATGTAGTAAAATGAGTGACCCTAGAAATATGTATGTATGAAGGTATTCTATTATAGTGTAGGGTTCTTGTTGTTGTTGCAGCAAGGGGGCTGCAAGTAGAGGTATGCATGCAATTAATAAGGAAAGGGAAAGGTAAAGTAAACGGAAATTTATGAGCAACAGAGTGAACAAAAGAAAGAATTGAAAAATAAAAGAGTTAATATTAAACATTACGTTCTTAAATCTACGTATTAAGCCCTAAAAAGGAAGCTACCTCTATCGGTCGAAGCCATAAGTCAATAGGAGTCAACTGGGTTGGTTTAATGGGACAGTTGAAAAGGTGAACCGTGTTATGAGGAGAATAAGAGACCAACCCGACCTTAACTGAGCTAAGGTAGTCCTAGTAATACGAGGAAGTCGCATTTCACTATCATCAACAGGTGGAGGACGACCTTCTAACACAAAATTATTCTGGTGTGACTCTAAAGCATTTTCTTTCGTCCAATAAGAAAGCTACATCTTCCTGGTGGAGATGGTCAACACTGGCCATCTGGAAGCAACCGGTCACTGTGCTAAGAGTGTTATTTTGACTTACTGGCAGATGTCCCCATTGAGTATCACTAAGGAAAGGAGACCATACTGGAGCGGCATAATTCAAGACAGAACGTCCAATTGCCTTATAGGTGGTGTTTAAAATCTCCTTCTCCTTTCCCCAGAAAGTTCCTGCTAAGGTCTTAAGCACTTTGTTCCTCTTTATCATACGATTGAAGGTGTTATTTGCGTGTGTAGAAAATGTGAGCAAGTTGTCAAACCTTACACCAAGAATTTTCGGATGGGTAGTAGTTGGAACCCTTAAACCCTCAACAAATATGTCCAATTCCATAGAATTCTCCTCAGTCCAGGAGGTAAAAATGGAAGATGTTGATTTGGACGGTGAGAGCTTAAGGTTACGGCTACAGAAGAAATCAGTGATATCCCTGATATAGTGTAAGTGTAGTGTAGCGTTGTGTGGTGAAGTGTATTGTATCTGACTAAAAGTTTAGGATAACTTTCTGACTGATTGGGCCTGGGTATTTTCATTTGATGTTGTTTCACTTGACTGTCGTTGCTGCTGCTGCGTAATTGAAAGCAACTGGTAACCCTATAACACAACAGCAACAACAATGAAAACAAAATACTAATAAAAATAATAATAAAGCTCTCTCGCTCTCTCTCTCTCTCTGTCTCTAGTTGTTGTTGTTGTCATTATATGTATGTAAGTTCTTGCTTTTGTTCTTTAATTTGTTATCAAGTGATAAACGAATGAGAGCTTATCGCGCTTTAAATAAACGAACGTTGCTTTTTTTGTAATTTTTCCTTCTTTCTTGCTTCTCATCATCGCCATCATCATCATCATTACCATCGCCATCGCCATCGCAATCTTTGTTTCATAAATACTGATGACAATGATGACTTTTGCTAAAGTACGTTAGGTGTACTGCTACACCAGCAGCCTACTCCTTCCTACTCTGTCCTTCCCATTTTCCTGCCAATGCCTGACTCCTCTTCATTACTGCGCCTACGTTGCTTTCATCGTATCCTCCTCATACGATGAGATAGATAGATAGATATGTAGATACATGTATTGTATGTATTATATGTAGATACTAGCAGTCGAGGAGTTGTATAGAAAGTTAGTGATGAGAATAGAGAGTAAGGTAGTGGGTGAAGCTAAATGATGATGTCGCCTACACAACACAACACAACACAACGAAATAGAAGAAAACGACGTGTGTGTGTGTGTGTGTGTATGTGTATGTGTGTTTGTTTGTACAATTTGTTTTTTCTATGTAAAATTTGAATTTATTATTATTTTTGTGTATTTGATAACGAGAAGGAGGAGACAGAGGAATAGGTGAAGAGCAAAGATCAAAGTGAAATGAATAAAATAAAATGAGTGATGGGAAGGGAATGGAAAGGAAAAGAAAGGGAATGATGTGAAGTTAACTGAAGGGGCTGGTAAGAACATACGTGTGTTTGTATCGAGATACATGAAGATAAAGAATAAAGAAAAAAAAAATATTACAGTTAATCAGATCAAAGCTTTTTGATGATGATGATAACTTTAATGTACAAACGTCTAAATGGAATTGAATGAAATACAGAATAGAATAGAATAGAATAGAATGGGTGGGAAACTAGTGCTTAGCAACCAAAAATAAGCCGCCTATTTATGACTTCTCATCCTTGGATTGCTGCTGCTGCTGCTACCCGACTGACTAAATTCTATATTTTATAAATGTTTTGTTATTAAGTATTATCACTTTGTCACTAGTATTCATATAATTCAGCGAAAGCTTAACATAAGTACGTGTATAGTAGTTATAAAACATTGTACCTACGTTTAAGGGAGATTAAAAATTAACAAAAAAGTAAGAAAGGAAAGATAAAATTTAAACTCTAAGTCAGAGAAGCGACAACTTGCAGCTCAAGAGTTCAAAAACTGACATAGGTTGCCATAGGAAAAAGCTCTCTGAGATGTCTTAATCGACGGTGATTATTTCCATGTTGTTTCCTTTCCACAGTTGAAAAACTGAGAGAACATACTTATATTTTACACTTCAATATCTTGTACATTTGCCGTGTCGTGTCTGTCTGAACGCTATAAACACAAAAACTATTAAATGAATTTTCATACGGTTTTCACTAATGGGCAAAGTGATTTATCAGGAAGGTTATAGGTCTATAATTTATTAAGTTTTTGCGGATATTGGATGAAATATGACGATCATATCCATCACTTTCGAAAATCAAAGCAGTGAATTATGTTAACCACATAACCAAAGTGTCGATAACGTCGTAGACAATAGAAAGTAGTGTGGCTGATAAAGGAGTGTAATGTAATGAAGCAGTTCTAATATTGAAACAATATAAAAATCTTTTGCTGAAATGCACAAAGAAATTTCAATTTTAGCAAAAACTTAAAGAAAAATTGAATCTATCTTCCCAAAATATCTATCTATCTATTTAATTAGAGGTAAAACATTTCAATTTCACATCTCCATCTCGTATATAATAAGTAGATCCAATAAATGCCGGACCATAGAAATCCGCGCCGGGTTTCGCTAGTTTGATATAATTATCATTGTGTACCAAGTTTCAACTTAACAGCTCAAAAACTGTGATGAGTTTGCATAGAAAACGGTTTACAGACACCGACGGACATTTCTCATCTGATGCTCCTCGTCGACGGTGGTGATTATTTCCATGTTGTTTGGCTGTTTATGGGGTCCGGAAGTCCGACATAGTAGTACAATTCTATGCATTGACGCTGTGATAATATTTTTTTTCATATTAAATTTATAAATCTAAACATTTTTTATGCAATTTATTTCAATTTTGTAATCCATAAAAATAGAATTTCATAGGAATTATAGTAACCTACATACAATATTACATACATCTACAATACAATGTATGTATATTGTGAGAAGCCTTTTTCTCACATCCATTGAGAAGAAAATAGTAATTGTGTATATTTTAGTATATATGCCATTCGACTCTGTTATTTCAAGTATTTTTCTTTAGATAGAATAGAAAAAAAAAAAAAATTATGACTATTGATTGAATTTATTATTGTATAATTCTATAGAATTCAATTTTTCTTTCTGTTTTTGTACACATGATATCCAATTGTTGTGTCGGACATTACTAACATGCATACGTAGTACGTACTTATCCCCACTCATTGTGTATGAAAGAAAAGGTGAAAGACCTTTGGAAAATAGAAATCAGGTCACATGTATACAATGTGCATATTTGTGTATTGGACATGCAAACGTAATTTGAATCTATTATCTAATAATCCTGTTGCGCTATGTATTATGTCATCTAATATTCAATAGGTATGTAGCTAGCACAATTTGTCCTTCTCTTCTCTTCCCTTCCCTTCCCTTCCCTTCCATTCACATTTTGCATTTGATATTTGAACAAATCATAGAAAATGACATCCATATAAAAATTGTTCAATCATTCAATCTAATTTTGCATTTTCAAACTCATCATTTATGTTAATTATAAAGTAGAAGATTGATTATCTTCATTGTTCACAATTTCAAATTGGAAATAACGACTACTAAAAATACAAAATTATAAATAACACACAAAAAAAAAAAAATAAAAAAAAAAAAAAATTGTAAAATGCACAGAATCTGCGGATGTTATTCGAAACCTTGGATTAATTTCTAATGTGAATTTTTGTAGAGAATTTTGTTTAGCAATTCGCAATTCTTAGTTTTGGCCAGTTGGCTTTGATAATAGGGAAGTGGTCGCTATTGTAGAGGCCTTTTTCTATTTGTCAATTAGCCTACGGCACTAAATCAGCAGAGCAAAGAGACATCTATACGCGCCATTGTTTAGCACTACTGTAATAGAGTCATCGATAATTTTAGCTAAGCTACAACCTTTGGGATTGTTTTTGGGAGAGCCTCATTTGGTATGCCGAACTGATCCCAATATTTTCTATTTAGGTGTTAAATTTAATACAAAATAAAAATCTTTTATAAAATCTGATAAAATCGAAAACCACTTAAGGTGCTTTTACTGTACACTGCATATAACTAATGCGACAATTTCATTTTGTTTGCTTCAATAAAGCAATCAGACTAACTAGACATGTTGCGTATGACATGAATCGCAAAATTTTTCTAGCTTTAGTCAAATATTATAGAAGCCATGAATCGGGTATCGTGTCTATCAGTTAGTAATCGAGTGAACTAGCAAACGAACGACGAACAAGCAAACGAGAGAACCAGAAAAAAAAAAACCGAGCGTGTGAGAAATGAGCGAATGATTGAATATGAGCAAGAGAAATAGAAAAAAAAAACGCTAAGCTTTGATGATCTATGAACCAGAAAAATGAAAAAAAAAATAGAAATATTAAATGCAACAACAACAACAATAAATGAGTTCGTCATTATTTATTATTATTGTTTTTGTTGCTTGCTTGTAAGTGGAGAACCGAGCCGAGGCGGGTTGAATCGAACCGCCGAACCTCATCCAATTCAGTTGTATGCGGAATTTTCACTTAAACAGATTGGATCAATTCCATTCATCAGTTTATCGAGACGTGTTAACCGCACTATAAACTTTACCAACTTAGTATAAAAACAACAACAATAATAATAAATAGTTTATTAAAATTATTATTTATTTTGATATATGAAACAAAGAATTTATTGTAAAATGTAATGTGAATAGTGTGAAATTGATATCGATCCACAATCAATCATACGTGAATGTGTGTTCGTTGTGATTGTAATGTATTGATTTAATATTGTGGCCTGGCCTACCTTCTTCAAAACACTACTTACATGCCCTGCTATGCCTATCTATCTACATATTTGTAATATCTGCAATATCTATGAGTACTGAGTATCATCTGCCTATGACTAATCTAAAAAAGTTTAACCACAAAATTAATCAATTTAAACGAATCGAAACGAATGGAAATGCATCGAAACGAAAGCAGATAAAGACCTCAAAGTGAATGAATTGAAATATTGTAAATAATCTGTTGAGTCTCTAAAAGTTACCCCAAAAGTTTAAAGTCTAGAAAGTCCATGACTTGATGATGACGATGTTGTATTAGCAAAGAGTCGTCGGGGTCTTTAATTTTTTACCCGATATTACATTGTTGCATTTGCATTCGCATTCATTGTGTGATTGCTCTAATTTTTCAATAAAATTCAACTATAGTTTAAGGGGTAAAGTGTGTTGTGGAAGAGAGGTGAGAAACGAAGAGAAGAGAATAGTTGTGTATTAATTCGTGATGCGCGTTCTAAGCGCCGATTTACGTTTGCGTCTACGAAATCGCAATCGTTCATTCAAGCGTGCAGCAAGCGCTGATGATGCCACAGAACAAAGTTCTATCATCAATAGAAATGCATATGTTGATGATGAAGATTATAATAATAGAGACGACATCATAGTCAAGCATCAATTTTATGTGCATGGTAAGCACATCACTGAAGTGAATATAAATACTAATCTCTTATTATTATTATTTAATGTTTTTAATTGTTTTTTAAATTATTTTTAAAGACATAAGACAATGGATGAGAAGAAAAGGGAGAAGAGACTCCTATATACATTGTGTATATTGCTTAATTAGCATAACAAAGCAAGTGAAATTCAGCCATGCTTACTGACCATGTCGTCTATACTATCATCTATTGAAAACTATTTTAGTAGAAGATTTAGCCATCAGTTATCAGCCATCAAAGAAACTTCATTTTAAAAATGAAAATGTATCATCATCATGATATTAAGGCTGATCAAGCTGAACTACTCGTTGGGAATAGAGTGGCCTCACTCAGCCTTTATACTCATTCACTTCTAACTATTCTGATTCTATTTGACCGTGGTAACCACCAGTAGATTCGAGAGCAAAATATCTTCAACATAACATCGATCACTTAGAAAATGAAGATGAAACATTTTCATTATAATTTTCCATATTTTCTTCTTGTGTTTTTCTAATTTAGTAATTCAATTAAATAAAATATGCAAAGTTTTCTTTTCATGCTTTCATTATCATTATCCATTACCAATATAATCATTATTATTATTATTGTTATTGACTTTCGCTATACTTTCACGAGATTTGTAGCACGCTTTGCTGTCACCTGCTACTGCTACCGCTGTTACTGTTACAGATGATATTGCTGATGCTGTTGGTGTTGATGCTTTTATTGATGTTGATGATTCTTTTATAAGAAAATAATAGTTTTTCACTTAAATATTTAGCTTTCGATTTTTCTATTGAATTTTATTGACTTTTATTTTTATTCTTTCATAGTAGAATTGAAATGTCTATTGTTCACAACTAAAGTGATTGCATTGTATGATGGAGAGTGAGTGAGCAGTGAGTTTGAATTTGTGAGAAAAGAGGAAGCGGAGTAATAGTTAACCAAAAACAATAATAAAACTCTTAAGTAAAATTCTTTGAGAAGAAATGATTTTCTAGAAACCTTAAAATGTACTAATTTGTGTCATATTAGTACTGTGGCTGGAAAAGTTGTAAAAAAATTACTAAATAAAATGTATTTTATCGCTGGTTAAGACCTGCAATTACATACATACCTTGTTTTATATAAAACAGATTTCTTTTTGGAAGATTTCTTTCTCCTTTGAAGCGGTCTTTATGAGGTGTCCACTTTTCGAGGTCTTCAAATGAATTGAGTTGTTACTCGGAGCATGAATGACCCAATAGTGAATATCAACTAGTAGTATTGTTATGGACATTTTACGGAATGGTTTTTTTGTTCTACTGCTTTAAACGGACTACTGTTTAATAATCCACAGCAAGACCAGTTCCATGACTTTTAAATGAATGCGTATGATTTTTTGTATCACAATTTAACAAGTGCAAGTTATTATTGCATTTCACATAATGGATCCTGATGCCTAAATGCCTACAATTCTTTGTCTTCTGATAGAGAGACCTTGAATATCATAAAGCTCCTGCACAAGCATTCATAACAAATAAAAATAAGAATTCTGCAAGTGATTAGTGATTAGTGAAATAGCAATAAATAAGTATCCTGATGCGCAGATAGGCACGTCTTATGACGGCAGTAGAACTATAGATGCTTGTGCATAAAAAGGTGCATCGGAGAATAAAGTATGTATGGAATTTGTCATCGATTGGTCAATGCTCGTGTGTTTGCCTGTCATTTTTTATTTCAACTAATCTCTCAGTTGAGCAATGAAGCTAAATATACATTGCGTAAGCACATGTCGCATTTTTTATGTGATTTTCTGCTATTTGACTAGGACTTTAGAGACAAACATTCTACCAAACGAGGTGTTTTGCAAGGAAGGAAATAAATGGAAGTCTGATGGTACATGGTTTAGACTACATATATGGTGGATATAGCAACCCATTACAAAGAAAAAAAATAATTATGACGAAACTTGTATATGAACTCTCAATGGCGTGATGGATTGAGCATCTCAGGACGTTTCTGTGTATGTGGTCACTTAATTTCTATTGCTACTAGTTGATAACATTGAAATTAATTATTTTGTTGCAATAAAGCAGTTCAGAGAAAACTGTTTTCTTTCATTCTACCATCATCACATTCTTTTGGCGGGTATCCTTTTTGGTTAGTCGTACCATTATTAATGAATTGGTGTACTTACTTATAATAAATTTTTTTTTATTAAGTACTAGTTATCCGAGCAGACGTAGCCTGCCTTTTATTACCAAAAAATAAGTGGATACTGATTGGTTGACCTGATGAGATGTTTGACAAAGACGATTTGATTGATTTTAAAATATAACTCTAAGCTGTATGCATCTCACTTGCACACATCTCTTTTGTTGATTTTTTTTTTTAGATTTTTCGACTGTTCCTATGGGGTTTGAATTTTGGGTTTTCCTAAACCTTTCCCATGAATCACTCTGTCTATTGGTTAAAACCATTTAAAAATGTGTTCGGCAATTTTTGTGTGTATTGCGATGTATATAGATAAGTAGTATGTTCACAAGAAAATCATAAAATCATTAATTTGATCCCTCAAAATCATAGTAGTGATTAATCTGTAGGTCCAAATCGAGCCAAATAATAAGGATTATATTGAAATATTTAACTGAAATTACGACTATTAACCTTTGGCATTGAATCCACAAGATTTTGACACCTTTGGGGAGGAATGAAGCCCCCAAGCAGTCTCTCTAAGTGGTTTCCAAAGCTGTTCCACATTACTTGGTCGACGTTTGGGAACCTCATTCTCCACGTCACAACACATTTTCTAAATTAGATTGAGGTATGGTGGTGATTGTGCAGGCCTTTCAAGTATATTTATTCTCTTGTGCTTCAGATAATTGTCCTGCTGAAACATCCAAATCAGTGACATTTCTTTACTAGCATATCTCCTGTATTATAAGCCCATAAAGATGTCCATCCGTAAATTTCGTTAATATTACGAGAAAAAGTCAAGTTATTTTAAGCTTCTAAACCATTTTATGTCAATCAATCAATCTTAGAAGGGGGCTACCGAAACGACGAGCGTCTTCAATTGAAAAATTAACCATTATAGAATAGGGTAAAATAAAAAAAAAAAAAAAAAACAGATTGCAAAATTTATTAAAAAAGAAATAGTCTTAGTATGAAAGGCTTGCATCTTTTATTCTTCTTAACTGACCCTCGTTTACACATAGTAATTTATTACTAGTGGATAAAAAAGAAAGAAATTTATCAAATACATAGTACAATAATTTGATGCTTAGTTTTTAGTAATATTTCAGAATATGTATATTCGTATTACGGATTATATGAGAGGATAGTTAGTTAAAAGGAGTTCATCCAGAAATCATACGGTTCATTGTGGTGCCTGATGTAGAGTACTATTAGCAGCTTCAGTGTTTGCTACTCCATTTTAGGATCCTTACACCTACTTAGCCCCTTTACCACTACATGGTGGTAATTCAGCAAGGTGCTGTTACGGGTTGTTCTTACTTCTTTAGGTGAAGATTCCGCGAACAGAGGAAAGTCTCCTAGTGGCACTTTTGCTAAAGTGCTCAATTCCTCAAAAAATGGTTCCCTGAGAAGACGGGTACGTCTTCTAAGAAAAGCAGGGTAGTCACAGAGGAGTTTTTGAATACTCACTGGTTCTTCTTCATTTTCAAAGCTTCGACAGACACGCATCCTGTGGGCCATCAACCCAATTGCGCATTGCATTGTTAAGATTCCAGTTATCATCTGAATACTTTTCTTATGAAGTGGTAGGAACTCGCAGATCCGTTTTGGTTGGTAGCAAGGCCTGATTGTCCTAGCAACAGTACAACCAGGCACTTTCGCCCACCTACTGTCTGCTAGCTCCATGGTATTAGCTTACAGTCTTGAAAGGAAAGGGTTGAGGTCACGATGTACTGTTGAATTACGAACAAACCATTCGCAGCCAGTGAAAAGACGCAACGCTTTCTTTAGCACGGTCTGGACTAGCTTGCAGTTTGACTTCGCAGCTAGACTCCAGACTAGTATACCATATAGGCAATAGTGCAAGACGAACTGCTGTTATACTGTTCGTTTGTTAAGCAACGTAGGTTTGCTGCTGCTGTTGAGAAGCCAGAAGAGCTTTCTTAATTTAGGTCGACAGGTTCCAAATACCGTGGTGATATACTCTCTGAATATGAGTCTTTTGTCGAGGTTTTTCGGCTTGTTGCATTAGAGCATCGCTCTGCCGTTAAGGTGGATGGCCGGTGGCGTTCCTTGTTGGTGCATTTATCCCCATTGAGCTTTATGTTCCATCTCCCGGCCCCATCTTCAAAAGTATGAAGGTATTCTATTCTTTTGTTTTCTGCACATGGTGTCCAATAGTTGTTCTGGACCTTACTAACATACATAAGTACTTATACCTACTTATTGTGTATGAAAGGAAAGGTGAAAGACCTTTGGAAAATAGAAATCAGGTCACATGTATACAATGTGCATATTTGTGTATTGGACATGCAAACGTAATTTGAATCTATTATCTAATAATACTGTTGCGCTATGTATTCTGTCATCAATATATTCACGCTTTTCACATTGCATTTATGTAGCTAGCATAATTTGTCCTTCTCTTCTCTTCCCTTCCATGCACAATTTGCATTTGATATTTGAACAAATCATAGCAAATGACATCCTTATAAAAATTGTTCAATCATTCAATCTAATTTTGCATTTTCAAACTCATCATTTATATTAAATATAAAGTAGAAGATTGATTATCTTCATTGTTCACAATTTCAAATTGGAAATAACGACTAAAAAAAAATACAAATATAAATAAAACACAAAAAAAAAAAAAAAAAAAAAAATTGTAAAATGCACAGAATCTTAATTCTTAGTTTAGGCCAGTTGGCTTTGATAATAGGGAAGTGGTCGCTATTGTAGAGGCCTTTTTCTATTTGTCAATTAGCCTAATGCGCTAAATCAGCAGAGCAAAGAGACATCTATACGCGCCATTGTTTAGCACTGCTGTAATAGAGTCATCGATAATTTAAGCTAAGCTACAACCTTTGGGATTGTTTTTGGGAGAGCCTCATTTGGTATGCCGAACTGATCCCAATATTTTCTATTTAGGTGTTAAATTTAATACAAAATAAAAATCTTTTATAAAATCTGATAAAATCGAAAACCACTTAAGGTGCTTTTACTGTACACTGCATATAACTAATGCGACAATTTCATTTTGTTTGCTTCAATAAAGCAATCAGACTAACTAGACATGTGGCAGAGCGAAGCATGATTGTTGCGTATGACATGAATCGCAAAATTTTTCTAGCTTTAGTCAAATATTATAGAAGCCATGAATCGGGTATCGTGTCTATCAGTTAGTAATCGAGTGAACTAGCAAACGAACGACGAACAAGCAAACGAGAGAACCAGAAAAAAAAAAACCGAGCGTGTGAGAAATGAGCGAATGATTGAATATGAGCAAGAGAAATAGAAAAAAAAAACGCTAAGCTTTGATGATCTATGAACCAGAAAAATGAAAAAAAAAATAGAAATATTAAATGCAACAACAACAACAATAAATGAGTTCGTCATTATTTATTATTATTGTTTTTGTTGCTTGCTTGTAAGTGGAGAACCGAGCCGAGGCGGGTTGAATCGAACCGCCGAACCTCATCCAATTCAGTTGTATGCGGAATTTTCACTTAAACAGATTGGATCAATTCCATTCATCAGTTTATCGAGACGTGTTAACCGCACTATAAACTTTACCAACTTAGTATAAAAACAACAACAATAATAATAAATAGTTTATTAAAATTATTATTTATTTTGATATATGAAACAAAGAATTTATTGTAAAATGTAATGTGAATAGTGTGAAATTGATATCGATCCACAATCAATCATACGTGAATGTGTGTTCGTTGTGATTGTAATGTATTGATTTAATATTGTGGCCTGGCCTACCTTCTTCAAAACACTACTTACATGCCCTGCTATGCCTATCTATCTACATATTTGTAATATCTGCAATATCTATGAGTACTGAGTATCATCTGCCTATGACTAATCTAAAAAAGTTTAACCACAAAATTAATCAATTTAAACGAATCGAAACGAATGGAAATGCATCGAAACGAAAGCAGATAAAGACCTCAAAGTGAATGAATTGAAATATTGTAAATAATCTGTTGAGTCTCTAAAAGTTACCCCAAAAGTTTAAAGTCTAGAAAGTCCATGACTTGATGATGACGATGTTGTATTAGCAAAGAGTCGTCGGGGTCTTTAATTTTTTACCCGATATTACATTGTTGCATTTGCATTCGCATTCATTGTGTGATTGCTCTAATTTTTCAATAAAATTCAACTATAGTTTAAGGGGTAAAGTGTGTTGTGGAAGAGAGGTGAGAAACGAAGAGAAGAGAATAGTTGTGTATTAATTCGTGATGCGCGTTCTAAGCGCCGATTTACGTTTGCGTCTACGAAATCGCAATCGTTCATTCAAGCGTGCAGCAAGCGCTGATGATGCCACAGAACAAAGTTCTATCATCAATAGAAATGCATATGTTGATGATGAAGATTATAATAATAGAGACGACATCATAGTCAAGCATCAATTTTATGTGCATGGTAAGCACATCACTGAAGTGAATATAAATACTAATCTCTTATTATTATTATTTAATGTTTTTAATTGTTTTTTAAATTATTTTTAAAGACATAAGACAATGGATGAGAAGAAAAGGGAGAAGAGACTCCTATATACATTGTGTATATTGCTTAATTAGCATAACAAAGCAAGTGAAATTCAGCCATGCTTACTGACCATGTCGTCTATACTATCATCTATTGAAAACTATTTTAGTAGAAGATTTAGCCATCAGTTATCAGCCATCAAAGAAACTTCATTTTAAAAATGAAAATGTATCATCATCATCATGATATCAAGGCTGATCAAGCTGAACTACTCGTTGGGAATAGAGTGGCCTCACTCAACCTTTATACTCATTCACTTCTAACTATTCTGATTCTATTTGACCGTGGTAACCACCAGTAGATTCGAGAGCAAAATATCTTCAACATAACATCATCGTCACTTAGAAAATGAAGATGAAACATTTTCATTATAATTTTCCATATTTTCTTCTTGTGTTTTTCTAATTTAGTAATTCAATTAAATAAAATATGCAAAGTTTTCTTTTCATGCTTTCATTATCATTATCCATTACCAATATAATCATTATTATTATTATTATTATTGTTATTGACTTTCGCTATACTTTCACGAGATTTGTAGCACGCTTTGCTGTCACCTGCTACTGCTACCGCTGTTACTATTACAGATGATATTGCTGATGCTGTTGGTGTTGATGCTTTTATTGATGTTGATGATTCTTTTATAAGAAAATAATAGTTTTTCACTTAAATATTTAGCTTTCGATTTTTCTATTGAATTTTATTGACTTTTATTTTTATTCTTTCATAGTAGAATTGAAATATCTATTGTTTATAATTAAAATGAGTGAATTGTGCCTATGAAAGATGGTGGGAGAGGGAGCGTTTTTAGAAAGCTTAAAATGGGAGTGTCATTGAGTCTCGTATTATTTCCATTGCTTTTTAATATGTATGTCTGGTCAAGATAAGATGCCTCTTCCATCACTTGGCATCAAGTTTGGACTAATGAATGCAACATTTTTTCATCGAATGTGAACGTTGCTAATATCTATGAGTTTATAAATTAATATGTGAGAGAAGTCAAAGTCTTCTTTTGCAGCCGCAACCTTAAACCATTTATTATCTGTTTGGTTGGACATTTGTGATAAAATCCTAAGGGTTCATAGAAGGAACGATATTCAACAGTTTTGTGAAAAAAACACTGGGACTATTCTTATCCTCTATAACCTCTTTAAATCCATAGAGTATAATATTGATCTTACTGCAAACATCTTCATTTTATATAAATTTAACTTTATACTTTTTCATTTATTTTAATTTTTTCTATTTCCTCAAATGTTCAATAAGTCATTGTTCCTTTTACTGACTAATTGCATGTGATACTTATATACGTATAAGTAGTATGTACACTTAAGGGGGGGGTAGCCCTCCCCTAATATTATTACAACAAAAAGAACAACAATAACAACACATATGCACACACACACATTGCCTCGTGTTACAAAACAATAACAAATGAAAGTTTATTATCACAACAACAATCATATAATAATAATAATTATAATAATAATGATAATAAGAATAATAAACGATATTGCTTTGTTAGTAGTCATCTATCCATCTAACCATCCATCAATCCATCAATCAATAACATAAATTGCATTTGTTGTTCCATTTCTTATTCTCGTTATTTTGTTGTAATTGTTGTTGCTATTAGTTTATACATTTCCACAATAGTATTAATGGCTATTATCACTTTGACTTGTTGTTTGTAACACAACATATAGAACCTTAAGTTGGTGGCCCCATGAAAAAATAGATTGGATTGGATGGAAACGATCTGCATGACAAGGAGAATGGATTAAAGCAAGGGCGGTTCTTAATGGTTCATTCTTAATTATTCAAGATTTTATCAATATTTCTTAGAAGATCAGCCATTCTTAGACTACATACTAGTTTAGTTTATTAATGCAGAAATTAAGTTTAAGTAAGGAAGCCTAGAGTGGGGCCTGCCTTTTATATATGTGGGTACAGACACGACGATTCTGAAAGAGGTATTCACCATATTGGCGATTTCAGCGTTCTTCAAAAATTTCTCTCCACTTCTCCCTTTATACTTGTCTGCTTGCACTCAATACAGGGTTGGACACACCAACCAGGAGTACCACATCTTACGATTCCCCTGAGTGGTCGGGTCTACGTCCTGGAATCAGCCGACGTAAGTTTGCCAAGAACCACTCACCCCTGCCGCGAGTCTTCAGTTGTACATGCTCCATCCTCCGTGGCTTCAGATGTACACGCTGCAGCCCCCCTTGCAGTTACAACAACAACAACAACCACATCTAGATTTGTTGTTGTTAGTATACTAAAATTAAAATCAAGTATTTAGTCTAACATGATTGATATGAATGTTTATGAAAATTGTAGTATGTTGTGAGGATTGTTGTTAAGACCAAAGTTAAAAGTATTTAAGCTTCGGTGAAACCAAAGTCACTAATGTCACTGTTAGTCTTCTTATATAATGTAATTTTTTTTTGCTTAGTGATAATAATAATGAATAATAATGATGATTTTATGCACTTGAAATTGTTGTTAAATTTAATTTACTTTATGAAACTTGAAGGGGATGGAAACTAAAGTGAGATGAGGTGCGTACACGGTGCTTATGTTGTTACTTATTTGCCGGTTGTATCTTTTTTGTTTATGTTGTTGTCATTGTTGATTTTGTGACTTTGTTGCGTGTCTCTGATGTTTCACTGTCACTGCCTGCCTCACTACTCGTATGTGCCTTTGGCACAGTCATTGTCACTGTTTGCCGCATCGCCAACACCTTTTTGTCATCATTTTTATTCTCTTCTTTAGTCAAAGCACGCGAACTAACTTTGGCAAACAAATACACACACACACACACACATACACACAAACAAATACACATGCATACAGTAAGAAAGACACGTCATTTTCATGGTAAACTTAAGTGGTGCGGTGAGTGGTGGTAGAAGTAGACAAACGTCAGCATATAGAAACACCAACAAAAAAAGAAAAACAAAACAAAACAAAAAAAAACAAAAAAAAACAAAAAAAAACAAAAAAAAAACAGTCACTAGATGACATAATTGGCTCCAGGTTTTTGTCATTCCCTCTATTTTTGCTCCTTCTAAACTAAATTGTGTGATGCCAATCGCGCACAGTGTTCTTTCTTTCTCAAGAAAATAAAATGATAATTTTTTGATCCCATCGAAGCTTAATTAATTTACAATAGTTTCTTCTACTAATTCAAATTATTCGTTAGTTCACCCTTTCTGTGTTCCATAATTCAATGAACTAATAACTAAATTACCAATTTATGCAAGTCTTCATTTAAAAATGTTAATAAAAATCAACCTTGACCACAAATATTCGGTTTAAATGGTGGCTGCTGAGTCTATTGTAGCTCAAAGCTTAAATTATTCTGAATTAGAGTTATGCCAAGAAAAGGCTATCAGCTCAATTCTACTTCGAAAACTGTCTTTTTTTTTAATAGGTGAAGTCTTAGATGATCAAATAGTTATAGCTTAATCGATTTTCCCCTCACGATGATGAATATTATGGGGTCTCTGTCGAAATAGATACAATTATTAAATTATGTATTTATATTTTTCATTAAATTGCATAGTACTAAATAGTAATAATCGTACTATAAAGGCTATTAAGTGTAAAAGAGGATTATAATGTGGAATTACTAGATACCCTGGCAGATGTTGTCCTGCGTCTGTTCCCAAAAAAATTAGTGAATACTGATTGGATGACCTGATAAGATGACGACTTAATTGATTTTAAAATATGTCACTAAGCTTAATATGCATCTCACTTGCAAACCTCCCTTCTTTTTTGTTTTTCGGCTTCCTTGGTTTGTTTTTTGATTTTTTTTTTCTCTTAAACCTTTCTCATGAATCACTCAGTCCATTGGTGAAAACTGTATGAAAATACTTTCCGTAGTTTTTGAGTTTCTCACGTTCAGACAAACAGACAAACGCGACGCGGGACTTCGTTTTATAATATGTATAGATATCATCATAGTATAATGCTGTAAATATTCTGTTAAACTGATCAATATATGAATAAATTGAAAAAATGTTTAGTGCTAAAATTTGAAAAATGAAAATAAGTATGATAAATTAATATCTATTCATTATTTCATCATTGGATCAATAAAATGTTTGGTAAACTCATAAATAGGTTCTTGGATGCACAGGAGGAAAGTGGTGATCATTTTAAGATTCAACTAGGAGTTGAAGTGGATTCGGATAAAGGTTCATAGATTTGTGAAGTGGGGAAAGTGTCGTGGGACATTCCAGAAACCTGCGAAATATAGAATTAGTATAGTAGTTGTAATATTGAATGATTGACTGATGATGAGAGGAGAGTTGTTGTTATGTGTTCCAAGCAAATTTGAGGAATTAAAATTATAATTTGTTTTTGTTTTATAGAGTTTTTTTTTATCTTATTTTATACCAATGTGCAGTGTTTTAGTGGCTAAATAATTAAGCTCTCTCTTAAAAATATGTACTCTTTCTCTCTTAATAACAAACCAAACAAACAACAATATATCAGCGGTTCTTAAAATTTATTTTGGTGAACGCCTTTCCAAAATTTACAATTTTACACATGTATATTTGTTGTTTAACAATCTTCATAGGTTGTATATCTACATTATATGGTGTAATAAAAATTGTTAAATTATTGCAAAAAAATCAATATTCATATTGATGTTTTATATCTCGAATATTTCCATCATAACACGAACAGAAGAAATGACATGTACATTTTTCAATAAAATTGAAAATTTGGAGCAAAATCCCAGATTATGAAGCATGGGAAAATACTCTACTATATTTAAGTATATTTATACATATAAAACAAAGTTGGAAAATGTGTATGTTTCCCCCTAGCGCCCGTAATTTTCAACCGATTTGAAAGCGTTGTGTATTGTAGCAAGCTTCCTGTAACATATAGCGTTTATTTCATCAAAATCGATTTATAAAATCGTTCAAAATTAGTGGATCAAAATTTGCATATAAAACTTAGAGACATATTTTCAAATCAATCAAGTAATCTTTGTCAAACAAAGTAAAATTAATATCATTTCTTTTTTTAATTTATATAATTATATTAGTAAATAGCAATGGGGAAAAAAAAAAAAAAAAAATTAAAAATTGAAAAAACAAACTAAGTTTCACATGTAGATTGGGCCACAGCAACGCGGGGCCGGGCACAGCTAGTATGTATATAAAAATTAGTGTTTTGTTTGTTCGTATGATATGCGCTGCTTTGATTGCATAAAAACTTTGTAAATGTGTATGGTTGGTTCCTGGCTTGAAAATAGGACAGTATTGGTCTCGATATGTGTTACCGTTCTCGATATTCGGGTTATTCAAATAACCCCTAAAAGTATATGTGCTACAATTAATTACCTAAAATATCACTCTAATCTGCTCTTTCTAAAATATATCAAAACCGATCCCATCAATATATGTATAAAAATGGGTGCAATGCAATAGTTGGAATTTCTCAAATTATTTATTTTTAGCGAATAAATCTATAACTCGAAATTAAAAATTATTTGTACATTATGCTACAACAGCTTTGGTCTTCTAAAGCATCCATAAGACGAACGTTTCTTTTGGTTCATACTAAAGTGACGACCCACATTTTAAGAAACACTGGCTACTCACATACATTTGTGAATTTAAATGCATTGCACAAAAGTACATTTATATATTTATTACAGAGTTTTTATCCCAGTCTACAATTAGTCGAAGTAAGCATAAGGTCGGGAATTTATATTTGTGGTTCGATGAGTAATTCGAGACACAGTTTAAGAATCGTTCGCTACTACTAGTAATTTGTGACGCAGTTTAAGAAGTGATTGCTTCTACTAGTGACGACTCGTAACGCAGTGTAAGAATCGTTAGCTTCTGCTAGTGATTCGAGACATAGTTTATAAATCGCTGACCTGGCTTGCAACTTCAGTCTTCTATAAATTGAAATCGTTTCCACAAGTTGCACATGTTACTTGTTGTTATTGTTTTAACTGCAAGTTAAGCGGTTCAACTGTTGCATCTGCGAGTACAGTCTTGCGGCAGGAGTGAATGGTCGGTCCTTGGCTACTGATTGTTGTCGGGTGATTCCACTCAGGGGAATCCCTGTTATTTCTTGTGCATTCTTTTGATTTGATTGAGTCACAGCTTAAGAACTACTGACTACTACTGGGTGCTTATACTATACGTACGTATGAATAATTTTTTTTCTTGGGAGTTTTTATCGCAGTTGTCTTGACGTCGACAACAACGACCGACGATGATGATGACGGCGTTGCTAAATGATAAAAGCTCTTCATTCCCTCATTACGAGTATTTACTTCTTCTCGTTGACGTTTTTCTGTTTTTGTTTTCGTTTTTGTTTTTGATGATGTTTTTGTTTTGCGGTGGGCGCTGCTTTTTGTTGTTTTTGTATCTTTTCGGACAAGCAAAAATAATTACCAACAATAATAATAACAATAACAACAACAACATCTGTGGTGAAGTCAAAGCCAAGCAAGCAAACAAACAAACAAACAAACGCCTGCTTCCAAGTCTCCAATTCCTGAGTCAGTTAGTCATTTAGTCAGTCAAGTCAGTTATTCAGTCAGTCACGCCACCAGTTACTAGTTGTCCGTAGTAATCCGTGGCATTAAAGCGAACTGAGCTGAGCTAAACGTACGTCGTCGGTCTTTCATCGTTCTCGATTTTATTTCTTTTTAATTTTTTTTAAAAAAACATTTTTTTTTTTTTTTTTTTTTGTTGTATCTTTTGGTGGGTCGCGAGTGAATTCTATTTTTCATTTTCATTGTTTTTTTTTTTTTTTTGTTGTTTAAATTGGAAAATCAAAAAAATTTATATCAAATGAAATTAAATTAAAATGTTACAAAAGTGCAATTTTCTTTCTTTCATTTCATTTATTTTTTATTTTATTTTGGTTTTGATAAATGGAAAAATGAAATTAAAAAATAAAGAAAATTTATTAAAAAGCGAAAGGAAAAAAAAAAATACAATTTTTTTCTTATATATGCTGATGTGTGTGTAAAATTTTAACCTGCAGCGTATTTGTTTTTCTTATTTAAAGAATTTATCTTCTTTAGTATTTTGAGTTGCTGGTGCTGCTTCTTCTGCTGTTGCTGCCACCGCGTGTGTTTCTCGTTGCTTGGGGCAGCATTTTATTTTCTTTTTTTTGTTTTTACTTTCTTTCTTTTTGTTCTCTCAGAAAAGCAAAGCAAAGTAAAGCAGCAAAGCAAAGTAAATCCAAAATCCAATTAGGTTTGTGATGTGTTTTTTTTTTCGTTTCGTTTCATTTCATTTTTTTTTTTTTTTTTTTTTTTAGATTTTTCGGCTTTAATTTTTCTTCTTCTTTAAGTTAAAACTTAAAACGCTTTAAGTAAGTAATTAAGTCACATTTGAAAGACACAAAAAAATAAGTAAATCTAAATGAAAACAAAAAACAAATTACACACACTAAATAATATATAATTATATACAATATTAATGGTGATGATCACAATATGATGATGATGTTTGTAATGATAAAGATGATAATAATGATGAAGAAATAGAATTTGTGAAATGGGGAAAACCCCCTTGAGAATATTTTGTATATGAATAAATATAATGCGCAATGTATTCATATCTGTGTGTGTGTTGCCAAATAAAATAAAATTATGTCATTTAGTAGAGTACATATGTATCTATGTGTGTGTGTGTGTGTGTGTGTGTGTGTGTCTTATTTTATGTATTTTTATTTTTTATTATTACATTGCATCATTTCTTCTCATTTTTGTTGTTGCAGTTTGTTCACTTGCGTATTGTTTGTTCCAAATCTTCCTTTTCCTGCTCTCTCAAAATTTGCATTGTTCACCACATATGTATTATAGATACAACATACACTTCCACTCTTACACACACTAACACACACACATACACGCACACGCTCAAACACACAAACACACACACACACACAAGCTTACTCACCCAAATCTCTCATCTCATTGATGGGGGAGTTACAGTGACTAATAAGCAGCAGCCATATGATTTAATATTCTGTTATACCACAATACAGTACAGTACACCCACATATGTACATATGTATGTAGATATGTATAAACTATTGCATACTAATTACAATTATGCTTATGTACTCAGAAATTCTGAAAATTGTGGCCTTGGCAATGATTTGCCTGCATCTCTGCATGCACCTGTTTGTTTCTACGTTATTAATAAACTAATTAAAATTCGAAAAAGAACCGTTGGTTGCACAATTCCATTGAAATCTATTCAATATGGAATGAGTTGTGAGTTGAGCTGAGTTGAAATGAAATGAAGTCCAAGGATAGTAATATGTCTGCCTTTCTCTCTGTCAGTTGTGTATTGAAATGAAGTCCAAGGATAGTATTCTGTTTGTCAGTTTCACAATTCCAACGAAATCTATTGAATGTGCGTGCAATCAGCTTTTTGCTTTTCAGCTTATTTTTGCATGTATTTGTACATTTATATGTTGCGGTCCAATATCATGGTAAAGAAAATGTTAACACGTGTAGTTTTAATTAGGTTGCTCCTAGCAGGAAGCCAAATCACAATTCAATGTCAGGTCTTTGAAATGAGGTTGTTGGAGCACAGAGCACAAATTCTTCGTTCGTTGATGTTGTACTACTCGTAATGTTGCAGATTATTTTAGAAAGAAAATAAAATCCACAAAACAGTATACACAAGCAACAAGTTTGCACACAAAACATTTCACCCTCTTTAATAAAAATTTCTTTCATTTCAAATAAACTAATCACTTATAGAATTCAAATAAACTAAACTAAATAATCGTTTATACATTCATACATAGTACATATGTACATACATAAGCTCGCTTTTCATTACTAATTGCGCAGAAAATGACTTTCTTTCTATTGCATAAAATAATCACATAGTATAACCCTTTTATGTTATGAATGGCCTGATCAAGACTGTTTTAGTAATTGAAATTATTTTAATGGTTAGTTTGACTTTTGTTGTTAATTGGTCACTCTTGCTTTTATTTTGATGGAAACGTCCTTTTTGCGTTATTATATTTTATGTTTTCATAATTAATGTCAGGAATATTGCTTATATATACTACACTGGTCTACATTGATTTGAATAAGAATTTCCACTCCTCTATAGCATTTAATTTTAAATTAGATTTGAAGAATGTTAAAATATTGAAATATATTTAAACGATAGATTCTTTTACAGAATTGTGCTTAAATCATGTTAAATTAAATGTTGAATAAGATACATATATAAATGTATGTAGTAACATAAACTACATAAACTGTTCCATTGCGCGTTGGCTACCCAAAAAGGCCAAAAAACTTGGTCGTATGGTTAACATTTGGTCATGTGGCTTACGTAGCGCAGTTCACTGCTTTGATTTTGGAAAATGTTAGAAATGTTAAGAGGTTTCCTGAAAATTTCATTAAAATCGATCAAGCGATTTCGAAGTCCATAAGGAAGTGGCCGAAATTCGACCACCCCGCCAGCAGAAAGATAAGAAAGCACTTCCTTTGAATGTTAAAATTCCTAAAACTAAAGTTAAAACTACCTTCATAAAGCTATGTAGCTTAAGTAGCACCTGCAAAAGCACGGATTATCACTTGTGATTGTGATGAACTTGATTTTTCATATACTCGTACTTATTAAAGTTTATTTTAGGCTGAGAGATTTTTTCCATCAATCTTTAACAAATCTGCCTGAAGTAGAGAAGTATTGTAGACAAATAAAAGGGTAGATTAAGAATATTTTTTAATAATTTGTTGGAGTTTTTTGATTACCGAGCCGTATAGCAGAATGGAAATGAAGAGCGACTTAAATATTGTTGTTAGTTTATTTTTAATTTTGACAGTTTAGATTTTCTGTTTATAAACGAATTTATTTAATAATATTCTTATTGTTTTATTTACCTTATCTATTGTGTCCTGTTTCTATGTAAATTGAAGATGAGTTTTTGTGAATGGTTAATATCCGATGTACTATTTTACGCTGTCTATCCATTGTATGGTTAACTGGCAAATTGGCGTTTGCTAAGTGGCAGCAGGGCTTTCTCTTTTTTTACTCATATTAACCTTGATTTTACACTTGTGAAAATATGATACTACATACACGTATATGGCGAAGTTATGAATGTATTGATAAAATTTTACTGGGGCGTAGAAAAGTACACCGGGACAGCTAGTTTTATATAAAATTGGAACTGATATATAAATTTATTGTACTATGTTTTGTATCGAGATTATTGATTCATTTTAAGGATTTTTTTTTTTTTTTTGTGGTGCTTTACGGCCAACTTTTCCCGGAATCTACATACCTATTTAGGTACACATATGAATGAGTTGGGTTGTATGGATTCAAATTTGCTCAATGTTATTCACATTACCGCGCGTCTACTGTACTCACTCAATAACTCACTTGACGAAAAGCTCAACCGCTCGCTCGCTTTGGTTACTTACTTGGTTGGTTACTCTTTCACTTAATTGTTCGTTCATCATAACTTTTTATCATATATATATATATATATGTATGTATAAATGTATGTACTTATATGTAATATACAATGTGAGTGTATATTTGTGACCTTGAACGTTTAATTAAAATTGCAAGGCAAATAAAAAAAAAAAAAAAATAAAATCCCAAAGAAAGAAAAAAAAAATTATTAGCAAAAAATTACCGAGGGCAAAACTTATGCAAGAGCGAAAAACTGGGAATGAGTGGGAGAGATTATAAAGTTGCAAAATATGTATGTATGTATTGTAGTATGTATATACTAAGTACATGGTTGGTTGGTTTCCGTGGCTGGCTCATATTGTCCACTACGAGCCACAATTAGCGCTAGAGTGCCGTTTTGATACCACATACTAAGTACATAGTATTATAAAATAATAAAAGTCACATATGCAGTTGCTGTTATTGTATTTGTTTTTGTTGCTTTTTCTGTTGTGTTCTTCTTTTTTTATGCTCTTCACGCAGTGAATAGTATTATACGTTTGTCATGAAGTTTGTAACACACAGAAGGATACATCGGAGGTCCCATAAAGTATATATATATATGTATTCTTGATCAGCGCGACGAGACGTTGATCTAGTCATGTCTGTCTGTCTGTCTGTCTGTATGTATGTATGCAAACTAGGCCCTTTGTTTTTGAGCTTTGCAGGGAGCTTTCTTTTTACCATACGCAGTACATTTGTTGGAATCAGTCGAATCGAACCAATATGGAGCTGAAATATGGACAATATAAGTGTCTGACCCGTATCCATCAACCTTCTAAATTTCAAGACTCGCGGACTACTAGAAGGGACGTGAAGAGTATTACAACTTCAGAATAATCTTTTTTTATATTTTTTTTTATTTCTATTTATTTATCAGTAAATTTTGCTGCGCAATATAGTGAAATTTTACAAAATGTAAAAAGTATGTTAGTGAAAGGAAAGCAACATTATGTCCTTAAGCTTAAAATCTCCTCTATTGATGTTGTTAATTCTTTCTATGTGTGTGTGCTGTGTATCTATGTATTTTTCATGCTAATTCTCTATTTTCATTTCACTATAATAGAATTCCCGTGAAAACGTCAAGTTCAGCTACAATCCTCAAAATATACTACATACTGTGTATGTTCGTATGAATGTATGTACTGTATTTTCAGCATCTAATATATTTGTGTGCGCCTGCACACAATCTATAGAGATACAGAGTCAGAGTGTTGAGCACAAAACAAATGCAACACATATACGTACATATGTATGTGTGTATGTATGTATGTATGTATATACAATAGTATAGTAGAGTATAGAATGTATGTATTTATTCAATGTTTGCCTTCAACAAACCGTTGGCCAAGGCTCCCACTGGCATAGCTTTCAAGGTCCTTTCATCCATCTACTGAGCTCGCTCCCATAACCATGGCAACCAGGTGGTAATAAATACTGCAAGCGAATTTCTCTGCTGTCTTTTGTTTTATAAATATTAGTACCTATATTTTTACTGGAAAATTTTAACGAGCTAACTTTTCTATATATATATATACTATGTATTATAATTCAAAACTTTAGTTCTGAGAATTGGCTTAATTAATTTTTTTATTTTTTTTTTTTTGTTTTATCAAAGTTTCCATTCGTATCTGCTGCAACATTGCAAGTACATACTTTGTGCTATGGTGCGTTGTACTGTGCTGTGCTGTGCTGTGCTGTGCTGTGTTGTGTTGTGTTGTGTTGTGTTGTGTTGTATTGCACTAATAGTTTTTGATTTATGGTGGTGAGTAAGTAAGTAGCTTGAATGATTTTGAGGAAACACAGCACAGAGTGCTTTCGACATTGAACTTGACTTTGAAATACTGTGTACAAAATGTACTCTCTTTGTCAGTGTTGATGTATTTCAATCAATATTTATTTACAGTCGTTGCATTATTTAAGCTAATAGAGATATATGAATATTATTTAATAGATTCAACTCATAGCACCTTACTTTATTCACATGAATAAATCTGACACTGAAACTAACATACAATAATAAACATATTCAAATAAATTATGATTTAAATTTTGTAATTTATGCATTTTTTTCCTTAATTTAACCATAGTTTTTGATTTCCGCTTTTTTATTTTGGCAGCCCAAACATTTTCTATGGGATTCAGATTGTATTTCTGAAAAAGTTAAAATTCTTGAAGAAATTAAACATGATGCCGAGTAACTTTTCTAAAGAAAAAAAAAAAAAAAAATATGAATATGTCGCTAAATCTAAAACTTCCAGTTCTTTCCTAATCAGCTCAGCAAACGAATTGTAGCAAAGAGAATCAGTTCAATGTGTTCAGGTATTTCGGCAAAGGAAAACTGCCACATTAGTTGCGTACTGCAAGCGTGGCAATCAATGATTTGCTGAAAGTAAATAGGCGACCCTTCGATCAAATTGAACTCAAAGTTCTTTAATACAAATGACAAGAGCCGCTGCTTTTGTTGCTCCGCGAGGAGCATTGACGTTCGGTGACATTGGCATTGGGGTGCGGTTGGCCAGATATATGCAATTCCTGATGTTACTTATATCTAAGGCCTTAATAGTCTCCTACCAAAAATTCGTTGATCAAGCGTCCAAAAAGGAAATTAAGGACATTTTTGTTCATTACAACAGAACATTGCTTGTTGGTGACCCACGTTGCTGCAAGCCAAATATGTTTGGTGGTCCAGGTGCCCGTGTCCGCTACCAAAAGTCTTACCGTTAATCTCCTGTGTGGGTTTTTTCATTTGGATTAAGAAAAATATTATCTTTCTTTGAATGAATGTGAATTAAAATACTTAAAAACAACGTAACTAACTACAATTTGTGGAATTAAAAAACTAGGAACCAATAATTTTTCCTTAGCAAATGGAGAACTTTAAAAACTTTTGAGTTTCATAAAATGGAAAATGTTCTTTATAAATGGTTTTTGTTGTAATACAAAATTCTCCTCAGCGTTTTGAAGAATACTTTCTTTTTTTTTTTTGTGTGCCTGGTGCGCCTTAGGTGTTGTCTGTTCCATTGCAGCAAGGAGCCAAAATATAGCATTTTGAGTCTCTGGACTGGGGTTGCATTGATCAGTGGTCTGATCAAACGGTTGTTGTAAGCCAACAAATGGTCGTGTGAAAGGCGAGCTGCTCCTCAACTACCGCCAAGTTCATGTCCCTATGCAAGGTTACGTTCCTAACATACCATGAACATCCTGTCATTAGGCGTAATGTCTTATTATGCAAGACTTCTACTACTACTACTACTCTCTTCCTTTGGAATTCAGGAGCAGTTCCCCAAATCTGGATGTTGTATCTCCATACAGAGTCAATAATTGGGCATAAACTGTACGCTTATTCCGGAAAGAGAGAAAAAGAGTTTTCTTCTCTCGGATAGAGAGTTTTCTTCTCCCGGAGAGAGAAAGTGATCTTCTCCCGTTGAGCAAACAGTGAAGCATTTTTATATTGTTTCGTCAGCTAAGTAAAATAAGCCTTTGATCCAGGTTGAGACAGGTATTTCACCTTATTTGATTGTCTGATAGTGTTCCCGCAGAGATGTACAGCCGGTGGATCATTCCTCCTCAGAGTAAAGCACACGTTGGCGCTTTTTTTTCTAAGTAAATATTCTCATGTTCCACCGGTTCGCCAATGTCTCTAACAGGTTGAGGTATTCTTGGATCCTATCTACAGCTTCATATTCACAATGGGAGCTGTAAAAGATGCCAACGTCGTCGGAAAAGGAAATACATAGTAAACTTGGCTTCAAAAACCTACAGATATTAAATATTTTTATGATTTAAAGCACATAACCTGAATGTACGAGTATATTCAATGTACAGTGGCTGAAATCAATAAGTGAAATGAACGATATTGAGTCCGCTTAAAAGCATGAATACTATAATCACCATTTTTCATAGCCCTAAAAAATCGAAGCACTTCAATTGTTCCATAAGTAGGCAGTATTAGTCACAAGCAAGAAACAGAAGACATGAATTACCTCTTATTTCTTAAAATAAATAACTAATTATATGTTATAACATAAACCCATGAATAAGTAATAAACCCACAAACAAATCTATTAATAGTATGTGTATGTCAGAAAGCATGTTTAAAACCTTAAGTAATTGCTAATGTAAATGGATCTGATTTGAATTAGTTCAAATAATTGAACGTGCAGTTTATGCACATACATACATAGCAATATACTATAATTGCTATCACATTACTGAGAATCAGGAAGCCCATATTAATCTAAAATGTTGTAAATGTTCTATATATACATACTAAATATATATAATTTGATGCAGTTGTCATCGCAACCAGACCACTACTACTACTACGTATAATTGATAGCTTTCAATAAAATCGAATTTTCGTTTATTCATTTGTCGTTGTGATTCTGATTGGATCTATGCGCATATGTATATCCCAAAAGGATACAATGTGCATTCAAAACAACAATAATAACAACAACAATGATTTTCTATTCTACAAATTAATTAAAATCATAATATGATTTCTGGGAAATACATATTATGTTTGTATGAGCTTTGGACATTTCATATTCTATTGTACTACTTTTTTTTGTGCAACTTCAACTTCATGCAATAGTATGAAGGGGATTTATTATAGTAGATATGGTGTGCATATGATGTGATGTGGTGTGGTGTGATGTGACTAGTTGTTGAGTTAAAGTTGAGACAATAAATTCTGCTCACTTGAACAGCTTCTTTATTTAAAGATTGATAAAATTTTGTTGTTCAGTGTTACGTGATAAACTATAATACAAATTAGTTGATATTAAGATAAATACACATAGTAAGTAGTACAGTACATTATACACTAATGGAGAAAATAATAAGCGTATCTTCATGCCATAACTGACATAAATGTACTTCCGAAATAATAGATAAATAGGATCAAGGATATAATTATACGGTTTATTTCAAAAATTGTGAATCGCTTTCTGTTTTATTTTTAGAATATTTGACCAGCAAAACAATGTTCAAAAAACATATTGTCACTTTTACCTAAAACGGTCAATTGGTACAATGAAGGATATGTAATCTCCTCCCGAATGGTTCGATTTAATTAATCAGGACACATTCATAGAAAAGATCCACTCAATGAAATTTCCTGAGCGCATTAAAAAAAAAAAAAAAAAACAAGCAAACCATTAATTACAGTGGTTGTAACTCTATCGTCTGGGTGAGAATGTTTTTCAATACTGTTTCATCTGAATTCTGATACAATAATCATAATTCTTTACAAAGATGTAATGGAGAAAACAATAAGATATAACTAACATAATTATACTTCAAGATTGGTTAAGAATTAATATCAAAACAATGGTGTGACCTTGCTAAGCTGCTAACCAAGTCAGTTAGCCATTAAATCCAATTGAAAACAGATGAGGGTTGTTAAAGGAAATGTTTAGTTAGGAATTGTTTTAAAATAAAGGAACTCAATGGGTGGTTATTTCGTCTACTGATCCTAAGAATATAGAACAAAATAAGACTTTATAATTTAAAATAATATAAGTACGTACTCCTCCTTGTATTGTAATACTTATGAAACAATATATTCTCTGCAGTATGCTTGGTGGCAATTGTCCCCGTTTTGATAGTAATTCACTAGTTCCTTTAATTATGACCTTGTGCCTAGTGAATTCAGGAGTCGTACGTTATGCAGAGACGAACCAGTAAGTGCGCGTTTCCATAGTAAGTCAGTACCGCCTTTCCGCATTTCTGGTAGTGAATGCACCATTAAAAAGTAATGCAGAGGTGAAACAGTATGTGGTGGCAACAACTGGTGACGGACTGGTGATCGGTAATGCAGGCGGTGACAACTTACTCCTTGCAATAACACCATCATCTTAAATTCACCAGTTGAATTCATGTAAAAAGAAATAGAGAAACTAGTGCTGGTCCTAAAGATACTAGCCACGAACCAATTTTTAACCAAAAATTCATACTGAAGGATTTGTTGTTATCTAGCCATCCAGGTGCACTTTGCTATTTCCCGGAAAAATTTCATTAAAATCAGCTTTTCACGGGAATGATAGAAAGAATGATATTTTATTGTGACTCACAATTCAGAAATAGATGTTTGAAAAAGACGACTAAAAATATGTCTCTAAGCTAATTTCGACCGATTCTGTAGATCGATTTTCGTAAAATATAAGCTATATGTTACTCACAATAAAGCTTGCTATCTTTAAGTAATTCAATTTTGAATCCAATGAGTGTCATTTACGTCATGTGCGCACAAACAAACAAACAGTCATACAGACAGACAAAATCTACGATTTGCAATTTTTTCCTTTTTCCTTTTAACTTTTTTTTTTTTTTGTTTTTTTTTTTTTCATTTATTTTATTGTTTGTGTATTTCTTTCTTTTTATTATTAAAAAACATGTCGAACGACATTTTATTTACATCCAATTGGATTTTTCCTAAAGTAAATATCAAAGCATAAAAATGCACTTATTATTTTGCCCATAAGTGTATGTAGTAGTATCGTACAGTACAATACATGCATATTACAAGTAAATAAATGCAAACTGTGATTCAACAAATAACTTATCTGATCTAAATATTTCAAGTAATTTTCCATGATTCACCTTAAGCCATGATGCCATACAATAGAGTTACGGAGAGAAATCTCTGTTAACCTTGAAATTGAAAGCAGAAAACACAATCTACTTACATATTTCATTCTAGTATTTATTTCATTTAAATTGTGAACAAAATGGGGGGGAGAATTTTTTTTTTTTTTCTAAAAAATTCATCATCAAAGAAAGAAGTGCGTAGTTAGTTGAGAGATTACGTTTTATATATTATTTTTTGTGTTTTAATGAAAGTTTTTATTAAAAACTTAAATCGATTTATTCTCAGAAATCTTTCATCGCAGAGTCTTGTGTACATAGTACATACATTTTTGTGCGGACTCACTGACTGCATTGCATGCATTCAAGTGAAGTCAAGTCGATTCGAGTTAAGTCAAATCAAGCTACACGAATAATAGAAACACCCACGGGAAATTATACTAAATGTAGTGTAGTGTAGTGTTTTCTTTCATGAATTATTTAGTTGCCTTGCCCTTGATTTAAACATACATATTTTGATAATAAAAATCATTGGTTATTCAGTTATAACATGGGGATTTTAATTAATTACTCAATAAATAATATTTCAAATTATATATATGAAAATGAATATTGTTATTGGATAATCTTTGGTCCCCCAAAATTTGTTTAAATGAGGTGTTTCCTTGTTTTGTTAGATTAGATTAGAGATACCCATAAGGACATAAGGTGTCATAGTCTTATGCTATAAAAAATAATATTAACTGATTTTGTAGATATCGAGCTAATGAAGTCCTTACTTTTAAGTTTTTCAAATATTTCAAGGTCAAAGATGTAAGGTATTGAATGTTCGTTTTGAATCGAAATTATGTTTTTATGACTTGGAAAACATCAAAGAATGGTTGAATGGTTGAATGGTTGGTTGATGCCAACGCAAGTCCAATGGTAGAAAATATTTTCCTCTTATTTGTTTGTTCCTTTATGAAAAAGTTGATATTCAAAATTACCTAGAAAAAAAGTGACAAAGGAAAAATTCTCAATGAATGGTTAAAATGGAATGTTGCTTGTTGTATGGGGATTCTGTTGATGGTGCCTTGTGCCTTGTGCCTGGTGCTGATATGCTGATGCGGGTGTAAAAATGTAAAATCAAATAATATTTCATTTCATTTCTCTATTTCAATTGACTGTTTGTTGTGTTGCTCGTCGTCGTTGTTCTTTATTAAATATAAAGAACAAGAAACACAGATTCACAGATATACTTGAATGAATGTACATACATATGTATGTATGTTCAAGTATGTAGGTAGACTAATAAAGAAAGAAAGAAAGAAAGAAAGAAACAAACAAACAAACAATAGAAGATAGAAAGCTAGAGTAAAACAAAAAGGTGGTTTGATTGGTGGAAGAGACAGTGTGGGGTGGGACGGGGTAGTGTGAAGTGGAGTGGGTGGATAAATATAAGGGATCTAGTGAGCAGAGACACATGTTGTGTTTTTGAAAGCTAAGCGGGGCATTCACATATTCAAGGAAAGGTCAACGACGTCATGCTGCGTGTGTAAATACTTTTGTCTCACCTTCTATTCTACGATATAATGAATGTTGAAGTGAAACATTGAAAGAGAATGGAGTGAGAGTTGAAAGTTGAAAGTTGAGAGTAGGAGTAGGAGTGGGAGTAGGAGTAGAAGTAGAAGTAGAAGTAACAGTCTAAGAATAACAGTGAGTGGCCGTGACAATGACAGTGAGAGTAGTAGAGTGCATTCATTTGAGCAAACAAAAGAGCGTAAGTTGCTCACTCATTCACACCACAACTCACGTGTCCACAAAGCAGCATAATAACTGCAAGAAATGTGACGCCAAGTGAGAAGAAGAGATGCATAGGATATGGTGGGGGCGTGGGTTGTTAAAGAGAAAGAATGCTAAGTGGAAAAGAAGGAGGAATGGGAATGGAAATAGAGGAATTAAGTTGAGGAAAAGTCAAGCAACCAGTGTGTGTGAAATGAGCATGAACAAACGGAAACACGGAGATAGAAAGATTAGATAGATAGAGAGAGGAAGGCCCTGCGGAAGAGACATAGGGAAAAGGAAGAGGGTGATGATGAAGATGAAATATGTTTGGTGATTGGGAGATTGGAGGCAGGAGAAGTGCAAAACAAAAGCGGATATTTCGAATTTTCCATTGCTTTTTAACACCTCCACTCATCATTATCATCGTCACACTGTTGTCTACTTGCTAACATTCCTTCCTACTAACTACTCTGGTGATGATAATGATTATGATCATAATGATGTTGTTGGGTTTTCGTTTATGAAATAAAATGAAATTTTCACTTTAATTTTCACTTTGCCTTCTTATTGTGGTTGTAGCTTCTTCTTCTCTTCACTTTTCATGAATTTTATTTTTGGTTTTTTTTTGTTGTTGACCACACATTTTCTATGAAATGTTGCTGCTGCTGATGTTGGTGGGTGTGTGTTGTTGCTGATGTATGTTGATAATGATGATGATGAAGTTTAAATGAAAATGGTCAACAACAACGTTGGTGGTTTGACTTTTAATATTTGATGACGCCGCCGTCGCTGCTGCTTATTTTACCTTCTCATTTATTCTCCACACTTATTTTGTTTTTGATTCTCAATTTATTTTGGCTTTCCTTGGGTTTTTGTTCTTCATTGTTTGTTATTGTTTGTAATTGTTGTTGTTTAAATGAATTTAATGTAATAAGTCTATTCATAGTATTCTTAGTTGTCCGATATTTGCCATTTTCTACTAATTATACGAATATTGTATGATACTCAAACTACTTATATAAGATAAGATAGGTCAAGAACAGAGAGACAAGAACTCGTCTCATGTACATAGAATTAGATTAAGAGTCTATCATAAATAATACATTTTGTACCTCTAAATCAGAACCATATGATTTTTTACTCTTCACGCACTGAATAGTATTACAAGTTTGTTATGAAGTTTGTAACACACAGAAGAAGACACCGGAGACCTCATAAAGCATATATATTCTTTATCTGGGCTACGAGACGAGTTGATTTGCCCATGTCTATTTGTCCGTTTGTATGTAGGCAAACATATCATTTTTTTTTTGAGCTAGAGAGCTGAGAGCTTTTTACGAAGCTTTCTCTTCACCACACGCATATCGTCTTGAAATTTGGACACTATAAGTGTCTGATCCTATATCGACCCACTATGTAAATTTTATGACCGTCGGACTACTGGGAGGAGTATCTCTCATAAAAAACAAATATTCAAATTCATATTTTTATTGGAAAAACTTTTTTTTTTCTACTATCGACTATAAGTGTCTGATCCATATCGACCAACCATGTAAATTTCAAGACCCTCGGACCACTAGGAGGTGTACCCAGATTCAAATTAATGTTCTTATTAGAAAAACTGTTTTTGTATTATCGGCTTGAAACTACTGTAATTATACACTGTAAGGGGTACTTACCATACAAAATATGAACTTAGAACAATATTCAGAAGATATAAAAGGTGCGTGAAGAGTATTACAACTTCGGCATAGCCAAAGTTAATCTTCTTTATACTGGGTTTTTGTTGTTGTTGTTATTTTCTTTTGTATAAAAAATGAAATTTGGCATTTTTCCAAAATTTTATTAAAACTAAAAACCACAATGCAGGTGATAATAATCATAATCAAGATGATGTTGTTGGTGATGTTGTTGATGATAGCCATGAAATGTATAATACTTACTATACTCGTACAATAATATGTATGTCTACGTTTGCCAGTTTAATAAAGATTTGATTTATATTCAATTTGATAATCAAATTATTTCTTGTGTTTGTCTTCAAAGTTCAATGAATTTTTAAGTATAATTCTTCCTTCATACAATATTTATTTCTAAGTATATAGTATACTATATGGTGTATGGTATATGTATATAAATACATACATATGTTATTTGGTTATCAAATCAAAATTTCTATTATAAATTTGCAACTTACATTTTAACTACAGTCAAACTTCTATAACTCGAATCACAGTAATGCACCAAAATAAATCAACTTTGAGTTATAGAATTATTCATTAAAACTAAGAAATTTGGCAAAATGTAATAAATTGATTGAATTAAATACAATTCTTATTTTACAATTACAATTTCGTAAAATATTCAGTAATTTGTGTTTGAACATTTACATTATATTTATTTTTTGAATAAATTCTTTCTTCGAATCGTCATCATCTTCTTCCATAATGTCTTCATTTGATAGATGAAGATCTGATGTGCAAATCTCATTATCCCATATTAACATAATATATTCCTTAAGAGTATCCGTCGATGTTATTTATATTAGCATTCAATAGGAATGAGATATTTATGCTTCATAATCAGTTACCATCAAGTTTCGATCTTTATTAATTGAATTATTCAGGAAAATTAAAGGTACATATGCCATCTTCATTTATTGTTGTATGTATAATATTGACCAAATTCAATATTTTTGAAACATTTTGCTATTGTCTGATTGTCAACGTCAATATTCTATGCTTTTACAAAATAAATACTCTTCATAATCGACATTTACCCGGAAAATACTACTTAATTATGAATTTGGCAATTGTATTGTTTGAGCTTTGGAAGTTCGAATTACGGAAAGAAAATTGTATGGAATTTTCACTCTAAACTCGACTGCAATTCATTTTAATTCAAAATATTGAAAATTCGAGTTTTAGAAGTTCGACTTATGGAAGTTTGACTGTATAATGAAAAAAATTGTTGTAGTATTTTGCATGAGTCAATTCAATGAATTAAATGGACTTGTTGGTCTAAATAGCATGAGCACGCACATGGATGAACACATTAACATATATGGAGAAAGAAGAAATACACAATAAATCCAAATCGGATATGTAGTCACATTCCACTGTGTTTAATTCTTTATAGGCACATGTTTTTTTTTTTTTTTGTTTTTGTTTGATTCATTTGTATGGCTAATAAATACTTGTTTAACTCGTCAATACCCGAACCGAACCGATTCGATCCGATTTCGTCTCATCCCATCCTATTGCTCTTCTTCAGGCATTAACAATAAGTGGCTTTCAAATCAGAACTTGTTTCTTCTTCATTGGCCGCATCTCGCATCCATTGAATTTGAGGAGAGAGGGAGAGTAAGTAAGTAGTAAACTTACTAGTTAGTTAGTTTTACCTAAGTTGGTCGATCAAAAGTAGTTGCATTTAATTTATTTTATTTGTGGTTCAGTTGGTCACTGGGAGATTTCAACTATTGTATTATCGTGACATCCAGAGTGAGAGAGAGTGAGTGATGGGGGGGAGTGACAATCTCAAGTGCTGTCACTCATTGACATATGTACGTACAAACTAAAGAAAGTGAGTCAGTATAATGTAAGAGAGTGTTTGTTTTAGAAAAAGAATAAGGAATAATAGGAAAATTTAAGATGATAATGTGACAACAACATAGACATCGATTAGAGATTAACAACTTAACAGTATTTCTAGTTATCAAATTTAGTTTGTCGCGTGTCATACTCGTAAACTTTTGTTCTTTATTCATTTGGTCATTGAATTATTTGTCTTGTGTTGCCTTTGCAGCAGCGTTTCTTAATCTATCGACATATTTGAAAATCAATCAATTCGTCTGTGTCAAACATCTCATCAATCAGCATCCACTAAATTTTTGTGAAGGAAAGATAATACTATGTTTTCCCGTGTATCTAGTTATGTACTTATATCTAAATAATTATTTAAAATATTTAAAAAAGAAAAAGTTGATTCATTTTACTTGTTGAAGAGGAGTCACTCAGTTGGACAAAAAGTTCTTAAAAAGAAAAAAAAAAAAAAAAAAAAAATTATCCGAAAGATTTTTTTATTGTTGGCCGCAATAAACATTTTTATGGAGATACACTGAGAACCGCCATCCCTAGTCTATGACATTATTAAGTTCATCATTAGGTTTTAAAAAAGTCGTAAAAAGATTTTGAACTCCACAGTCTACATACTCGTAAGTTTAAGAATAACTGTTCTATCATGTTAAACAGCTGATGTGATGCGCAATTTGCATATACCCGTACATAAATACGTGACTCTCTTTGTTTGATTTTGATTTTGAATATGAGTGAAATTTTGTCTTTGTGTGTCACTTGTGCCAAATTTCATTTTAAAAGAAAAACCGGCTATTGATACTTTTACACTAAGGCAGAGAAGAATCTTATACATACATATAAAGCGTAGCCCAGTTTTAAAAATGCGACTGGTTTAATGATGGTCTCTGTCTTCACTACACTACGCCGCACCACTCTCTCCACTCCACTCCTCATTCCTATAGTGTCAATAGAAATAAAAAAAAAAAAAAAAAAAAATTAAATTAAATTCACTGTAGCTGATAAGGCAACAAGTGAAAAGGAACATTAGAGATGAAGAGGCGGTTAGGCTATTGAAGTTTATATTCTCTCCCTTCATGTACCTTCCACCACATGATTTTACATATTATAGTTGAAGAAATAACTTCACTATAAACAATATAATTGATTAGCATCACAAAAGATTCATTTGTCTGAGTCATCTGCATTCTTTATTCCAATGCAATTTTTGAGATATTGAGCAGCATTTATGGTATGAACTACATTTATACAAACATAGTTCAGTGTGAGACTGAAAAATGAGTTGTTGAATAGAAAACTCTTGAATTTCTTAAGTAATCCGAATTGTGAATATAAAACAACAAGATTAATATTAAAAAAAAAAAAAAAAATATTTTTATTATTTATTTTAAATTGTTTACATATGATAAATATTGTAATTATTAATCCCCGCATCCACTATTCGTACACCCAGGATCAGGAGGATGCCATTTTATTTCACAGACACAAAGAAAACCAGTAGTCATTGACAATGTTTTTTTTTTTTTTTTTTTTTTTTAATTAAAATAAATTTTGAGTGTGACATTTGCTCTATAATTAACCAAATATACATGGAGTTGATTAGTTGGTAGTACATATTTATTACGAACCAAAACTTGTACTGACCTCATCATTTGGTTTTTGGTAAATTTCATATTTTCACTACTCTTGTACATTTTTATATATATGTTTCTTGGTCGGGTATGGTATAGGCGACATTTGAAGATATGGCAACAGTAGCGGCGGCGGCGGTGGTGGTGGTGGCATGCTATGTGAGATCGAAGGTATTTCTTGGGTCAATGGATATTGCATTGTACCTTTTTGTTGTGACAATGGTACACCCAATGAATATTGCTGCATTACGCCTCTTTGTTGTGGCAATGCTACATGCACCGCACCTTTTTGTTGTGGCAATTTTACAGGCAATGAATGCTGCATCTCTCCTTTTTGTAGTGGCAGTGGTTTAGGCGATGAATGTGACAACGAAGCTCCTTGTTTTGGCACTGATAAATCCAAGGGATGTGACAATGGCGAAGGCAATAGATATGACAACGAAGCTCCTTGTTGTGGCAGTGGTAAATGCAATGGATGTGGCAATGGATTTGACAACGAAATTCTTTGTCGGATGCATGGGGTTGTCAGATGTTTAGGTTTTTTACAGTTTAGTGCTAGTATTTGGAATATTAGTATTGGAATACTTAATTTGTTATTTTCCCAAAAGAATACTTAATAAACATTACTTACGATGACGCACTATTGGAAGAAATGTTCCCATTGTATCGATTTTAAATCCAAGGAACTCTAATGACCATACGTAAATATGTACATATATATAATGATAATAATAATAATAATATTAACTGTTGCCAGCAATCAATGATTTATTACATACCTGGTGGATTCTGATTATATAGCTCCTGATAGTAACGATTATATATCGGAAATCTCGGAATGTATGTGTGATTCTTGACGTTACCTGACCCATCGAATTGAAGTAATGACTTAGTCTCCATTATGTGTGTGTTTTTTTTTTGTTTTTTTTTTTTTTTGCGATAGGAAGACGCTTTGTATAGTTAGCCACTTAACAGAATTTGTTGCATGATGTCCTGGTTTATGCGAATCTACTTTGCGCTAAGGATGCTTGTTTTGGTTTGCCTCAACTTCAATCAGTTTTCTTTTCATTTCGTATTTTAACAACTCTCGTTTTTGCATATTGAAACAGAAATTGTATAACACAAACAAAAAATATATATTTTTATACTTTTCTCTGCTTACAAAGACAGTTTCCGCTTTAATAGACAATTATGTCAAACACAATACTTTATTTGTCGATGGCATTATTATGTTTTTATAATTTTATCCAGTTGAACAACTCCTATATAATCGATCAATGACAATTGCAACGAAGTGGTTTTTTTTTTTAACAATATTTCAAATGCAAATCATCCCCTTTCATCAAGACAATTCACGTGTTTAAGGAGATGGTAAAAACACAGTCAATAAGCTAAGAATTCCTTCCCTTTCTAGTACATACATACGTATATTCATTGGACTTAATTTAACTATAGGCAATCAACAAGTGAATTTACACAACTAAGTTCTTCAGTAAAACAACCAATCTCGCTATGTCAAAGACATACCTTGTACTATTTTTGTACTTATGAAATTGTTATGTAGACCATTCTATTTATTTTTATTTTTATTTATTTATATAGAACTAAGATTATAATTACAAATTATAATTTAGTTATTAACATGAGCAATAGCGACAAAGGCCTTCAGCTCAAGGAGAGAGTTACGAAGGATTGGAGGAAATTAGAAAAGTGCAGGACCAGACTTGAGCGGGAATCGAACCCGCGACTCTAGAATGTCAGCTTGGCGCACTAACCATTGAGCCAACGAGCCAGTCCGACCATTCTATAATTTACCATTATTAGAAGAAGAATGTGAGCATAATATCAGAATCATAAAAGCATCCATAAGAAGGATTCGAAAAGGTATCCATGTAGTCTAAGGCACAGGACATTGTAGAGTTATGTAGCACTCAGATTATGTAATGAAAAAGAGGAGACAATAGAGCATTTGTGATGGACTAGATATCTAGATAAGTATTTCCATTACCCACTGGTACCAACAGAAATTGCAAACTTATCTCCGAAGAAAACCTGGGAATTCCTAATGAATACCAGATTCTCGGAGGAGTTGAGTTGATTATAGGGTTTGTTACAATGGACTCAATCGCATAAGGGTCCATCAACATATTACGTCACACGAATTTCATGATTTTTTGACCTCCCTCCCTGTCACAGGGTGTCACATTTATGAGACCTTCCCTCTCTGGTGTGACGTCACATATTTTGCTGTGAGAACCGATAATATTGTGTTACCTTAATTTACTGTGTCTCTTAGGGCTTTATATAGGGCACAAAACCTTAAGATAATTTGGTAATATTTTAGTTTTTTTATAAAGATTTTTTTAATACTTCAGATTTTGACATGTGACGTCACAAAGTTTATGATCCACTCGCCCACAGGAATGTCACAGCTTGTTACACTTAGTTGATCCCCTCAAACCCGCATAATGTGACGTGTGTGACGTAATATATGGATGGCCCCTAAGCTGCAGTGACGAGGTGACCAACTTTTGTCCTTCCCAAATCTAATCTTATATACACGTATGGTTAACTTATAGTTTCCATTTAAATAAAACAATATCATCTCCAGTTCTATCAAATTTATTCTTTTCTCTTAATTTTTTTACATTTTTTCTATTGTATTTTAATTTCTTCATTCACTTGCATTTTGTTTTTTTTTTTTAACAATCTGCAATTATTTATTTATGTTTGTATGTATTTTTATTTTTATTTGTAAATTAAAATTGTTTTTTTTTTTGTTTTACAATTTTACGGAACTTACATAGTTAGTTCTGCTTGTGGTTTTTATGATTATTTTTTATGATTCTTCGTTAGTTGTGCTGCATTCTTTCTTTTCTCGTTTATTGTTTTTTTCTGTTGTTTTCATCTGTTCACATCTCACATATTTTGGGTTGGGTTGAGAGGCTTGGCTGGGTTTGGGCTGAACTGAGCTGAGCCGAGCTGAGAAGAGCAGAGCAGGTTTGGTTCATTCATCATTAAGAATTCTGGTGGCGGTTGTTCTCGATGTTAGACAATTTCTTTCAACTCTACTTTCTTGTCTGTGATTGCTTGCTCTCTGATTTAACATAGTTAGATTTTTTGGTTTTGAATTTGATTTTTTCATTCTTTTTTGTCATTGATATGTTTATGTTTAAGATGATGATGACGATGAACCTGATGATGATGAACATAAGATGATAATGTTGATGATTTGAGTCCACATCCTATTTCTCATTGCCATTATAGAATTATTTGATCGATTTGTATGATCTCAAACTGTCGGAAATCACCAGACAATATTTTTTTTTATTTGGTTACTGTTCGTATAAAGCACCAAACAAAAATGATGAGCGGATTTAATTATTGAAATTCATGAATTAAAAAATGAAATTGTTATTTGCTTTCATTGTTTCAAAAGAAAATTGTATATATGTAAGTATGTATGTACTTTCTTTTACTAGTCCCGCCATATTGTTTATTATTGTTGGTCGGTTGGTTGGTTATGGTTTCTTTACCCCTCAAGAAACCACAATTCATGGAACAATGCCTGCCTGTGGTGTTGATTACTTATAGACACTTAAACAAAGCTCAAACTTAATGTCAGCGATCCTCAAGCTTAGTTTGGCTACACTTACTTCTTAGCTTGCTGCCCACTTTGGGCTTAACTAATTTTTACGAAATTGAAAAAAAAAAAAATGTATTAACACTAAAAACAACAATAAATTTCGGTTCCATCAAATCACGACAACATTTAATAATCACAATTTTGAATAAAATGCATTGAAAATGCTGCTTTCTAACATGAAATGATTTTATGATCAGAATCTGATCTTATCTAATATAATCTGAATCTATCTATCAAACCCAGAAAATTCGACTGGACAAATCAGTCATATCTTACATCACTAAGACGCTGACGTGCTTGGTGGAACCCACAAAATTCCAGATGTTGTAACAGACTGGCTGGCGACCTATTGTTGAAAGGTACTATCCAATAATCGGAACACTCTACGGAGTCAAAAGATCCGATCCGATCAGACTAATTAATATATACGAATATATATTTTAAAAATTTTGTTGTAAAGATCTCAAATGGTTTTATAGAGGAACTGGTCCTCAAGATTATAAGCAGTTTATGAATGTCATTTTGAGCAGGTTATTTATTATAGGTAACTCAGGAAGTTTAAGTCTTTGATGCCTTCCTTTAATATATTTGTTGTGTTATAAATATTAAAACTCAAATTATTTGTTAATTGTAATGTCGGGTAGGGTATTGTAATGTTGTAAGGAGGTGAAGTGAGGTGAAATAGTAAAGCACCTTTCTCTGATGCTGCTTATGTTGATAATGATGATGATGATGATGATGATGATGATGATGATGATGATGACGATGATGTTGCAATAGACAAGTCACGAGCCAACAACAACAGTAAACAAATTGAATACAAAATTTCATTCAATTTGCTGCTTGCTGCTATTTTGGTTGTGTGGTTGGTTGGTTGCTTGAGCAGATACAAATGTACTCGTACATACCTAAGTTCGTTCCTCATATCGCAATGGATCGGACGGTCAGACGGGATGGTCTATCGGTCAGACGGTTGGATGGTTAGCCATCAACGCCATATGAAGTAGCAAATGTTTGAAGCAAGTTGATTACTTAGAGTCACTTACTTCAGTATATTTTGTTGGCAAGACATTCATTCCGGCTGTGAGAGCCCCTTTATCAACAGCATCAAGATGATAATTGTGGCGGTGATGATGATTATAATCATCATTACTAACACTCACTCACTCATTCATTCATTCAGTGCACTCTACTATGAGCAAGAAGACCATAGCGATCGAGTAAATGAATAAATGAGTAAGTACCTGAGCGTATGAGCGTCTGACTAAATGAGTGAGAGCAACTGGTACTGTCTCCATTCGACCGACCCGAAAGACCCGATCCGACCAACCGAATGAATCTTTCTATGCGGTTTTCGGTTGTATTATGTATGTATGAATGTATGTTTTTTTTTTTAGTATTTGCTCCGGCTGTGGCGCATCGGTGATGGTGATGTAGTGATGGTGACTGTTTGTTAGTTGGGTTTATTGGTTGGTTGGTTGGTTTCTTATTTGAGGTTGCCTCTCACTACAAATTGTCTCTATTTGTTTGGTGGCTATCGTTTGCCGTTTGCGGATTTTCATAGTTCAGTTTGCTTTTTGACGACGTCGACGACGAACAACAAATGATGATGAGAGCAAAAATTTGCTGTTCCCTGCCAAAGTCAACATCATTATTGCGATAAATAAAAACAACACAAATTCGCGATAAACAAAAATCCAAAAAGTGTCAAAAAGAAATTAAAATATATTATACTATATATTTTGTTATATGAATTTCAAATCAAATAAAAATTGGTCTACAAAATATAAATAATAATAGATGTGAAAACAACAACAACAACAACAAACAATTTTTATTTTAATCAAAACAAATAAAACAAAGCCAAAGATAAAGATAAAAAGACAGTAGAGAAGACAAACAAAATAATAATAATAAATATTCATTAATACATAAGTATCTCAAGGGAGGTAAAAGGTTGCAGCACTTTTTGTTTGTTAAATGCTCTCCTATCTCTCATCATTCGTTCGGTCGCTCGTTTGATCATTTGTTTAATTTACGATTCGCTCAAATTATTAATTATGATGTTCAATTGTCATCCGAACTGATCGATCAATGTTTTGTTCATTATATTTCGGGATGTGTTGTTGTTGTTGTTGTTGTGTGTGTGTGTGTGTGTGTGTGTGTGTGTGTGTGGTGTTAAAGTCATCTTAGTTTAGATTGTAGTAGTGGTTTTTGTTGTTGTAACCTCTTAAAGTTTTGGGTAGCGCCGCAAGTTATGCAATGCCACAATTTGATGAATCTTTTCTAAGCGATTGTGCGCTTGCCGAACGTTTTCGATTTTATTCATATACATTGCCACATGATTATGATGAGGTTGATAAACAGAAACAAAAACAAAATAGAAAACAAAGTGTTAATTATTTTAATGATAAAAACAACAACAACAACGACAACAATAACAGCAACAAATCATCAACATCATTATCATCAACACCATCGTCATTGTCATTAAATAATATAAAATTCCACAAACGTCGCAAATATCGCAAATTTTCACGTTATTATGGCATGGTACCATATCAGACGACAACATCAACAAAAACAAAGAAAATAAATCCAACAAATCCATGTGTTATAGTTAAACATGTAGTACGGTGTAAGTGAAAGCGAATTATCATGTCATTCCATTCCATTTCATTCCAATCCAATCCAATCCAATTCATTACATTCATCAATTGAATCTTTATTTCCTATCTATGAATTTATCCTATCCTACCACACCCAACCCCACCCTACTCTACTCTACTTTACTCAATTTCATCATCATCATCATCATCATATTATTATTATTATTATCATTATAAGATTGCATTTTACTACTAAGTAGTATTTAACAACTTTATTATTATAATTAACATTATTTGTTAGCTTTGACCTTGATGCATGAAACAGTTCCATGTAAGCAACTCGCACTCCTTTATAGTCTCTCTATCTCTGTTTAGTTTCTTATTTTGATATTTTTAAATATGTAATTTCAGATCATTGTTCTTAGGACATCTTTTGCAGCAATCATAACCTAATCATTATTACTTGTTACCTTTGACTTAGCTTGTTGCATGAATCGTCTCTCTGTGACCCGATGGACTCTTTTCAGTTCTTTATTTTGAGTTTTTTTTTTGTGTTTGACACATACGATGCACAAATTCAAAAAGCAATTTGGCTTCTGTGGATGTCACATCACATTTAAGATGATTTTTGAATTTTTCCTAACCATTTGACTTGTGTGGTAGTGAACTGCAGTCAAACAGGTTTATAATACTCGTTTACGTCTTTAAATTTTTTTTTCTTTTCTTATATATAAAAAAATTAGTGTTTTAAATTGTTCGTGTGTTATGCGCTGCCATACCGATCATCTGAATGCATTGAAATTTTTTAAATGTGTATGGTTGGTCCCCGGCTTGAACATAGGATAGTTTTGGTCCCCATATCTTGGATATTTAAACAACCTCAATCTCTAAAAGTATACTACAAAAAATAACTAAAATATCACATTAATTTTCTGATACTGAAGCTGAGTTCTTTATTGATACTGAAAGTGTAACAGAGAGAGTAAAGTGATGCTAAGAAAGAAAACAACCAGTGCGAAGCAGTGTCGGGTACACCAGTATACTACTATAAAGTGTCATACGCAATTTTCACTTTTTCTTAATAAGTTTTACAAGTTTTCTGAATATCATTTTTCTTTCAATTTCACTAAATGTTTCGTCCATAATTCAAAAATCTGTGGAATTTAACAATTTTTCAGTTGAAGATTCTTCCTTCTTCAATGTTTTATTTCTTACTGATTCTGATTTTTTTTTTAAATAAATGTTTCTCTCTTTATTGCAGATAATAACATCAGTTCACCAACACCATCACCTACACCAGGAATCACATCAGAATTACAACAACATTATAATAATATCAGCATAAATAATATCAATAGCACTGCAAGTTCTTCTACATCTTCTTCTACTATTAATGTTCCAACCGCACCAGGAACGCCAACATATCGTAATTCGCGTCACCCACCACCACCAGCGCCACCATTGACACCAGCAGGCAGTTCAACTTGTTCAAGTAGTAGTTCTGGACATAAGAACAGCTTGAGAGGTACTAAATTGGCACGTCGAGCACGTTCATTTAAAGACGATCTTATTGAGAAATTCTCATTAATGCGTACCGCAAATAATACCCTTGGAAGGTAAGTGTAAAGTGAATTTTATAAGGTGTGAATAATGGGTGTAATACCATCATTATAGCTATTAATATGTATTCTTAAAAATAAAGATTTGGAGGCATATTCCAAGATTGAGATAATCGAAACACATCTGAAAGATTTTAATCCCAAAAATAAGCTTATGCCGGAGTTAAAAAGTTACTGTAGACTTAGATGCCACTTGAATAAGCTTGGTATTGCCTTAGATTCTAGTTCCAGATTCTACAGAGAAAGTGCTGAAACTTCACTTCACTATGTGAAGCTCTAATCCATAAGACTCTTCTAAATACTTTAGAAAACACACACATCCTGAATAGGAGCGGAAATCCTCATCTGTCCCTTTCTTATAAAGAAAATAGGGGCATCACCATAGACTTTACAGGTCGCTGTAAACTTTGTGCTGCTAAGTAATATTGTATTATCAGTTTGATTGGATTAAATTTTACTTCCGTTAAGTTACATTCTTTCAAGGCAACTCAATGGCTTGTGAATTCATCCAAACCTAATCAAACCATTTAAACATCTTAGAAGTGGAATACCAAAAAAACTAAATGGGTTATACACCACATAATAGGAATACGATATCAAAATATTTAAGCCAACAGTCAAGACTTCATAAAATCAAGAATTTCCTTGGCACCCCAAATATATTAAATCGCAATAGAGCAAAGAATAAATACAATATCTGTTCTTATACTTTTCACGTAGTAATTAGTATTATAAATTTTTCATGAAGTTTGTTATATCGGAGATCCCATAATAAAGTACATATCCGGGCGACGAGACGAGTTGATTTGGCCATGTCTGTTTGTCCGTCTGTATGTATGCAAACTAGTCCCTCAGTTTTTGAGCTAGAGAGCTCACGAAGCTTTATTTTAAACATTCCCAGTATATTTGTCGGAATCAGCCGAATCGGATTACTAAAGGTGGTACCTCCCATACAAACTCAGATCCAAAATTTATGTTTTTATTAGAAAAACTTTTTTGCTTTTTGTACCAACGACTTGAAATAGAAACACTATAGGTGTCTAACCCATATCCGCCAACTTTGTAAATTTCAAGACCCTCGGATCACCAGGAGGGGTACTTCCCATACAAACCCAGATTCAAATTCATCTTCTTATTAGAAAAACTTTTTTGTTTTTTATACTATGGAACTGAAATTTGGGCACTATAAGTATCTGGCTCACATCCACCAACCACGTTAATTTCAAGATCCTCGGATTACTAGGAGGGGTACTACCCATACAATACATGAACTTTAGAACAATATTCAGAAGATATAAAAGGTGCGTGAAGAGTATTACAACTTAGGCATAGCTAAAGTTAGTCTTCTTTTTTAATTTGATAACAGCTGCACTTTAATAATGACAGAAAACGAAAAGTCTACTTTAATATCCACTACAATTAATAATTCTGAGCTGAAGGAGGATTTTTGCAAAACCAGTTTTAACCAATTTTTAACTTCAATATGTATGCATACATATAATGATATGAATAATCCTACTTTATCTGTAGTAATACAACTAGGCAGATATTGTTTCTCCGCTTAACACACCAAACCTTCTATTATTCCATGACTACAATGTGAGAGACCCTCTCTATCCATTCTGGGATTGTCCTAGAAGTAAACAACAACATTTTTAGCGAGACTTAACGTTGAATCTATTTCCGATTGTTTATACTTCTGTATTGATAATCCATTGATTGATTTTTATGTATAAGTATATGTATTTCTATGCAATTGTTCAATTGTTTATACTCCTTAAAGTTTAAAATTATGTCCAGGATTTTACAACTCTTCTGAGGAAAATAAAATCGAGTACCAACAAATAAGTATTGTGTAAATTGTAAAATATAAAAATTCTTTAATAATAAAACAAAATATATAAAGAAGGCTATGCATACAAAATTCATCTCGATTCTATTTTTAACATTCTATATATTTTGTATATTTTTGCTTCTTCTCTTACTCACAATACAATATGTATACAATATTTTGTTGCTGTGCTCGTTCATGTAGATCACATTCACCGCACAGTCCACGGAACAAAAATGCGTCATCGAAGGTGCCACCAACAGTTGTAGAAGTCGCGAAGACGTCACAAAATTTAGAGACGCATGTTAAAGATATTTCAATTGCATTGAGATACTTTCGCGATGTCATATTCAAAAAGAAACTGGAGGTATTACCTGGTAATGGCACCGTCATACTGGAGACGATTGCCAGCATGTATTCAGTTGTTCAATCGCATACGCTGAATGAACAAAGCCCAGCATTGATATCGGCGACACAGCAGGTATATCAAGCTCTCGCCAAACTAATCAAATTATGCGATGAGGTGTTGCTGAGCGAGAAGAGTGAAGCATTTGCAGAACAAAACGAAGAGAACGTAACCGAATTGGTTGAATTACTTGAGGATGCTGTCAGGGTAAGTTAGTTGTTAGTTGTCTGCTAATGACATCCTTGACTAATGTCTTGAAAGTATTTTTTTTAATCTGTTTTTGTATTTTTTTTTTTTTCTGTTGATTATTTATAGCATCTCGTTGGATTAGCAGAACAAAAGTTGAGGGAACGTGGGATATGCGTGTTTCGTTATGGCGGTGGTGGCATTGGATCTTTAGGAATGAGTGGCGGTATGAAGCCAGCAACTGGTGTTCAATATACGCATTTAATGCGCCCACCAGTTGACGTTGCTGGGCAACGCACCTCATTGCCGGATATAACGCTAACACCCAAAGAACGTGATATTTTGGAGAAGACGAATTCAAATCCAATTCGTGGATCACATAGTACAGAGAGTATTTTACGTGATACAAGTCCACCACCAAAGCCACCGTTACCAAATCGTACAAATAATCCACCACCGTTACCCCCAAAGCGGCGTAGCCAACAACAACAAACCCAAACGGTTCAACAATGTATAAATAATATAAGCATCAACTCTGATTTGGATGTTAGTTCGGATTATTCTTTAACGAATTATATTGACCAGTAAGTACAATATTATTATAACAATTCAAATTACAGTCAGACTTCTCTATAACAAACTCCCATAAAACAAACGAACGCTAACAATGACTTCATTATAAGTAGAAAAATCAGAACTTCCATTTAGCTGAGTTTTCTCTATAATAAAGTAATGATTGTAGATGAGTCCGAAATTCTCTCGACCAAAAAATTTTCTATAATAAAGTGATTCAATGGTCCAAAGACTTGATTATGAGTGATGATTCCGAACATCTTTCTAGCAGATATTTCTCTATAATAAAGTGATTCACCTGTTCAAATGACTTATAGAATATTCCAACAAATTCTGATGGCATTATATTCGAGACCTGCATGAATATATATAGTGAATGCCCTAAACTAGTAGTATATATTCATCATAGAATGAGCAGTATAACATATGATACTCACTATCAATAAATGCTATGTCTAGTGCTGCTCACGCTAAAAGAATGTTTGCTATGTGTAGTAGAGCGGTGAACTAAATATGAATATTAGTGTGCATTGAGTAGATACTCACTATACATAGAATGAAAACATTGTTGTTTTCGCGCACGAGTTTGGCAAGTCTACAGTGGTGAGCAAAAGAGATTTAATTTTTATTTCTTATTATTTTCTGCTAAAATGATTTTGGGAATAATTTGCTTATGAACTAATGGATACTTGGTATTATTTTCATAATTTTCTATTGAGCTGTTTGCTGTGTACAAATTTATTGAATTTTATTCATTCGTAATTTATTTATATTGACTTTGAGGCACAATGCATTATTCATTTTTAAAGTGAATTCATTCATGCATTCATGATCGATAATGCGAGGAAAGTGTATCTAAATGAATACATCAGTTTATTCGTATGTTAATAGGCAGTCGAAATGTCCTGCCCATTTAAAAAAAACTCAATAGAAATAATGTTTTCTAAATGGAGAAGATGTTTCTACATTCTGAGTAGAAATGATTCTCAGAGACCATTTTGAATGGGTAGATTGTTTTGTCCAGATGGTATGTCATATAGGTGTCACAGGAAACAAGCTCCCCTGCGTTAATTTGCGCTACAAATTGGATCAATAAGAATTTATCCTAGAGATAGTCAACATAATAGTGTGATTCACTATTAGATTCATGTAGACAAATTGGATAATTTTTAGACATACTTTCTAATAAAAGTTGTTTTTCTTGTATGTGAGAATAAGAAATATTGTTTGAATGAATACTTTATAATAGTTTCAGATTTTATTAGAAATTCTTATATAGACGAGCCAAAAATTTAAGGAAGTGAGGTAGAAAAAATGGGATCTTGCTTTATTTCTCTTCTGAAAATATTATACATATCTACATATATAAGTATTATAATTTTGATTTATTTTACAGTCTATCAGACAGTAACGAGTCCTCAGATGAAGATTCTAGTCAAAGTTCTCTTGACTCAGCGTTGAATCATTCACGCGAGGAAGATGAACTTAAATTATTGGGTTCAGGGAGTCGCCTCGATGATAATTCTGTACCAGAGGATGATGTCGATAAAATGTTTACCATAAATAGTAAGTATGATCGATTGATAAATCGATTGATTGAGAGATTTAAGCGAGAGAGAGAAAAAGACTCCACTTTGAGTTTCTTGATATATTGTGTACTCTTAAATTTGTTTTTTTTTTCATTTGGATAAATTTGTTATCATTTTTATTAAAATTAACATTATCATAATCATCGTGATCATATACTTATATACAACATAATATATACGAGTATTTGTATTTGTATTGATTAACTTCTTTCCCCCATTATGAATGAATTGTATGTATGAATAATTCAATTTTCACGATTTAGAAATGCAAACTACGGAGAACAAAACATCATCTGATGCTTTGGATGCAACCAATCCTTCCCAGTTACAACAACAACAACAACAACCACAACAACAGAAGTCAAAACCAAATCAAAGAGATGGTAACAATGCCATTGCCAATGTTGATTCCAAAGGTCTTGGTAGTGGTGTTAAGAGTTCTGGTCTTGCTTGTGCTTTTGCTGCTGGCATACAAAATGTTGCTGCTACAGCAAGTACAGTTGTGGTTGGAGTAACAGCAACAGCAGCTGGAGAAGCAGCCATAGCAGCATCAACAACATCATCATCATCATCATCGATGGAAACTACTACTATTACTACAACTATTACTACTACCGCTCCTACTACTATTGCTCCTACTACTACTGCTACTACTTCTACTATGACTTCTACAACTACTGCAACTTCTACTAATAATAATAATGATGATAATAATGACGTCATTGCCCTAACCAGTGCTGCTGGTGCTGTTGGTGGTGATAATACAGAAATGCGCAAAGCAGCAGCAGCAACAAATAATCGTCATTCTAATGAATCTGGTATAAATCAAAATTGGTTCAAATTATGTTGTCATTGTTCTTGTTGTTGTAGCGAGTTCCTTTTGTGTTTACTGTTCAATGTTGACTGTACTGTTTTCCTTTCTTTCTTTTTTTTTTTGTTTATGTTTTGTATGAATTTTGTTTCCTTTCAGGATGTTTGATTTCATGTTCGCTCGCTCGCATTCTATTGCTCTCTCTGATTCTCTCTTTATGATATGAATTTCCTTTCTTTTTCTTTTTTTTTTATAAATAATAATAATAATAATGTTGTGCTTGTTCTTTTATTTTTATTTTTTTTGTTATGCCATAAAAATTATTTTATTAATTTTATTTTAATAATCTTAATAAAAAAATATGTTTATTCCTTTATTTATTTGTCTCTCTTCTCTTTAGGTTTTGTCTCAATGAAATCTTTTCGTACCTCAACGCAAAGTGTTTCGAAACGTTCGTCGGATTATAGTTTCCAATCATCAACAAAATCATCGAGTAGCAATTCTGAGATTGCTTTTGGTCTAAGTCAAGAAATCACTGGCACCGGTAGTGGTGGAGGAGGCGGAATTAATGCAGTTGTTGTTGCAACATCAGCAGTAGGAATAACAACAACTACAACAGCTGTGGCATCATCATCTTCATCATCAATGACGACAATTGGTAGCACAGTGAATAATGAACTTCATTATCAGCAGCAGCAGCAACAACAACAACAACTACAACTGCAACAACAAAGTAATGCAACCGCATCATCATCATCATGGTCAACAATCTTTTCTAGTAGCAGTAGTAGCATTGCTTTGGCATCAGCAACCACATCATCTTCATTGACCAGTGATGCGGTATCTCAAGAAATACAACAGCTACAACAACAGCTCCAACAGCAGCAACCAAGTGTCTCATCCGATCCAATGGGAATTAGAGGTATCCTTCCACCCGCTTTACCACCAAAGACATTACGACAAAGTCGTCATTCACAATATGATAATTCAGATGAATTGCCACCACCAACATCAAATGAGAATTTGGGGTGAGTCATCATCATTCTTTATTCTATTATTGTTGTAGAAAAGTTTAATCATAATTATTATTTTAGTGATTTACCGGAAATGCGTATTCAGCTTTCGCAACCACAACAGCAACAGCAGCAAATGTTTCAATGGCAATCGAAACATCAAAGTCTCATTGAACCACGTAGTGTCATCAATTTAGCTGGCAGTTGCTCATCAATGGATCGTCATATCATCGATGTGCCACCACCGTTGCCGATGAAGAAAAAGCACAGTAAGTTCGAAATTCCATTGAATACACTTATTTATCGGTGTTTCTTTTTTTCTTTCTTTCTTTTCTTTTATCTTTATTTATTAATTTTTTTTTATTATTATACATTTTCTGTGATGAAAAATTATTTTGGTTGGTTCTTTCCTTTATTTGAAAATTTTATTTGGTGTTTTAATAACAATAATGATGATGATGATCAAAACATGACAACAACAACAACAAATACAACAACGATCAACAAAAACGACAACAACAACACAACAATAATCAACAACATGATTTATTGTGTAAACCAAATCAAAAATGTTGCCACCATCAACCACCAACCAACCCACCCACACCCAACACACCACTGACACTTGAAACCACCAAAAACCACCTACATATTAAAAAAAAAAATTTATTCTTTTTAAAAAAAAAAAAACAAATTTACTACTTTTTCTTTATAAAACAAAAATATATTTTTTTTTTTTTTGCTATATAATTTATTTTGTTTTATAAAAAAAAAAAAAATTCACAAAACCAATTTATAATTTTGTAAAAAAAAATTTAATTTTTAATTTATTTTTAAACAAAAAATGCACAAAATCTTAAAAAATTATTTCAAAAAAATAATTGTGAAATTTTTATAAAATCATAAATTCATGCATCTCTTGGTTGTTTTTGTACTACAAAAAAATTGTAGTTGGCAACACTCAACATCAAATTCAAGAAATCGTCTATCAACAATATATATTACAACAACTTGGAGAAGAAATACAACAACACCAACACCCGAAAGAAAAACAACATTATCAACAACAAATGGACAACTTTCTTTTTATGGTGATCGGGTTTATGACCCAGATGTACCCGAAAGATCATCATCCCCAATTGTTCAGATTGGATGCAATCAGCATCAAGGGAATATACCAACAACAACAAAAACAAATAGACAAGATTCTTTTGAGTGGTCCGATCTACATCCCGAAATCATTCGACAAGAGTCGACGAAAGATATCATCAATATTGATAATGGTCTGTTTAGATCTCATCATGATGATGTTAATGATGAGATGGGGACTTCAGATTTGTACAAATCTACTTGCAACACCATATCACACAAATTCGAGATTAATAACCTGAAAAACAAAGGTCCTTTGCAAAAAACTAGCAATAATGATGATGATAATGGTGTGGGGACTTTAAATTTATACAAATCTACTGACCATTACCAAAAACCCAAAGAAATCGGGATCAATGATTTGAAAAATAAAGTACATTTACCAAAAACTAGTAATGATGATGGTAATGAAAATTGTTGTAGTGTTGTCAATTTACATGAATTTACTAAACAAAAACAACGCGAAGATGATGAAAATGTTGAACAAAATCAAAGTTCTCAACATAATAATTGTAGTAAATCAAATATTATTTTATGTAAAACTCTAACCCAATCAAATTATTGTTGTGCTGCCGCCTCCTCCTCCATCACCACCATTAAAACCAATCAAGTGTTTCAAAGTGTGGCATTTTCGGGTAAGTGTTCGTTCATTCGTTTGCTAGTTCCTTAGTTCGTTAGTTCTTTGTCAGACAGAAAACTCCATCTGACAAATAGTTATCCATCTTCATCTAGAGTGTTTTGTTTTTTCTTTTCACATTTTATTTTGTTAAACCTTTCACGAAGATTTGAAAAGAAAAACTCAAAAAAATCATTCACCCATCATTGATTACAAGTATGACAAGTAATGCATTTCATCTAGTAATTGAGTTTCTTTTTATTTAACTATATTTTTAAAGTTAATAAACACTGAAATACTATTGTACAGGATCCCATTTTTTGTTGAAAGGATCTGAATATTTGTCAATGATGACATTGATATTACTTATATTGTTATGTATGTAGCATGTCATAACTTATATATTTTGTTGTTCAATGTTGCTAGAAGAAACTTTCTGATGATGTGATAGAAGGGACACTTTATTGAAATTGGATTCTTCGTTTGAATAACTATAGCATAAATAGCATCGCATCTATGTAAACTATTCCTTTTAATTTTGATTTTTGTGACTGGAAACCTCCTTTATAATTCATGAGTTGATCTTTGGTTCCATGATTATTGGTGCATACCATATTCCGATAGTAAGAATACTATAAAACTACATATATGCTTTGCAAAATTTATTAATTTTTATAAGGGAAATGAACTCCTTTCATTAGTTTATAAACTTACATAATTCGTATATTCAGTTATGAGAAGAAGTACAGTCTTTTGATCGAGAAACTACAGTTAAGCATTTAGCATCTATGATGTAAACTATTCATTGTAATTGTGTTTCTCGTGAGGCAAAATTGCTTTTATATTTCATGAGTTGGAAAATGTAAAAATTAAATTTTTCAAAAAATTCTTAGAATATAAAACCATAAAACAAATGGATTTTCCTATCGGGAAACTATAGCCGTATATAGTTAATGTCTCTAATGTCTAATGTCTCACCGAGTGTAGAAAAATTTTGTAATTCTTGATTTGCATACTAATGTTTGCCTAAAATATATGAAAATTGGATCCTTCGATCGTATGACTATGGAATATAGCTGCCTATATAAACAATTAATTAGTTTTAATTAAAGAATTTTCTTAATTGAGGAATTTCAAATATGTAGTTTTAAAAATTTCCTATCACAATGAAATCTTGAATTGTATCAAAATTTCTTTATTTATTAGCAAAGCGTATGAAATCAAATCTCTAAGCTTTATATACAAAATTTGATACACCAATTTTGCTTGGTGGTCCGATACGTACCAAACTTCACAAGAACATGCTCCAGACTTTCCTAGAGTTTTCATGATAATTTCATCAAAATTGATCCAGCGGTTTCGGAATCCATAGGGAACGGACATATCTATGTATATATAAAATAAATAAATATAATGAATATGATGATGATATTTTTAGTGAAATATAAAGACTTCGGTCTTCGATGATATCGAATTTAGATTTACAATAGTTTTATTGTGCTGCTTATCTTTTAAGTTCCTTCCTTTCTTTCTCTTTTAACTTTACTTTTCTTTACTTTACCCTAGTTGACTGACTCTCATTTGCTGTGTTTCTATGCTATAAATTTACTTGGTGCTTTTATTTTTTTGTTACCCAAATATTTTCATTTTGTTGTAAGTTGGTAAATGCTTTTTGTTTATTTGTTTCTTTGTTTGCTTTTCACAACTAAAAATAATCAATTAGTCTTTCCCCTTCTTCTTTGTGGTTATAATTTATTGGACTTACTTACAAACTTCCTCCCAATCACCTCTTAGTCAATTGTTATTGCATTTGACTTCAAATGAATTTCAATTTGAATTTCAATTTGAATTGTTTGTGTTTTGTGTTGTTGTACTACTATTACTTTTTCGTCATTGAGTTAAGTTGAGTTGAGTTGAGTTGCGTTGCGTTGAGTTCACTTTAAGTTTTCTTTGGTTAGTTAAAATTTGCTAAAATCATACATACACACATCATATATTTACATATATGGTTCATATATTTATAAGTAGAAGAAGGAAGGAAGGAAGGAAGGAAGGTAGTTGTGAGAGGGGGATTGTGCTAATTAACATTAATTCGCATAGTTGCCTCTAAAAAGCTATTGCTGAAATCAAACCATACCAAACCAAACCAAACCAATGCAAACCATTCCAAAATTCACAAGGTCAGCAAATATTCAATAGTATGTGCTGCAAATGCTGATTGCTGATCTACGCGAAAATATTTTAATGTTTCATAATTCTTTGCTGAATTTTATGTTTTAGTTTTTATTTTTGTTTTTTTTTTTTCAACTCAGATCGAATCGATTTGAGTTGATGAATTGATTGATTTGTAAGAAATAATAATAATAATATTATTATATACTATTCCATTTCTTATACAGTTTTGGCCTATATGGAGATCTGTTCAGCATCGACACGTTCGATTCAAGAGCATCGTCATACAATGCACACCTTCAGCCGAAACATAACTCACAGTCAAACAATGAAGTAAGTAGTACTTAGTACTTAAGAGATAAGAATAAGAAGAATTTTATTACAAATATACATATTTTGCTTAGTATTGTGCCACTTACCAAAGACCTTTCGCCAAAACGTGAAACGCCACCGGCTTTGCCGCCCAAAGTCCTTAAGCCAAATCGCAAACCAACTGTAATGCCGCCCACGATTATAACAACGCCACCGCCAAGTCCAAAACCATCGCATTTGAGTGTAGAAGCAAACAATGAAATGCCAACATCACCACGTCGTATCCTAACAAATTCACAGCCTGGAAGTGGTGGTGAATTTATGATGAGTACCTTGTCTGAGGAACCAACCATGGATACATTTGGTGATGCTGAAGGTAATAATAATAATAATAATAATAATAATAATAATAATAATAATAATAATGATGATAATAAGACGATTATTGAACACAACATCAATATACTATAAATGGTTTTTAAATGTCATCATAATAGGAGGAGATTCAGCAGAGGGCGCCGTCGGCTATACAGCAGGAGATGCTGATGTACATTTTCTCCACTCTTATAAATTGCCAAATGAAACGAAGATTAGTCATAATAATAACAATAGCAATGGTAAAACTACTGATGGAGTTGGTGATGTTTTACCTTCTTCGGCAACAACGTCATCTGGTACCAAATCACCAACAACGTGTACCACTACTGCTGCTGCTGCAGATGCTTTATCCAGTAATGAACATATACCAGATGTAGTCAACGAAGGTGATGAATTGCCAAATTTGCTGGAAGAAATCGACATAACCCAGTATTTGATTATAAGGAAAAACGCTGACGAAGGCCCAGAGATTAAAGGTGGTTATATTGATGCCTTAATTGTGCATGCATCACGCGTTCAAAAGAATACCGATACTGGTAAGTCTTATTTTTCTACGTTGGATGATTTGATTATATTTAATCCAAAAAATATTTTCTATTTCTATTAGCTTTCTGCGAAGCATTTATTACAACATTTCGAACTTTTATTCCACCAATTGAGGTTATTCAGAAGTTGACACATCGTTATACGTTTTTCAATTCTCAAATGAATGATCAAAAGCAAAAAGCAGCCAAAGAAACGTTTTCATTACTTGTCCGAGTTGTTAGTGATCTAACGTAAGTTACTTATAGTCATTACAAGAGTTGCCTTCTATATTTCGAGAAATATTTCGCGAATTTTCAAAACACATTTTTGCTCCTTCGAATGAGGGAACTCCAAAACATGTTTTGTGAACGCATCAACCGCTTCCTTCAGGTATTAAAAAAACAAAAAAAAAAAAAAGTCATTGGTTGCCAAATCTGGACTAGACAACGGATGATCCATTAATTCGATAAAGTCTCTTATGTGAGCCACTAATTGATTTATATTCAGCGGTTCGTTTTCCTTAATTCATTGATCATCATCATTCTGACAAAAAAATATGGTTGTATACCATTTAGAACTGAATGTCCAATGTTGCTGTAATGGTGACATATATGGTGACATATACGGTGTTTGCAGAGCAACAGGCTGCCTAACTGCCATTTGCTTTGAACTATGTATTTCATAAGCAAAAACAAGTTTTATTATTTTTGACTCATAATGTCAATTGTTGATTTTAGTTTCGGGTTCATGCGCATTGATCCAAGATTCGATTTGAATATGTCAGATTTGATCTAAAAACACTAGGGAAATCTGGGTCGGAACATAAAAGGCAACCTTGCATTCTCCTTATTAGGAGGAGGTAGGAATATTATTATTATTAACTTTTAATTTTTTTTTTTTTTTGCTTCCAGGTCAACTGATTTAACTAGTCAATTGTTGGCTTTACTTATAGAATTTGTCTTTCAGCTTGTTTCTTCTGGCCAATTATATTTGGCTAAATTATTGCGTAACAAATTCGTTGAGAAAGTCGCAATATTTAAAGAACCAAAAGTTGAGGTGGTTCCTATTATTGACATGTTCGCTATAATTATAAACCAACCTAGTTTACTTGATTTAAAATCCTTGGATATTGCTGAGCAAATGACTTTGTTGGATGCAGAACTTTTCCAGAGAATCGAAATACCCGAAGTATTACTTTTTGCCAAAGAACAGTGTGAGGAGAGAACGCCCAATTTGAATAAATTCACAGAACATTTTAATAAAATGTCCTATTGGGCCCGATCGAAAATTTTAATGCTACCCGATCCCAAGGACCGTGAAAGACATGTCATCAAGTTTTTAAAGATTATGAAGCATTTAAGGAAGATGAATAATTACAATTCATATTTGGCATTATTGTCAGCTCTCGATTCGGCGCCCATAAGAAGGTAAGTGTGTCGTATTATGATATTCATCAATAAATATTTAAAAAATCCCTGAACTTGCGGTACTTACGTCAGTAAGTATATTGAGTATAGTAATGATTGAATTGAGTGATTTCAAGAAAAGAAAATCAACTTCAAAACTTGTTTAGAAGTAAAAGTTTTAATAGAATTCTAAATAAAATATATAGTATCCCCCAGTAGATTTGAATGGGAATATAGGCTACCCATATGCATTCAGAGCTGATTAAAAGAATAGATACACATGCAATATCTATGTTTTGTTTTATGCTCTTCACACAGTGAATAGTATTCTCAGTTTGTCATAAAGTTTGTAACACACAGAACAAGACATCGGGACATGAGACGAGTTGATTGAGCTATGTCAGTATTTAATGAGTACCCGCTATTCATGACCGCTCACCGTACATCAAATGTGTTCGATTGATTTTGATTTCGTGAGCTAAGTAGGTAGTTGGTAAAAAATGACAATAATAGTTAGTCTTGATTTAAGACTCATAAAAACACATAGTCCTAAGTATTGTAGGTCTATGACCTTATAATTCTAATTCCCAATTTTTAAATGCACATAGTGCAGTTCTAGGGATGAAATTATTTTAATTTAGTTAATTTGTATGCAAACTAGTACCTCAGTTTTTGAGGTAGAGAACTGAAGTTCTGTATGAAGTTTTCTACGCAACACATTTTTCGGAGTCAGTCGAATTGGACCACTAGGGAGGGGTTCACAAATCCAAATTCATGTTCTTATTAGAAAAACTTTATTGTTTTTTGTACTATCGACACTATAAGTGTCTGACCCATATCGACCAACTATGTAAATTTCAAGAATCTCTGACCACTAGGAGTGGTACCTCCCGTACAAAATATGAACTTAGAGTAATAATAAGAAGATATAAAAGGTTCGTCAAGAGTTTTATAACTTCGGCAAAGCCAAAGTTAATCTGTTTTTTACTTGTTTTATTATAACGACTTTAAGAAAAAACATTAGGTGCTAAGATCTTAAACTATGCAATCTGGGAACACCTTTACATATCAAAATGAGCAGTGTGATTCCCCAAAATTATAGAAACTCTATTATATTTTAGTGAAAGTAAAAGTTAACTTTTATCAAAATAATATTTAGATACACACAGAATTTTTAGAATTTATATAAAGCAGTTTTGAATCTTTTGAAGGCTTCGTGATTTTAACTGTTCGTCATGTAGAAGTGAAATATAATGCAATAAGGTCATTGCTCGCCTGAAGAGCCCAAATTGAGGTCTGTCTTTTAATATCGCTACCAAGGTTACAATAGAGTTAAAGGGTTGAATCATGGAATTCTGGATGATTATTCCTTGTTCATTTGTGGTTTTGATCCACCTGTGAAATTGTACATGAATTCAAAATGATTATAATGTTTTGGGGTTTTGTTTTCAGATTGGAATGGCATAAGACGATTACTGAAGGTCTTAAGGAATACTGTGTGCTTATTGATTCAAGTTCTAGTTTTCGTGTTTATCGTCAGGCATTGGCCGAGACAAATCCACCTTGTATACCGTATATGTAAGTACTAACTATCACTACCACCTATGACTGTCTGAATATTCATTCTAATCGAATTCTATAAATTATAGTGGTCTTGTTTTACAAGATTTGACATTTGTTCATGTTGGAAATCAAGATTACTTGAGGAAAGGAGTCATTAATTTCTCAAAACGTTGGCAACAATACAACATCATTGTCAATATGAAACGTTTCAAAAAATGGTATGTAATCAAAGATATATTAATACAAAAGTAGATCTAAAACGTTATTTTATTTTGTGATTAGCTCGTATCCTTACCGTCGTAACGATCGCATCATACGTTTCTTTGAGAATTTTGAGTTCTTTCTGGGTGAAGAGGAGATGTGGCAAATTTCTGAATCGATTAAACCACGCGGCAAGCGCAATAAAAACAATGATTAAATAAAAAATAAAGAAAAAGCAAATCCAAAATATATCATAATATCTATACATCAAGATATCATCATGATATAAAATCAATGAGACACAAGCCCAGATGGAACAATACTATACTAATATATAGTACACTAAACTCCATAGATTAGACATAATTGTATATTTTAGACATGTGTTACACAAACAAACAAAAAAGAAAAAAAAAAAACCAAAATACTCTACTTAAAAATTAAATTGTATATAAAAATTAATTAATATTTGTACATCACCTTTTTTTTGTGATGTACTACAATGATGTAATTTACTTTATTTTTAATAATGGAATAGTATGAAGAAGAATGAGAGAAGAAGCATTCGATCAAAAATATTATTTAATAAAATTATTTGTTGTGTTAAATTTTTTTTTATTTTTTTTTTTTTTTTTTCATTAGAATTTTAATCATTAGTTAGACCTTATTTAATATATTTATATATATATATATATATATATATACATAATCATACACGACATTTCTAGGGTTTTTTAAAAAATAAAAAAATTATTGTTTTTGAATAAAATTTTATAAATTAATTTAATTTAAAAATTATTGTTTTTGAATAAATTTTTATAAATTAATTTAATTTAAAAATATATATAATATATTTTATAATATACACAAATAATTTATGTTGTTGTTTTTTTTCTTTAAGTTTTTAATTAATTTATTATTTAATTAGATCTTTATTTCAATTAAAAAAAATATACATCCAATGAAATGAAAATAAAGAAAATCAATTGAGGATTATTATACTCTTCACACGGGGTAAAATAATAAAGTATACTTTGTATATATACATTCTCCCTCAGTTTTTGAGCTAGAGAGGACGAAGTTTTCTTTTCACCATACGCAACACATTTGTCGGAATCAGCCGAATCGTACCACTAGGAGGTGTAAACCCAAATTCAAATTTATGTCCTTATTAGAAGAACGTTAGTGAAGAGTATTATAACTTCGGCATAGCCAAAGTTAATCTTCTTTTGACTTGTTTTCATTTGGTATAAAAGCGAAAAGATTTCTTGAAAATAATTTAAGAAATAACATGAAAAAGTTTCAATCATATAATCATCGAGTAATGTTTGATTTCTGGAACTCCGGTTTATTTTTATCAACTTTTCGCCACAATTTTTTTTTCAGCAATTATTCAAAGATAATGGGTTTCAATGAGGCCGCCTATTATTATACTACATATTTACATTTACATATTTCTATAATCTTTTAACATTTATTGCCTATTTAAATTCTATGAGGTAGAGGCAGGACATAAGACCTCTTCAATCTCTTGACATAGATTAATTTTGTTTCTAACAAAAGATATGTTGAGGTTTTTGTGAATCATACCAAGGAACATTGACAATTTTTCTAAGAGTTTTATTTTGATATCTTTGAAGAATTTTTATGTTTGACTTGTTTGCTTGCAGTATCCCATATATTGCGAGGCATATATTCACACCGGTTTCAGCATCACTTTGTAGAGGAGAATCTTGTTTTCAAATGAATTATAATCAGAATATCTAATTCATTAATTTATTAATTAAATTAACTTTGTTTTGTAAAGCAATTTTCTTCAGATCTTTGAGTAGTTTCAAGCTTAAAATCAACATTTGTTTTGATTTTTCATAAGCAATGCGTCAACGGCATTGATTTGTTTTTCACTAGACTATAGCTTCTTCTCTTCTCCTAATCTATCATCAACATCAACATCAACATCGTTATCATTATTATCTTAATTTTTATTTTGCTATAGTTTTTATGACATTGAATGATATTGGAAATTTTGAATTAAAATATTATTTATTAATAAAATAATTAACTAAAAACTATTGATTGATGATCGAATGTATTTCATACATATCTATTTCTACTATTTACAATATACTATTGTACATACTAAACACTTACTTAATACTTAAATACTTTACTGACTAACTATGATGACGTATCTAAAATATAGTATTTATAGAAAAATATGTGTATGTTGAAAAAAGTTGAAACATTGAGAGCTAGAAACAAACAAAGAACAAACTAAAGTTATCTATACATAGTATAGAATATTTAGTAAAAATCTATCTAAACAAAATCTATTTACATACGAGAATATATTAATTATATTATATAATAAATTATAAAGAAACAAAGAAATAACCGTGCAAAGATATGTAATAAATTAATTAAAAAAAAAAAAAAACCATTAATGAGAATTGATTGATTTAATTGATCAATTTAATGTTTAATAATTTTCAACAAGATCGTCATACATACATACCTATATAAATACATACATTCCTATACATACCATACATACATACATACATACATACATTTCTTGATATACATACATACTTACCATACATCATACATACATTCCTTGATATACATACCATACATTATAGATGCATACATACATTCATTCATATACATACCATACATCATAGATGCATCTATACATTCATTCATATACATACCATACATCATAGATGCATACATACATTCATATGCATACCATACAATACATCACACATACATTAAATATACAGAGTTTTGCAAAACGAAAGCAATTTGTTGCATTTGCATGTAAATGAATTTGGAATTATTTTTGATAGAAAAAATAAAATATTAAAAATATTACACATGTAGAAGGGTATACATCCTAATTAGTTTAGTAATAAACTAAGCACTATTGATTTTATTAAATCATCAATTATGCTTTGGGGAGACATTATTTCATTCGAAGTTAATTGCTTCCATATGATCTTCATCCTTGTTGAGAAAGCATCGATCTGAAACGCTTCGTTTTAGTATTTCAAAGAGATTTTCAATCGGATTCTAGTCTTTAGACTTCAATTCCACTGTTTCTCATGTTGGATGAGTTTATCATATTCAAACACCCAATGAAACGTTGTATTCCATTCGGCTTAAAGCAGCATTACTGACTCCAAAATGCTTTATACTGAAATCGGTTCATTCAATCGCCATTAAGTGCCAACTCCAACGCAAGAAAAGCAAATCCATATTATTATTCCACCTTCTCCATCTGCGAAAATCATCTTACACATACCATCAGTCAGTACCGTTACATTTCCGCACATTGTTGTTGGTAATTGCTGTAATATTTTTAATATATATTTTTTTTCCATTAAAAAAAAATCCAAGTTTATTTCCATTTTGTTTTACAAAGCACACTGTATATTCTATGCATAGATGCATAATATATACATACATAGCTATTCATTAAACATACATACATACTTATATGAAATACATAAAGAAATTTTAAGACGAAGGGAAATGATAACATCCGATAAGAGAACAAGAATAAGTACTACTACTATTACTACTACACGAATAAGTAATTAATTGATCATTTCGCACAATGAATTGATTTTATTACTTTAGCAACAACAACAGCTACAACAACAAACACAACGAACGAACGTATAGAATTTTATCCAAATAAATAATAAAAAATAACCATGAATCCGCAAAAAAAAAAAAAAAAAAAAAATCCCCCTCAATCAAAATAATAGCAAAATTACAAAAAACAAAATTATGGAAAACAATATTCTAATGAAAACATTAAAAAAATCCCCCTCAATCAAAATAAGAGCAAAATTCTAAAAACAATATTCTGTTGGCAAAAATAAAGAAAAATATTTAAAAAAAAAAAAAAAAATCACAATAATACAAATAGGAATGAAGTTCTAAACAAAGAAGGATAAAGAAATTATTCTAAAAGAAAGAAGTATTTTACAAAATTGCATAATAAAAGAGAAATAAACACAACAACACAAAACAAAATAAAACAAAACAATATAATACAAAAAAAAAAAAAAAAAAAAAACTATACAAGATGAAAAAACATCAAGTGGATAAGGATCAAAAGCATCCACATTAACCCAAAAATCTTTAATTTATATTCTTTTCTTCATGATGATGATGGTGATTATAAAACAAGAAAGGAACTGTAAAAAGGATTGAGAACACACACACGGGCAGATAATTTCAATCATCATTTTGAAAGAAGAAAGTTTAAAACAAAATATTCTGAAATTTTTTTTTATATCGAAATTAAATAAACTCTCATTCACAAATATTTTAAAATGATGATGATCATCATCATCAATTATGTTTCGATGATAAACCAATTTTTTTTTTTTTTTAAAGAAATATAGGAAATCCTATAATCCTAAAAAGGAAACTACTAAAGCCTATTTACCAAAACTGAAAGACACTTTGCAAGAATCTATTTAGTTATATTTATTGATAGCTTCCTAGAAATGTGAGGAAAAACATCTTTAGGCAAACAGACTCTCTGTTAATTTTCAGCTCTCTACTTTTGAGCACTAATAATGTATGTATGATGTATGAGACTGATCAGCACTTTGTGATTTGATTTCTATGGTGTGTATGAAGTCTTCTAGTGATTACGACAGATTGAAAATTTAATGGTATGAAAATTCAAGTCTCTACATCAAAAAAACTAATGAGAAAACGATTAGATATAAACAAATATCTAGAAGGACAAAAGAACGGACTGATGGACGGATGGAAACGTGGTTTAGAATTTAGACCTTCTCGATTTCCATCTCCGGAAAGAAAAAAAAAAGAAAAAAATTAAAAAAATATATAAAAAAATATAAAAAATTTAAAAAAAAAATTTTAAAAAATATAAAAAATTAAAAAAAAAAAAATATAAAACATAAATTAAAAAAAAAAAATTTAAAAACTAACGAAAAATGTATAAAAAAAATTTTAAAACATTAGAAAATCTAAAATTTATGTAAAACAAATTACAAAAAAAAAAAAAAAATCTTTTAACGAAATTACCTTCTAAAGTTGCAAAACACAACCCCATTTTTCATTTCCAGACTACAAAAATGTTATATCCCTATATATAAAATTGACACACATGAAACTACTAATCTCAATGAACATGAATATTGAGGTACAAAAGAAAAAAAAAAATATTATAATACAATATATAAATACCCATAAATAAATTCCACTTGGTATCTGGTAATTGCGATCCCCTCTATCTAATCTATATTATCTGATCTGTAAACTAAATCTTATTGGTGTTGTGAATAGTTTTTGTGAAGAGAATTTCATTAATTCCTAGTATAAATTTTTTTTTTTTTTATTCAGATTCAGACTCTTTCTGAATGTTTGTATGTGTAGTATTAAATGTGGTGTCTATCCTATAGAATATAAATAAAATTTACACAAATAATTATATAATATAAACTACTAGTACACAAAACACATATACAAGTATAGTAGTAAATGTATGTATGTTTTTGGAATTTTTGTCACATTTTTTAAATTATTGTATTAATTGCATATTAAATCGATAAAAATCGTTCATAAAAAAAGTCAATAGTTATGGAAACTCAGATCAACTCAACTATACTCATTTACACAATCGATCACTTATTTCTCTAACACTATTATTATTATTATTATTAATAAGTATTTATTTTGGGTGAATATTTTATAATAATTTCTTTATTTTCTGATAATTTTCATTTTTATCTGAGTATTATGAGATTTATTTAATATTCTTATTATCCTTCACACATATATAAGTAAGAATGTTATTGGATGCCATAGGCATATTAGTGGCATATAATAAATTGATTTGATTACTCAACATAATTGTTCAATTTGTTTGTCTCTCCGTCCGGTTTTATAAAATCGAAAAGGCATGTGCCAAAAAAAAAAAAAAAAATTGATCGGTAGAGGTAGGAAATCTATAATCTAAAGATATATTTAATCAAAATCGAACTACAGAATCAATAGATATTAATTTTTAATACATACGTATAATAAAATCGTAGACTTTGGTTGCCTGTTTAAATGTTTGGGACCGCATCACGTAAAAGCCACTCATTGGATTCAAAATCGAATTACTGACAAGACAAGAAGCCTTATTGTGACAAACTTATAGAGTTTATTTCATCAAAATCGACCTACAGAATCGCCCGAAAGCTGATTTCGATAAAATTTTGCCAGGACAACTAGTTCGGAATATATACTCGTATAAGTATTTACATGATTTATCCATATTTCATGACTTAAATTGACTTTTTGGTTTAGCCTATTCATAATACTTTTAAGTATATGTAAATCTTTCATGTTTGGTATGTTTTTATTTCAAATATTTTTACCCAACTTTACATGTACATATATATCCAATTTACAGTTTTCTGTAATGTACTATACTAAGTAGAAAAGTACTTATGGGTCCTGCAATTCAAGGCAAATCTCGATGCCTCTTACACCATTCTTCGTAATGAAATAAGAAATAGGATTTTGTATTATACTTAATAGATACTAATACTTAGTAGATCGTACTAAATAGACAAGTACTTATGGGGCCATTTGGGGTTGGTATGTTTTTATTTGAAAGATTAAATTTTTGACCAACTTTACAATATACAGTTTCCTATAATATATGTACTATACTATGTACAATAGAAAATCCTGTTTCTTATTTCATTACGAATTGCCTTAAACTGGTACGGTTCTGTTTTCATATTTATCGCGTGAGTCTATGGATCCCGGAACGAATTTGTTTTGTCGATCAAATATTATCAAACTCATAGAGGGTTCCAATAACAACAATTCAATATTTCATTTGAATGTGCTTTGTCTTTGTGATGGATAATAAATCTTTTGTAAAATATTGTTTTATTTATCATATTATTATCTTAATTATATGTATAATTAATTATCAAGTATATACAATATATTATTTTGTGTTTTCACAATATTGCACAATTTTTTTTTTTTTAATATTTGTTTTTTGTATATGTAAATGTATGTATTATGTATTTATTGTACTATTATTGTAAACACTTTCTTATCAGAAAGATACTTTTAAGAAGATCATTTTTTTTTTAAATTAAAGTTTAAATATTTATGTATACAATATATACACACACACACATATATGTATATATATTTAAATATATATATTTTTTATATACAAATAATTATTTGCGTAAATATGATTATTATTATTATTAAATTAGAATTGTGTGCATGTGCTATATATGTATGTTACATTTATATATATCAATATCCATATATTTAAAAATATGTATACATAAATAGAATATATATATATATATATGTATATATAAACGTTTATTTTTTTTCTATCTAATTTTTTATACTTATATATTATTTATTTATTTTATCTGTAAATAATTTAAAAAACAAAAAAAATTCTAAAATGAAAAAAAAAAAAAAAAATACATTAAAAATATTTATGTTTCTTGTATGTTTGTAAAAAGTTTAAAAAGCATACATGAAAAAAAAAAATAAGTAATTTAAATTGAAACTAAAGAAATTATACTTATACAGAAATTATACAAACAGCATACACACACACACACACACATATATAGGAAACAAGACTGTCTTTAGGATTTACATGCATAGATACACTACACACATATATATATATATATATATATATACATACAGTAAAAATATACATACGCCAGGTTGATGGAAATCCCCGTAAGATTTTAAAACTCACCTAACTATTTGGTCAAGCACTTACGGGGTAGTATATTGGTCCTAACAATTCCTATTGGGGCCATACTACACGTAGTACATATATGTATGTTTATTATTGTATGAACTATTTTCGTCCTTTCAAAGGAAGAGGAACATCTTTAATTTCGGTTACATCGAAGATAAAAGACCTTTCACACAAAAAAAAAAAAAAAAAAAAAAAAAAAAAAATAAAAAATGAAAGTGCAACATAAGAATTCGATACATAGTACACAACTTGTCTTGCCTTATCTTGAGTCTGGCAACAACCCACTAACTCTGCCAACACCATAATTTAAGGAACCAATATTCACGTATGATGATAATGATTTGAGTTGATATATCGACAATGTCATCAAAGATATTAGAGAGCAGTCACATCTCCAAAATTTCAAGAGAAACATCCTCCATCCTGTGAGCTATTATTATCCCAATGGTGCATTGCCCATTAAGAAGTCCAATCATATTACAGCCTGGCTCAGAAACTTATCCTTGTTTTCGCTACCAGTCCTGAAATAATTGTTTAATAACAAACCGAATGAACCATTTTATTTATGGCAACAAATTTTAAGAAACTTCGATGCAAAATTTCAACTTAATGTGGTTTGTTTTCAAAAGAAGTGGAACGACTCGGACAGATGATTAGATGAATTCCGTCATATTGTATGTGTGAAAGGTATATAAAATCTACTATTTCCAAGAAAAGAAAACTTAAAACAAAAACAAAAAAACTACATTTACACAATTCTACTTGTATACCTACAAATATCCAAAAATTTGCACTTAAAAAAAAAAAAAAAAAAAAAACCATCATTAAATAAAACAATTTTTTTTTTTTTTTTTTATTATAAATAAAATATTATTAATAACTATTAATATCTATATATAAATAAATAAATAAATATGTTATATGTAAACTGTATATACTATAAAAAATATCAAAGAAATGTTTATACGAATGAAATTTGAAAGGTTCTTTCTTTAACTTAAAAGGAATTTAAAATGCGAACAAATTGTTGTTCAAAAGAACCTCAAAATACAGTTAGTCTTCTTCAATTTTTGAGTTGTTATATCATCCCTTCTAGGGGATTTAGAGAGAGAGGCTTTGTTTGTATTGTATGGCAAGTCAATAAAATGACTAGAAAGACTCAAATGTAAAAAATTGAAAATCTTATAAACAATGTCCTTGGAGATAATGAAAAATATGGATACTAAAATTCCTTTTATTTTAAACTGAAAAGGACTTTTCAAATTAACATCGTATAATATTTTAGCTTATCTGGATTTAGTACTTGCTTTATATGTGCCTATTACCGATTTTGATTGATGTCCTTTCCTTATCATACCAAAATACTTATTAAAATGCCTATATATATATTGGAAAATCCATACACAAACATTATATCTAAATATATAAAATCATATAAAAAATGAAACTTATTTGAAAAAAAAAAAAAAAACAAAAACTAAACAAAGATATATATATACATAATATATATACAAAATATATAAAGACAAAAGGAAAATATTATTACACATACTATATATATATATATATATATAAGTGGTAAAATAATTGAAAAAGAAAAATTTTTACACATACTGTATGGTACTCGCATATATAACATCGAGATCCCCAAAGAATTGCATATTACAAAAAAAAAAAATATCAAAAAAAAAAATTTCATTGTCCATTTCTAAGATCAAGTTTACATAGAAATAATTCAATTTCTTTTTATTTCATTATAAAGAATATTGTGAGGGGCACCAAGGCAATGTACAAGCCTCTGTGCCCCTCTATTACATGCCTTATATGCCAGCTTGGATCTGTTGCTATGTTAATTGGGTAGCTCTATGACGGTCAAATATCATTAAACTAATCAAACTACATAGAAATAATTCAATATTGCATCATATCCATGCAATGGCATAAATTGTAGTAGACAAGTCTTTATGTGCCGCGACTCCAAATGAGGCTCTGCTAAATAGATAAGTACAATTTAAATTTCTATTTTTTTTTTTATTCAATACAAAGAAAGTTGTGAGTGGCACCAAGGCTTGCACCTTGCCTTGGTGCCCCTCTATTACTTGCTTTGTATCCCGGCTTGCATCTCTTGCCATGTTAATTGGGTGGATCTATGGATTCCGAAAAGAATTTGTTTTGTCAGTCAAATATCATCAAACTAATAGTTATAGCATCCAATTGTCCAAAATCTATATGTCTTTATATATATTTTTTTTTCATTTTTTTGAAGTTCCTAGCTTACTATTTAATATGTAATACCCATTATTAACTCATACACCTACAATTTGTTCCCAAATCCAATTTTCAAACATTTGTTGGAATAAATAAACTGAATAAAATTTATTTATTTATTTTGTATTTATTTATTTGTTAAATCTACTTTTATAATTAAATTTATTTATCATGTATTTTCTTGCTTATATTTTTTATTAGGTAACAACTTAGAAATACTATATGTTAAACTAAAAGTGGTCACTGTTAATTCGTACACCTCAGTTTATGTTTACCTTTACCAACTTGAAAAAATTACCATAATCAGTTCCGGGCAAGTTGTTTATGTTCTTTCTGATTATAATTTTCTACAATTTTTGGCTTTTTAGTGACTTTGCATCAACATGACTTATGCTACACACACTAGTGAAAATAATTTCAATTTAATAAATGAAAAATTGAATACTGGAAAAACCTCAATTAATATGGAGAATCGGTGAATTTTAGTCAGAAATCTTCCTACAAGATGATCACGGCTCATGTAATTCTCAAATCTCTCCGATCATTTTACAGATAGATTTCTTAATGAAATTCTTCGATTTTTCTTTACAATTGATGACAAAGTGCGCATATAGCGGGGTGTTACCAGCGATGGTCAACCATAATAATGCAATTTCACTTGAATTGAACCATTATCTTTTGAAGTTTTTCACAATATTACTGCACAGAAGATCTGGGTAAAATCAATTCCAATTCAACTTTCGAATAACTTTATCCACAATTCAATATTGCAATAACTAAATTGCGATTTTTTTTAATCGGCCTACCATGTGTCATGTTGATGAAAGATTAATATAAAACAAAAATTCAAATGAAATAATAATAGCAGATTTAACCTTAACAACATAGCGATTCTTATTACGGTAAATTTTCATGTTTCTTTTTGGTCTTTCTTTTATCTATTTGAACAGAAATGGAGCTGACCAAATTAATAATAGTGACCACTTTTAGTTTGACAAACATATTTTCAAGTTGTCACACATAAAAAATTATACAAAAAATAACATAGATGTTAAATAATTTTTGAATAATGTTTTTATAAAAGTAGATTTCACAACCTTTCTAACAAGTATAAATACTTTTTAGTTTATTTATTGTAATAACTTTTAAAAATAGTTTGAAAATTGGATTTATGAAAAAGTAACTCGATAAACTGAGTGAAAATTAAGTCTTCATTATCAACACCCAACATCTTGACTCAACAACACTATTAAACTTGATCTGGATTGATTTGATATATGTTTTTTGCTTGTATTAAATGGACAAAAGAAGTTAAAAAAAAAAAAAAAAAAAATAAACAAATGGTATCTCTATTAACTATTCTATATCTGATTTTTAAGTATTAAGGTTTAACTTTTCGGATATTTCGTATTATATGCAATTCCATATCATTTTTATGTGTGAAATTTTTCTTTTTCATACATATTTCATTCCTGCCTTGATTTTGATTTCCTGTTTTATGATTTCCCTTTAAAAAATTTAACTTATATGATTTATATATGTATATACTATATCCAATATAAATTATATGTATATGCATATATAAAAACATATATATATGAACAAAACTAAAGTAAAACAAAAAAAAAAAAAAAAAAAATGAATCAATGACTTCATCTAAAACTATTTATATTAATTGATTTTAACTGTATTACCAACATTTATAACCTATTTATTTGAAGTATCTTTACACAATAAATGTATTTTTCCTTTAAAAAGAAAAGCATCAAATTCTTTTTATTTACTTACAAATTTAAAGCACCGATCAAATTGATATTTATGATAATAATAGAGACTGCAGAATTATAGAAAAACCGCTAAAAAATTCTTTAAAACTTACTTGTACACCTTAGATTAGCTTAAGGTTTTAGTTGGTACGAAGATAAGCTCACATAGGCCAAAAAAGGCCGGTTGTGATGCCAAGGAGAGTAAGAGAGTTAAGGGAATCGAGAGAGGAGATAGAAATGGTAGATGGTATGGAAAGGATAGAATAGGATATATCGACTTCATTTGCATTAACATGATGTCTTACATGTCGGAGAGGTTAACATTAGGAAAAAGGAAGTAATTAAACTAGAACATACAATATTTCCTATTTCTAAACCTTAAGAAATGGGTCGGCAATAAAAGATTTGGGTCGAATAAAAAGGTCATATTGAAACAAACAAGAACCCTTGCCATATTTCTTCCCGTTTTGTTTTTAATACCGCTATAGAATACGATCGATTTCTCCGAAGTTTTTCTAGGATATTTTTTGTAAAGCCAAATACACATTTTGCAAGTTCTGTTGCGATTTTATTAATTTTGCCACATTGTAGCATATTTCTAACACTACAAGAGCCTAGTTTCTTCTCAGCCGTGAAGGGTTATGACACCCGTACTTGGTTGCCAGAACCTCCTTTGATATCGACAGGATGCACTAACGTGTAGGTTGAGGTTGGCGGTGGAATAGGAGAGGCTTTATGTTCCCATCTCTATCCCAGATGGAACTATTATCTAAAATATATTTCGAAGAAGCTTGGTGCTCTTTTCCAATAAATGAATTCAATAAAATTAAAATTTTGAACGAACAGGATAATGGGAGCATGGATAGCTTTCATGTAATTGCCATGAACTCTGAGCAAGTACGTAAATATAATGATATATTAAAGGACATAATTGAGAAACAACCGGAGAATTTAACTTCAATGAATCATTTCAAACCGAGTGATAGTTTTCTCATTAAAAATGATAACCATTTTGTGCATGTTAAACGGATCAGTACATCTAGAGATCCGTAAAAGAAAATGGAGCTGGATCGGCCACGTTCTGCGCAGGGTAAGCGATGACCTAACAAGGACCGCGATTGACTGGAACCCTCAAGGAAGCCGTAGACGAGGAAGACCGGCAAACACCTGAAGACGACTGTTAGAGTCGGAAACCCGTGCCATGCGCATTAGCTGGAATGAAGTGAAGAGACTGGCACAAAACAGACCGGAATAGAGGAAATTCGTTGTGGCCCTATGTTCCTACATGGAACTTTAGGAATAATATATATATATATAAACTGATCTTCAAATGGAATTGAGTTCATTTCGGTAACAATTCTTTCATAAGGAGTTTTTTGGTTTATTTACTTAGAAACACTGGTGCTGCCTAAGATGTTTTATGATAATATATTATTCATATTTATCCGTCCGTTTGTGTTAATTTTATTTTTCCAACTTTGCAATTCCAAAATATACTAGTAGATTTTATTTTCATTAAACACTGTTTAGTAAAGTTCCCGGAAGTCTAAGATAGAAAGTATAAAGGGTTTTATTGTTGTAGCTCTTTACCAGTTGGCTCTAACCAAACATATTTTAAATTCTCCTCAAGTTTCAACATGAAAAGAAATCTATATCGAATAGTTTGGTGTCTGCGTAAGTCTGTCAGGATTCTCTACTTAAACTACAGACATGGGTATACTGACTACGGTCCACCTTACGAAAGTTATTCCTTCTTTCTACAATATATTACAATATGATAAAAAGTTATTCACAGTCATGAAATTGAATGTGGGTTTGTATGGGAGTTAACCCTCCTGGAGCTCCGAGGGTCTTGAAATTTACATTTATAACTCATCTTGTCGCTTTGATCTCCTTCTGTGTACTACAGACTTCATGAAAAACTGTTCCTTGCGTGGAGAGTATAAAAAAATATACAACTTAAAATTCTTTCTTTAATTTTATAATTTAACAAATAAACAATTCTTTAAACATGAGCATAAAGATAAAGATTCTTTATCATTTGTATCTGATTTAGTTTTTTTATTATTGTAGTACATAATACAATGACCAAATTTACATGATTTTTGAAAATCTAAATAGAAACAGATAGTAGATTAAATATTATGTAGATGTTATTGTGATTTTTAAGTTTTAATGAAATTGTTTTTTATATAGATTAGATTACTGATTGTTTTTTTTTCCCGGAAGGGGACCCAAGGTATGAATATATCGGATATCATCAATATTAGATACAAAGTTTTGATTTATGTGTTTATAATGCCAAAGATGCAGGCATTGAAGTATCCATAGAATAGTTTGAAAATTAAGAGTGTCCAAGTTATAAAATCATTTTTAGTTCTTCTAGTCTGGTGACTCTCACTAGAAAAAAAAAAAAAAAAAACAAATAAACGCTCTATAAACCAAACAATTTAATATATCTCAAAACAATATTAAATACCTTGTATTTCTAATCCGAATCATCTGATGAATCAATTAAATGAGATAGACTCTTCGACTTAAAGAACTGATTGTAAGTTTGCTTACGATATGAACGACCACCATTGCCAACATTTAATCCTGAGCAGCTAGGTTCGTCATCACTTTTGGCAACGCCAATGTCGTTTCCATTGCGATCTTTTTTTATTTCTTGGGCTTTCTGTTGCTCGGCCCTTTTCCTCTCGTTCCTCAAGCATGCATTGGCGAATCTTTTAATGTGATGTAAGGTTGCCGGTTGAAAGTCAACAAAATCAAAAGTTACCGATCCATCCTCATTATTTTGTCTTTTATATTCGGGTTCTAGTTCCTCCATCAATTGGACTAGTTGCACAAGCTCATCAAGATTAAAATTTTTCAGTTTTTGTGTTAGCTTCCTGATTTGCTTCTTTGTCATAGGCTTTGCGCAGAGATTTTTTTTTACTTTCTTGAACATTTGAATTCTGGTTTTGCTAGGGGATTTAGGAAGACTACGTCTACCACGTCCTCTTGGGCCATCATCTGGTGGCTTAGGCTTAACGAATAGTGAGTCATCTTTTGTAGTTGCAGATAATTCCCGAGTTTCATTAAGTTTAGCTTTTTTATCACTTCTTATTGCTGAGAGACGTTTGGATTGCCTTTCAGTTTTTACTTTTGGTGTAATCAGACCACGTCCAGAGTCTCCGTCAGATGGTTTTGCACGAGGTGGTCTGCCACGACCTCTTTTAGTAACCGATGGTGTGGGTTCAATAATTGAAGGCAAAGGTGGTTTATTTATTGACCCCATTGGGGTATTAATGAATGCAATGTTAGTGTCACTTTTCATAGTTTTTTCTATTGCATCCAAGTCTACTGAAATTTTCTTCATTTTTATTCCCATATTGCATAGTTCATCTCGAAAATTAATTTCTCCATTGCAATCAGATCGTGCGGGCTTAGCGAGTGAAGAAGACCCAGATTGCATTCTAGTATCTAGAGACATTAATCCTTTAGTTGCATCTGCACCTGCAGATCGTGTAGCTTTAGCGAGTGAAGAAGACGAGCAAGGTAAATCATCTTCTGGAAGTGCAACTCTTTTAGCTATACTTGGACCTCCACCTCCAGATTGTGTGGCCATAGCGAGTGAAGATGACGAACATGGAGACATTACTTTTTTAGCTCTACCTGCACCTGCATCTACATCTTTCTTTGTTCCTCCTTCAACCTCTAGTAGTTCTGCCAACAATTTTTTATAGTAATTTTGCTCATCGACAGAATAACCATTCGATGTAATTGACTTATTCAGTAAAACTACGCCGGCTTCTGTCAAAAAGTTTGCCACTATTTTAAGTTCTGTTGCAATATCAAAAAGTGCATTTCTGGACATTTCCGTTGATGAAGCCTCATTTTCTGACAATTTGCATGGAGCCAAATTCATTGGCACATTTCTATACTTGCCTAAGATGGTAAATTTTCCACACAATACCTTCAAATCAACAAATAAATTTTTCCACAATAGCAAGATTTCATGATCTTCGCTATTGAAAGCCACATTTTTAATTACATCTTGAGCCAAATTCATTTTTTTTTTGTTTTTTACTTTTCTAAGCAATTAAAATACAGAAGTTAAATTGGAAAAAAAATCACGAACAGTTAAATTGGAAAATTTGACGACTTAGTTTGAGGTTTTGATAAAAAGGAAATTGAACTTGACAAAAAAAGGGTTACAAAGTATTAACAAAGTAATAGAAGGGTTACAAAGTATTAATAAAATAATAGAAATAGCAACTGTACTAAAAGGGATTGTACAACACTATCCATTATGTTATTATTGTACACTACAATACTACAACACTATTTTTTTTTTTTAAATTTATCTATTTAGCGCCAATAAGAACTTATAATGAGGCAGGCTTAGTATAAAGAAAACATTATTAAACAAAGGATAAAATAAAGAATCAAGTCAAGTCTGAGTCGGACTCGCACACGGAAGGTTCCGTACCATCGTCCAAGTTTTTTTGAAGCTAAAATAAAATATGTATTTAAATATGTGAACATCATATACAGAAATAATAACCAACTGCTTTAAGTTACAAAACATTGCTTGAAACATAAGCTATTATAATTGTAATTACTCCTTTATTGAGATCTTGCGACTTTTCCCGGTGGATTTATATTTAATAAATTTTTTACAGAATAGAAATACACACTCTGTGGAAATGTCTACCTATTACGGTTCATGAGATAAAACTCTGTGACGGACGGACTCTGCACCGCAAAAAATGTTACAAGTTTTTTGTATGGGGACCCCTTTAATTTTTTTAATTTAATTTTATTTTTCATTATTTTTCGTTATACTTGCAATTGAATTACATACTCTGTGAACATTTCAACTTTCTATCTATTACGGTTCATGAGATAGAGCTCTGTGACGGACGGATGGACAGCGTAGGCTTAGTAATAGGGTCCCGTTTTCACCCTTTGGGTAGGGAACCTTTAGGGTGAACGTTGTGACTCAAAGTCTGTGGTGACTGGGCAACTGCCTGGTGTGCTTAATGTGTTGTCTGCTCCATTGCAGTAAAGAGCCAACATGAAGACTTTTGAGACTCCGGGTAGAGGTTACAGTGGTTAGTGGTCTAACCAAACGATTGTTGTGTGCCATCAGACGGTCAATATATCGGCTAAAGTGAAAGAATATCTGGTCCTAAATTACTGATAGGTTTATGTCTTTATGAAGAGTATAGTTCCTAACTTATAATTATAAAATTTGTCCAGAAAGAGTTAGTGCTACATCTCTTTGTAATTGCCGAGAGACGCGTAGTCTTGGTGGTTGTGCAATAATTCAATAATGTGCAGATCGGTTCGTGGAAATTTAGTAGCAATAGATCCGTTCACCGTTCATATTAGCAGAATATGAATATGATTCTGATGTTTGATTATTTTAACATTTTATTTCGTGTCGAAGCACATGTCCACAAGAACGGCCATATAAAGAAACAAAATTATCGGCACTGATCAAATGGAAAAATTGAAACAGAAACATCAACAACAGCTTCCATCCATAAAGAAGGATGCAATCCTACTTATGTCAAAGCTCATCTTAGATAACAGATAAAGAAAGAGATTCGGTAAGTTTCCAACAATCCCTACTTAGGGATGAAGTCTGTCTGAGGCAAACCAAATTTATTCTAAGCGACCTCTGAACGACAAAATTTAACTTCTAACAAAATTTTAAAGTTACATCTCCGGATAGGGCATTCTGACAACAGTTAAGACGAAAAACTATTTGTATTGGAGGAACCCCTAAGAGGCTCTTATTTAGTAAAGTAATTAGTTTTTCTGTCTGAAATTCTTATAAATGATTAACCCATATTAATCCTTTCCTTAGTGATCGAGTTTCGTTCCGGAAAGATCGCCAGCCTTCAAATAGATGTGACATTTTTTCAAAGAAAGAGTTTTCCTGCTGCCAAAAAAAAAAAAACAAAAAAATGTTTTGATTCAAACCAATATCCGAAATCATTTATGACGAGAGAATATCACTCCTATTTGTATTAGTCGAAATAGCGCGCGGATGAAATCAAATTTAATAAGGATAAATATTTTTGCTTAATGTCGTACAAAATTTAACATCATATTTCACCTTATTTCAACAATTACTCATTTATTAAACTCTTCACGCATTTATTATTATATTATTATAAGTTTGTCATGAAGTTTATAACACACAGAAGGAGACATCGGAGACCCCACAAAATAAATATATTCTTGATCAGCGCGACAAGACGAGTTGATCTAGGCATGTCCGTCTGTCCGTCTGTATGTATGCAAACAGTTTTGAGCTGGAGAGCTGAAATATAATCAAAAATGATGATGAAAGGTCCCCTATCTCTGTTCGAACTGACTCACAAAATAAAGTTGGATGCAGTTAAGGCATAACACTCTTAATCAGATCTCTGATATAATAGGTCCATTGTGATGCCCTTGTTAAATTCTAAATTTGAAAGAGATTTTATCTAAAGATCCTCTATGGAATCTTCATTATACCGACATCTCTGGTAAGCATTTATACATTTTGAATATTTATATCTACCCAACTCTCACTAACAATCAAAAATCAGCCAAGTGTGAGTCGAACTCGCACACAGAGGGTTCCCGTATCATCGCACAAGATTGAACACAATGTATGCAAATTTGTACCTCTGGCTGAAGTTATGTAAAATTAAATTGCTTTTGTTTTTGTCGCAAAAGTGAAATATTCAACGGCCTAAAAGTATAGTACAAATAAAAGTATAGTACATATTGAAGCACACGTTTCTTGTATGGGGACCCCACTATTTTTTTAACTATATATTTCAACTCTCTACCTATTACGGTTCATGAAATAGAGCCGGAGTCGGACGGACGAACAGACGGGGAGCTTAGTAATAGGGGCCCGTTAGCACCCTTTGGGTACGGATCCCTAAAATGTATTTTCTTAAATATTTGAACCAAAAGCAATGGCTTTTTGTCTTTGTCTGGTTGTAATCAAAAGCATTCACTATGTCGATGTATGATAATACAATATACATATATCGATCTGAAACTTATAAATACTTTATAGATTGATGGACTATTAAATTCTGCAGAAACTGTGTGGTTCACTCAAATTTTTCCAATTGCCATTTTTTTAAATTTGTGTTACGAGAAATGATATACAATAATTTGTAATAGGTTATGGAAATAAAGTAAAATGAAAGCAATAAGGATTTAAAAATTCATTGTGTATTGTTTCTACCGCTTCTAGTAGTCAAAAAAATCTCAATTGTACGAGGCACATTTCTATGAGAAATCAACGAAAATGAAAATCTTTATAAAAACTCTTACTGGAACGATAATTACCTTGGAAGTCGGGCCAACAGACACTATTAATGATGTTAAGGCTATGATTCAAGATAAAGAGGGCATCCCGCCAAAACAACAGCATTTGATCTTCGCCGGCAAACAACTGCAGGATAGTTGCACTCTCGCCAACTGCAACATTCAGAAGGAGTCCACCCTTAACTTGGCGCTTTGTCTACGCTCGGGTATCAATGAGGCATCGTTACCAAAGGACAAATGATAGACAAATTAAAATTTAAACTAAAAATTGTATAGAACATAAAAAATAAAAAAAAAGACAACAAATTTTATTAAGACATAATTGCACAAGCAATCCTTTATTAATATGGCTTGGGCCACACAATTAATACTCGTACTCAAACGATGTATTGATGGTAAATTGTATCAAAATTAGTTGGAAACAAAAAATATTAGACGTGCGAAAACCTTGATTCCTTCTAGCTCTTGCAAAAGGAAACAACTCTGAAATGTATCCAAGTAGTGTCAGGCTTCTTATCAGGATATTGCACAGTTATGAAACATTTACATTTATATAATATGCTGATAAGTCGAAACCATCCAATGTAGAATATGTACTCGTATGTAATGAAGAAGAGGAAACAGCAGATGATTCCCTATGCCACTGTGAGAGGTTTATTTGTACCAAACTTCGATATCTAGGTCCCCAGTATATTAAATTGAAAATCTTGAATAATAGATCCATTCAAGGCCGCTGTGACGAGGTGAATAATCTATCTATTTAGTTTGCCTTCTAACCAACAAAGTCTTCATTAAAACTTCCAAAAAAATAGACAATCGGAAGAATACGTCAATTTAATGACCTCTTTGTTAATAGCCCTTGCTACAATTTTCGGTGTCAAAATATCATTCCATCAAACCATCATCGCAATTAGGAATAAATAACTCTTGGTCGGCCATGCACAGATCACATATCGGAATTTTTTAATGTCATTTTCAGTTGTTTTGCTTAATTTTAACTATGCAGCTTAAATAAAAGATCAAGAACAGAATTTTAAAATAGTGAAATTTTTTCATAGAATTTAATTTATTTATTTTTATTTATTTTCGATGTAAAAACAATTCTCTACATTAAAATACTTAAAGATACATGTAACGTTAATGTTTATAGAATTAAGATAAAACATTTTATACTTTCGTTAAGTAAGAACTTGGAGTTTATTTTTCGGAATAATTGTCAAAAATTTAATCTTTAACACCACATTTTGAATCATTATCTGCATCAGCATCAACGCCATCAACTTCATTTTTAGTCTGTTAGACGAGAATCATGCAGTTAATTGATCATGACTCAGTTCTTCTGAGTCAACTGTGAGATGATTAACATTGTATTTGGTAAAAGGTAGTTTGAAGTTTAGATCATCTTCATTTATTTTATATAAACTTGGCCATAACTCACAGACTTCTTTAGGTATTGTAATTCTAACATATTGACCAAATTTGTCATGAGTAGCTTTTCCGAAAAATCCCCATAATGTGATGCAAAATACTAATTGTGCAGGTGTTTCAGAAGGTGATATTGTTCCATAAAACAACTCTGAACCATTACAGGCAACAACATAATCTGTTACTTCGGAAGCTTCAATGCTAATGTAAATAAAATTACTATTTTGATACCAAAAAAGTTATGGGTATTTTGAGGGATGTACTGTATTTGGTAATATTGGTTTTATCTCCTTATCTTCCATTTTATATGGATTAGATATCAATTGAAAGGCATCATCATCTGTGAGGTCATCATCAATATCGCATTCAAATAAAATAACTTCATAGCCATGCATTTCCACATTCTTTAACGGAGATTTGCATTATCATTGAGGGACAACATGGAGATGTTTTGCTGTAGCATTGACAATTTTCTGGTTTTGTCGCAAAACGAATCCAGCCAACTTACAGTAAATTCCTTGGTAAAACTTACGATTCTGCTCTAAAGCAGATAAAGACAAATTAATAACAGAACCCGAATCGACCAGCAAAAATCTATACAAATTATCCAAATTTGAAGATGCAGATTCACCTATAAGTTTAGCACGCACAAAATTGTTACCATCTTCAATGATAAAATTATCACCGGGTTTGCAATGATTCATTGAAGTTAAATTTTCCGATTGTTTCACAATTATGTAGTCTTTGGTTTGCTTTAATACATCATTATATTGGCGTATATGCTCAGGGTTCATTCCAGTTATATAAAAGCCATCCAAGGATAATGGGAAACCCTGTTCGTTGAAAATTTCTATTTTATTGAGTTCATTTATTGGTAAAGAACAAATTTTCACAATTTTCACAGAGTGTGTAATTCACTTGGGTGTAGAACGACAAATACTAAAATACACATTTTTAGAAGCATTGTTCTTTAATTTAACCTTTTGTTTAATATTTTTTTATTTTTTGTAATATACTTTTAAGATGTAATTGTAGTATACTTTTAGGCTGTTAAATATGAACATAATTTTATATTTTTTAAGCAAACAATCTTGTACGATGGTACAGAACCCTCCGTATGCGAGTCCGACTCACACTTGGCTGATTTTTTTTTTCATTTTTATTTTATTACGTTAATCAACCAGATAATTTTTAAACATTTGTATCATGTATATATTAACGTGACCTTAAAATGCTTTAACTTGGTACTTATTTAAAATCATTTATAGATTCTTCTTAGTGGGAGATCATTAGGGTGGAGTCTTTTTAGCCTCCTCCTTATAGTTGAGCTCTGAATCAAGGCAGAAGCCAATGGGTTACTGTGAGACTGGAGTTTTGCTAAGTGGCGGCTGCTATAAAGTTGCATTATCTCTAACACCGTTGGTATTTTTAGATCATTGCGTAAGGTGGTGTTTCTGATAAATCACAAGACATCCGGGATTTTTCTGAGAGCCTTGTTCTGACATGCTTGCAGTCTAAGAATGTTGGAGGTAGCCGCGGTGCCCCACATTTAAATTGTATACCGCCATATTGGTGCCACAATTTGAAGGAAGATGAGTCTTTTATTACTTAGCGAAAGTTTGTTTGTGGGCCGGAAAAGCCAGTCTAACTTCTTCAGCTTTTGGTAACATCGCGCAGTGACAGTTTTAATATGAGCACGCCATGTGAGCCGTTTAAAAAATCAATAACAGGAAAGTCTGTGTGTGTATGTTCAGCCTATTATCCATAATCATCCACTAGTGGTTACAGTGGTAGATAGTCCTTGGTCTGCACTTGCAAGTAAGGGAATTTGGTTACGGCTGGTGGAAGTGGGTGGATGTGGATGGTAAAAATGTGTGACGGGATTCTTCTATCCTTTTCCAACACATTATATGGCTCATATAAATTCGATATTGTGCCGAATTGCATTTGTGACTGACAATGCTGAGAACTTTTTTAGAATAATAACGTATTTATTTATGCTAGGATCGCCCAGTCGTCGACATTCGACCACCTGCATGAATACACTCGCTCTTTATGTTGTATAATATTTAAATAGACATACAAAATATAAAATGAACAGACAAATTTTAATGATAAATATGTTTTCATATAAATTATACAATTGTTAAGATATAAAAGTTAAACATATATTTTTGAAAATAAAAAAAAAAATATTATTCTTTCTATCATTCCTATTCATAAAATATTTCCAGGGCGTAGAAAAGCACGCAGGGAAAGCAGTTACATATGTGTATATTATCAAATAAAGTATCTAATCCTAATAAAGTACTAGCTATTAAGGCCTACGACTCTATGGTTACAATTATATTTTGTTGGCTAAGTTACATCTATTTATAAAATAAAAAATTAAATGTGTCCTATATGGAGGCGAACAAACATCGACTAAGAAGGTTTTTTCCAGTTAGTTGGGTGAGAAGGTAGCTAAACCATTCGGATTAAATCTTTTGTACCTATGCTGGAAGTCTGTCTAGTTTTCAGTATGCTTTTGCTCTATTATCATGGCGAGGTGTTTGTGTAGATCTTTTTCACTGGAGGGTTGAAAAAGATCGCTGGCCCTTTGCTAATGGCATTCGATGCTTTATTCGCGTGCTCGTTCCCTTTAATGACTTGATGGCTGGAAACCCAGATCTGAGAGATTTTTTTGGGTGTTGGATACAAAGGTTTCGGATGTCTGCAGTTACACTGTTGTGACAGTTTAGGTATTTTACTGCTTCTATGGTTGATAAACTGTCGGTGCAAATTATAAATAAACCTCTATTTACATGGGCATAGGTGCAGGCCTTTAGAACCGCCAGAACCTGTGCAGTTAATACTGTGCAATAGTCAGGGAGTAGATCGCTAGCGATGATACTGTTGTTGTCGTCAACTACTGCGAATCCAGAACATCCATTATTTTTGGAAGCGTCTGTGTATATCCAGTTGCTTCCATGAAATTTAACGACTCCTCTAGGAAAAGTTTTCTAAAAATAGAACTGTCGGTAGATTCTTTCTTAAAGTGGGTTAATTTTGTAGAATAATACCGTAGTTGCTATGGTGGATAGTTTTCTTTCTTGCGGTGTTTCGTTGGTGGTATTTCCAGAACGAAGCACATCCGCAGATGGTTGATATTACCTTGTACTTTCTGTTGAATGGTTTAATGGTTTTTTTCCCAATAATATTTTTTCTCAAGTAGCTCAAAATAGTTCCCATAACTAGGAGGAAAATTGCTACAATATTGATTGGATGGAAACAAAAAATATTAGGGTAGATAAAACCTTCTTTTACGAGATACTTAGGTTAAGTCGAATATGTATCCTTGTGGAAGACTCCGGCTTCTTAACAGGATACAGTCTAAATCTTCTTGTGTGATCCATAGATCAAACACAAACAGATTAGATGAATGAATTGGGTATGCGGTAGATAGAAGTCTTGCTGTGGACCACTAACAGTAAATTTAAATAAATGAAATGTCGTTCTATCTATTTATAAATAAAACACGTAGAAAATTTTTCAAAGTGAGCAGTATTTTCATTGAAATGACTGAAAATCTTACATTACAGAGGTAAATATGTATATTAATTTTATTGGGATTTTTGTGACTGCATACTCTTTACTAACTTTTGAATCTTTGGTTCAGTGCTAGTCAAAGCCGAGAATCCCTGCTCGCATAGATATGTTGAATAAAACAAAGGTAGGTAACGTATAGCAATTTCTCGAACGTTTGGGAAAAAAATTGCCTTTTGGTTCCAAAAACCTTCGAGATTAATTCCTGTTTCAAATGTATCTTTCAAATTACTATCATGTTGCATTTCAATCACTTCTTCATGTTGACAATGAAAGGATTGTGGATTAGTTTCCGGATACCTTCATCATCACTTTTTCAATAGAGTATCTTGTCGTTTTATATTTCCCCTTTAATCTCAGCACACTGTCCTCCAATAATTTTATTCAGAGTATCAAACGCAGAAATTTTTTTCCTTTCGACCATATTGATTCAAAGCTCGATTTTATCGAGAAGCGTGCTGATCTTTATAAACAGATATGTACATATATTGCTGGTGCCTTTTAATTTCAAATATCCTGATCCTAGCAGTTGAAGGTTGAATTTATTTTGTTGCTTGACAAAATGTACCAAATTAGCAAAACATATTTGAAATTTGAACTTCCAGAACTGATCAAGCAGCTCTCTATTCTCTTTCTTAGTTAAGAATATTTGTATTTAATATCTCAGTTCGTATAACTCTGATAGCATGTTTCCTTTGGAAAGCCAAACCACTTCATAGTTTTGTGTTCAGAGTTCATGTCAGAGCGTAATTGTTTGAAAAGTCGAGTATTAAGTGCACTTTTTTAAATAAAATTAACTACTTTTATTGCTGTTTTCATCGTAACATCAAAACATTCCAGGAGCGTTTTGGCAGCCAATGCTTGTCGATTAATAAAGCGGTGAATCGTAATTGTAGATGATTTTTTTTGTTTTTATCAACGCTGCAAGATCAGAGCAGGAACCAAGCACCGTCCGTACAAAAGCCCGCAAGCTTTTGCCACATAAGTCCATTGTTCTTCAAATATTGACTTATTACATCCATAACATATGAACCTTGCGACGTCGTTTCCAGTTCTTGAGAAAATAGTAAATCCCCTTTAAACGTTTTATGGTCATTAAAAAATCTAATAAAAATAAGTAATTGACAACATTGTGAAACATCGTTAGATTCATCACATAGTAGTGCAAAATAAGGACAACATTTTATTTTATCAATAACATATTCTCCAATATCATTTAAAATTTTTTGAATATGTAACTTCACTGAGTTGTTTGCAAGTGGCATTTCACGAATATTTTTAGGCTGGCTTCGCGGACCACTTCGAAGCATTCGAAGGTCCGTAAACTTAAGTAGGTGAAAGTAGCTTGAAAGAGACGTCTGTGGTAGTCTAAACTATTGGTAGGATTTTCCATTTTGGTATGTCGAAGGCATCACAAAAGACCATAAAGCTTCTGGATGAACTTATACCTGTGACAAGCTGTCATATTGTATCCTAACATATTTTTCGTTTTTTCATTGTATTTAGAACTCACGCAAAACATAGATACATAAGTAGTTTCGACGACATGATATCTAGAATCTGAAACAAGTTGCGTTTTGCTTATTGTAACAAACATTTAACAACGTACAATAATTAATTTGATATCAACTTCATGAATATGTGGCAATGTTGGACAGTAGCATAAGGAAACCCTATACTAATGTTTGATTACATTCATGTGCCCGGCAATGTATACTTACGTGTCCAGTCGGATGACTACATTTGTAGTAACCATGTATGTGTATTAGTATGCAAGAATGTATAAAAATTCAAATATTTTAAGCTAATAAGTAAGTTTATAAGATTTGTATTCAAATTTAAAGAACATTTTCGTATTTTTAAATTTTTATAAATAGTTTTAAAAAATGTTTTAAAAAAATACTTACTTTGGCTATTCCCAAGTTGTAATACTCTTCACGCCCTTTCTAGTAGTCCGAGAGACTTGAAATTTAGAAGGTTAGTGGATATGAGTCAGACACTTATAGTATCCAAAGTTTTTCTAATAAGAACATTCATTTGGGTCCCGGTTTGAATGGGGAGTACCTCCATAGTGAGCCGATTTGGCTGATTCCGACAAATGTACTGCGTATGATGAATAGAAAGCTCCGTGCAACATTTCTATAGCTCTATAGCTCAAAAACTGAGGGACTAGTTTGCATACATACATACAGACAAGCGGACAAACAGACAGACGGGCATGGCTAGATCAACTCGTCTCGTCGCGCTGAACAAGAATTTATGTACTTTATGGGGTCTCCGATGTCTCCTTCTGTATGTTACAAACATCATGACAAACTTATAATACTATTTACTCCGTTAAGAATGTAATGAGATGTGGTTTTCAAAACTTATATTTCATTTTTGGAACAACATTTGCCCAAGATGTGATCGAAAGTGCGTCAAAAACTGGTTTATTGCACCAGCTGCAATATCCGGAAAATGATAATAGGTTGTATCAGGTGAAGAACTATGACCAATGCAGAGCGCATCTAGCATATTAAAATATAAAGCATTGTAGTCAAGGATATAATGAGATTTGTTTTTTTTTTCTCAGGTACAACAACATTCATCAAAGGCATACTGGAAAAAATGTGTAACTGCAATTCCCTTTTTTGGCACGTAGGATACTAACACAAACTTTGATTCGCAAAATCCAAAGACTGATGATTCTTTTCTCGTTTACAATCTGCTTGCATTGCTACTAATTTCTCCTCAAGATTGATAATACTTGCGTTAATTGCTGTTTGTTTGGAACCAGAATACAAAAATTGGAGCATCTTTATCGTTTGCCAGTCGAGTGGTTTTAGTGCGCTGAGCATCAAACCTAATAAATTGTACTATATCTTTGAAACGATTTTTGGCAATGCAGCAAGGTAAAAGCACAGTGCTTCTGAACTTCACCAAGGATGATCGTTTTGAAAATTATTATGTCAGAGTTTTATAATTTTTTTTTTTTTACATCAATAATGGATAAAACTGTTTAGAAATGATTTTTAGGAAGCTACTGGGAAGCCAGGGGCCCAGTTGTTGTGGAAAAAATTGTTTATTCGATTTAAAATTACTACAAATGTAGTCATCTGGTGGTCGTGATGATGATAATGATGCTGGGGATTGGTCTGCTGCTGAAGATTCAGATAATAGTATTGGGGCAACTGCTAGAGGTGGTGGTGGTGGCAGTAATCCGTTTCCCAATTCGTTATCTTGACCCAGATTTCTTGAATGCATATTTCCCTATGGAAATCAATACCCAGATATTTGTTATATTCCAAATACATATGTTTATTCATTTTACTTACCATTTTGAATCTCACAAAACCAAACGCGGACCCAAAATTTACCTTTCTTATAAATATACAATTTAATTAATTGAAAAATTTATATGAAGGATTTATACGAGTATATAGTTTCTAAGCAAACATTTTATGATTTTTTTTTTTTTAATAGTCACGGGAATGATACATTATTTTGTTGATGACTCATAATTCACAAATAAATATTTGACAAAGACTAGTTGCTTGATTTTAAAATATATCTCTAAGCTTTATATGCACAATTTGATCCACCACTTTTACGGTAGATTTTTACAAAAACAAAAAAAGTATGCAAAAACACGACCACAGTCGAATGTAACCTTGTGTCAATGTTTCAGATCAATCGGTAAAGTACTTTTCGAGTTCATAGGTCATGAACAAACGCACATTTAAATTTTTATTTATTTTATATTAATTTGTATATATGTATATATTTGTAATTAGTTTTAATTTAAAAAAAATAATGAAATATAATAATTTTAAATATTAGGTTGGTGCAAAAATAATGGCCGTTTTCAAACATCTACTTTAAATGAACGTCACTCAGCTCAGAATAAACTTTATTAATCGAAATAAAAACCATTACAATCAATACATTTTTGCCAACAAACAAGAGAGAAACAAGTTTATTTATGCCGGAAGCATAAAAGTCCGGAGTTCTGGAGGCGATGAAAGCGTTGAAGGCGTTTTTGGCATCGTCTTGATTTTTGAAGCATTTCTCGCGCAGGAAATTGTCGAGGTGTTTGAAAAAATGGTAGACAGTGGGTGAGCGGTCCGGTGAATATGGCGGATGAGGTAGAGTCTCGTAATCCAATTCGTTCAACTTCTGCAAGGTCATTTGTGCGACGTGCGGTCGAGCGTTGTCATGGAGCAGGATTGGTCCCTTCATATTGACCAATCTCGGGCACATACGTCGAAGCTTCTGGTGCATTTCGTCGATTTGTTGGCAGTACTTCTCTGCCGTGATCGTTTCGCCTGGATTCAGAAAGCTGTGATGGATGAGACCGGCTGCTGACCACCAAACAGTAACCATAATCTTCTTTTAGTGCAGTTTCGTCTTCGGGAAGTGTTGTGGAGCCTCGTCGCTGTCCAACCACTGCGCGGAACGTCGCCGGTTGTCGTAGAAGATCCATTTATCATCGCACGTTACGATTCGATTGAGAAACGGGTAATTTTTGTTGCGCTGAAGAAGAGACGATGACACCTCAAAGCGACGAATTTTTTGATTTTCGTTCAATTCATGCGGCACCCATTTATCGAGTTTTTTTGACTTCCCTATTTGCTTCAGATGGCGTACGACTGTTGAGTGATCGACGTTGAGTTCTTGTGCGACTTCTCGTGTGGTTTTGCGAGGATCGGCTTCGATTAAGTCTTTTAAATCGTCATTGTCAACCTCTGATGGGCGGCCGCGACCCTCTTTATCTTCAAGGCTGGTATCACCTGCGCGAAATTTTTCAAACCATCTACGTGTGGTACGTTCGGAAGCAATATCCTCGCCCCATGCTTTATTGATATTTCGTGTCGTCTCCGCAGCATTGTGGCCAAGTTTGAACTCGTGAAGCAAAATAATGCGAATTTCTTGTTTTGGTAGCATCACAAAAAGTGGTCGGAAATCAGAAACGTATGACGATAATAAAAAGATAATTAGTCTAAAAGATAGAGCGAAAAACGCGCTTTAAAACGACATATTGCATGAGCACATTCATTAAAAAATTTATTCAGAAATTCATGCATAAAAATAAACAATATGGAAACGGCCATTATTTTTGTACCAAACTAATATTAAATAAATTAAATATTATGAATTTAGGGATTTAGTGATTAAATTTAGTTAATTATTTCAAAATATTTTAATGAATATAAATATTTTTTTATTATTAATAGATTATTTTATTTATATGTACAATATTCTATTATATTAATATTTTGCAAATAATTTAATATAAATTATTATTTATTATAAAGTATATTAAAAATTTTAATTATTAATATTAAATTTAATATTATTTTCATTATTTAATTTAAAAAGTTTTATTTGGCTTAAGAATTTTTTATTAATTTGTAATTTTGAAATTTATGAAATTTTTTTAACTTTAAAATTAATAAGTTATTTCTAATCTTAATAAATAATACTATTAACATTATTATTTTTTTTTAATATTACATTTTATTACGCCGATCAAATACAAAAGTACTCTTAAGACATAAGAATCAAACGTTGAGTGGGGATTGTTTTAATATTCTGAAGACTACTAAGTCACATATTGTAACAGTTCCGAACACGGTGGAGTCAGCTGAGTGAAGCATCTTCAGACGTCTACGACAATTATGGTTAATCAGTTCAGCAGCAAGTGGATTTTTGTGAGAGATCATTCGATCGTTGTATCTACTAGTGTGTATGTTGATTTCATTCTAAACTGAAAGCATCTGTAGATCATTGTGAATTATCTTATTTCTGATGAACCATGGCGTGTCAGTTATGAAATATTCTTTCGAAAACATTGGAAGAGATTGGCAACAAATTTATAGGTCTATATGACGTGATAAGATTTTCGGGCTTACTAGGCATCGGCACCATAACAATAACAGCAAATTTCCACTTGGAAGGAAAGTGCCGTATACGAACCATGGCATTGAATAGCATCGTCAAGAAAAAAATCTATATGTCTGCACCTTATGGACACCGAAACCGCTTTACCGATTTTGATGAAATATTCAAGGAAATTCTAGCATTGTCTGGAGTGTGTTCAGTTCAGTTTGATGCGGATCGGATCACCGGAAAAGTTGGAGTTGCATATAAAGCTTAGAGAAAAATGAAAATTTAAATCTGAAATATTTTTATATAAAATAAAAAAATTGAAAATTTTTATAAAAACTTGTGTTTAGGCCACTTTAAGTCAAATATTGTAAAATAAGTATTTTTATTATAGGTTAAAATTATCTATTATGTTAAGTTGTGCATTTGTATCAATATAAAATACATAAATTATGTTAGTACTTATTAACTTAGGAGAAAGTTTAAAATATAGTAGTATAACTTCAATTGAACACTGAAACTCGAAAATGTTAGAGATCTGTCTTTTTCTTTTATTCTTAAAAATAAAATTCCCTTATAAAACTTTAAAAAAAATTGGAGATATTTTAGATTATTAAGAGGAACCTATTCTACCAGAACAATTGCATAGAGTTGTCCACCACATTCTATGTGCTTTTGAAACAAAAATGTACGTGTATTTTTGGATATCATGGAAGCCGTTGACAGAGTATGGATAGAAGGACTACTCCTCAAACTAATCAGGCTTCTTCAAGGCAAGCAATTTCTCTTAAGAGTTCGTGATGCCGACTCTGGCATAAAGCGCATCAGACCTAATGTACCTGAGGACCAGTTTTATATTTGTTATTCATGGCGACATGCCAACGCCAGAAAACGATAATATACCGGTAGCCACTTATGCAGATGACACCACCATTCTCGTGAACTCAAATTCCCACATTGAAGCAGCGGAAATGACCCAAAGTTATTTACAACGATTTCAAACATGGGGCAAACGATGGAACATTGGCATAAATCCTCTCAAATCCGCAAACTGCACGTATACATTGAGGCGCGGCTCTTATTCAGTTATATCGTAAGATTCACGAATCATTCCTCAGATGAATCATGTTCGATGCCCAGATCTGATCCTGGATAAGCGCCTTATTTGACGCGCCCATGTAAAGAGTGTCACAGCGTGCTGCAACCAAAAAATGAGGAAATTAGACTGGCTACTGCGTGCGAATAGCAAACTGCCACACAACAACAAAGTGTTGATATACAAACATGTAGTGTCATAGTTTGGCGATATGCTATTCAAATATGGGGAACCAGGGCTCCTTACAAAAGGTATCAAGCAACACAAAATAAAGCAATACAATGCACAACTATTGCACCGTGGCTTGTTAGGAACACTATATTACATCGTGATCTTATGTTGTCAACGGTGATTGAGTAAATTAATTTCTTCAGCAGCAGATACAATGAACGATTGCTGAAGCATCCCAAATCATTGGTAAGGGGTCTAACACACAACATATCCCGCCATCGGTTAAAAAGACTACATCCCAATGATCTCCTTAATAGGAGATCTTAATTTCCATTAGATTCTTTATTTAAGTTCATGTAAATATCCCGATGATAAAAAAAACCTATAAAAACCATTCGATTGTTTGACGTAGCCAAAAAAAAAATATTTGAAAAACATTTTTAAGTTAATGGTTTTATTTCTGTAAAGAAAAGAAACATAATAGTGATGCAAACAGTGTTTTTAAAAATGTGTGGGTCGCAACCCCATGGTGGGTCGCGAAGCCTCTACAAGGGTAAAAAGAACAAAATTCAAAAATACATTTTTATTAAGGAAATATAAAAGGACATTTATTATTAACAAATTAAAAAAAATTTTTGCCCACGAGTCATATTAATGTGAAATGTGCACATGTCTTCCGTTACCCAATTTCTCCCATCGAGGAACTGTTTATGTTACATTGCCAATTAAATCGTTGTATAAATTTAGCCGATTTCTCTGTTTGATTTTTATTTGGGTTATTGATGAAAACGTCAACTCGCACAAGTAGGATGTGGCAAATGGAATAAACCACATCAAAGATTCTGTTGTTAATTCTGGGTATTCTGATTTGCATTTTAAGCCAAAGGTATCCAAATTGACAGACTTGAATTCCAAGGGCAACATTCCATCGGTAGATAATTCCAGCAGTTTTTCTTTTAGGTTTGTTGCCAAACTTGCCTCATTTAAAGATGCATTTAAAAACGGATTTATTATCCACCTTTGCCCAATGTTTTCTTATAGTTCTTGCACCGAGAAATTCTGACATAATTCATTATTCAAATTTTGCTAGACCATTTCCGTACTAGGTACATATGCTTTGATATTTATTTCAGACCCCACTTCTTCAATAAAAAGCTGAATTGATGAAAATGAATCGAAGTTGTTTTGTTTTATAGACGATTTTTTTTTTTTTTTTTTTATAAAGCCATGGATTTTATCCTTAGCGGTAATGACATTTTCATCCCGTTCTTGAAGGCTTTTATTCAAGACATTTAAATGGTTGAATAAGTCAGAAAGAAAAGCCAGTTTTAGTAGAAATTCCGAGTCACAAATGAATTTATTCTGACCTCGCTTGCTGTAAATACACCAGAAGTTCAGCTCGAAGTTCAAAAACTCTTGTCAGTACTTTGCTTTTCGATAACCACCTAACCTCTGTGTGGTAAAGTAAATTTTGGTGGAATGAACCCATATCTTCATAAATGATTCGAAATAATCTTGTCTGTTACGATTTTCTTTCAATAGAATTTAGTATTTTTATATGAGAACTTCATTGTAATCCTGTGGCAAGGTTTTGGCCGCAAGAGCTTGGCGATGAAAAAAGCAATGCACCCAACAAGCATTTGGCATTAGTTCTTTTAGTCTGGTAATAAATCCGTTTTTCGGACCAGACATGGCTTTTGCTCCGTCACTACAAATAGCTATGATTTTTTTCGTCCAATCGACATTGAAGTCTTGTGAAGCTTCAAGAAACATGACCTGTTGTATTTGTGGGAAGAGCTTTACAAAACAAAATTTCTTTCATCAATCACTACTTGTATTTAAAACGCACAAAAGCTACAAACTGCGCACAGCCCGCAATATCCGTAGATTCATCAAACTGCAAGGATACATAGGTACTTTCTTTTATTTTTTTTATAACTTGAACATGGACGTCAGTCGCCATATCACTTAACCTGCATTGAATGCTATTCTCAGACACAGGTAGACTTTTGAGCTTTTCGACCTCTTGTTTGCCAAACATAATTTCTGCTATATCTAAAGCCGTTGGTAAAATTAAATTTTCGGCAATCGTATGAGGTTTTCCTGCTTTAGCCACACAAAAAGGTACTCAATAAATAGCTAGCAACGCTTTTTCATTTAGATTGGACATCTTGTACTACACACATTTTTTTGAAGTTGAAGAACCTTCTTCAGTTTTCTCTCAAAACGTTTTGTGATGAGGTGGCACAACTTTTGATGGCTTCATGCTTTCACTTGATAAAGTTTCGAAGCAAATAACGCACTGCGGTTTATTTTCAATCATACTGAATCCGAATTTTAAATAATTGTCGTAATAGTGACGTTTTTTCTCTGGTTTCATCTCACTACTCTCACTAGCGCTGTCACTAGAAGTTCAATAATTGTAACGAGTCACTTCAATAAATTCAAATAAAGTGCGCAAAATAAGTAAACAGCTTTTACGTTTTTTTTTTTAAATTTCTTTCCTCTTATATTTCGTTCGCATTGTGTTCTCGCGATGAGCTAAAGAATTTGTAAAAGTAGCGCTAGGTCGTTGTCCCATGAACGAAATAAGTAAATAGGTTAGATTAGTTTCTTTTAATTTCTTCTTGACAATTGCCATTTTATTTCTTTGTTTACAAACAAAAAACAGCTCATGGAAATCCGCTGACTTAAAAAAAGTGAAGAATTTTTATGATGGATTTTTAGTCAGCGCAATCACTACTACTTGTTGTGTAAGAACAGTTGGCAGTCACTATGACAGTCTAGTGATCGACTGTGATGCCATTATTGATAAATGTGACAGGCAAATTGAAGGTGTTTTTGACTGCCATTGTAGCACATATCTTGTCAGTTGATATTAGTAAGTGGGCCTGACGATTAATCACATCGCCAAATTTCGCGATTTTTAAATATTTTTTAAGGTCTTCTGTTCGCATGAATCACGGATCTCCAGATATCATACGCAAAGTCTTGGCCTGCAGTATTCTGACCTTTGAGATATTTAATTTCGCTGCTATGCCGTACACCTGTAAGCCGTATCGCCAAGCAGGAGCAATTATTGCTTTGTAGGTTAGGTTAGATTTGGTAATACTGGTTGGCCAAGACCACGCATAGACCCAAGGTCTCTTATGATACCAGATGGAGTACCTACATGATTCGTTTTAGCGAAGGTATGTATCATGAATGCTAGCGTTCCTGGAAAATCCAGTTTAGCAATATCGTTTAGATCTCTAGACCGTGAAGCTCCTAGGTACTTTTGTCGAGTTCTCATAAGTGCCGGGCAGCAACATAGGAGATGTTCCAATGCTTTCCTATCTTTCATACACTTCCTGCACCTTTAACTGTCAGTTAGGTTTAATTTGAATGAGCGCACTGCTATCATGCAATGATCAGTTAAAACGCCTATGAATGTTCTGCAGCTTGTGCGACTCAGCTCTAAAACAGATTCAGCGAATTTTCCACTATCGCCATTACACATGGTTTTAGCTTTCGCTTTTTCCTATAAGCGCATTTCTAGATTGTTGTACATATTATTGAGTGGCATCAGTACGTCGCTTATTTTATAGCTTGGAAACCTGCATCCGTTTTTCGCAATTTCGTCAACAGTCTCATTTCCTTCAATGCACTTGTGGATCGGAACCCAATGGATACACAGCTTGCGTTGCGCAGCTAGTCTTCTCATTGCTACCTTGCAATGTAGAACATTTTTGGATGATGACCAGTATGATGTTATAGTTTTTATAGCTGCTTGGCTATGTGTGAAGATATTTATGTGAGAGTTGGTAGTGGTATCCATATATGCAAGTTCCACAGCCATTCTTGCAACGAATACTTTCGCCTGGAATATGCTGCAGTAATTCGGAAGATTGAATGATTTTTCAATATTCAGCTCCGTGTAGTAGACACCAGCTCCAACTCCTTCGTTCATTTTCGAGCCATCTGTATCCTTTTCCATAATGGATTTAATTTTCTTTCCAGAGTCAATTTTCGGAACCATATAATCTAGATTGACTAATGAATTCCGAATAGAGCTATGCCCAAAGGGTCTATAAGAGAATTGCCCTATTGCACATAGCCTTACTGCGGATTTTACCGTTTTGTTCTCTATGTTGGGATCAATTGGCGGTACATTAAGAATAGATTGCTTTGTAGATGTGTACTTTATTTTTTAAAGACAATTTATTCATAATGTTTAGGAGCCCAATTCTCTGTCCGAGTGATTTCTGCATATCTCTACATACATATAATAAAATCGTACACTTTGTCTGTTTGTTTTTGATTTGTACAAGCATCAATTAAAAGCCACTCATTCTATTCAAAATAAAATTACTGACACACAAGATATTATTTAATTTATAAATAATTTATAAAATTTATTGTTTCTTTATTTATTTAAAAAAGCGTTTTTTTTTTTGCAAAATTCGCTAATAAGCCATGCTACTTCACTACATTTTATCGCTTCTAAAACCACTTCACATATAATATTCTATAATTCTTTAAATCGTATATTTTTTTACATTCGACAAGACAACGTTACTTACAAATGCACCAAAAAATTTATGAATGCAAAACGAAGTTTGCCGGGCCAACTATTTGAAATATGCGTTTTGAATGTTAGCCGCTTATCCAAATACACACCCAGGTATTTATATCCCGAATGGTGTTCCTTCAAGCAGCTGGTTGCCAATAAAGATTCCCAGACAAACATCCGGCCGTTAGGCGTACGTCGCATTGGCACATTTATTTTTATACTCTTCACGCAGTGAATAGTATTATAAGTTTGTCATGAAGTTTGTAACACACAGAAGGAGACATCGGAGACCCCATAAAGTATATATATTCTTGATTAGCGCGACGAGACGAGTTGATCTAGCCACAACTTCCGTCTGTCTGTCTGTATGTATGCAAACTAGTCTCTCAGTGTTTGAAATTTTACACGGAGCTTTCTTTTTACCATACGCAGTACATTTGTCAGAATCAGCCGAATTGGACCATTATCGGGGTACCCCCCATACAAACCGAGATCCAAATGAAATTTATTATTAGACATTTTTTTTTTTTTTTGTTTCATACTATCGACTTGAAATGTGAACACTATAAGTTTTCGACCGATATCCACCAGCTATATAAATTTCAAGACCCTCGGACCACTAGGGGGATACCCCCCATACAAACCGGGATCCAAATGAAAGTTAATATAAGAAAAACTTTTGTTTTTTGTACTATGAAACTGAAATTGAAACACTATAATGCTTTGATCCTTCTAAATTTCGAGACTCTTGGACTACTAGAAGGGGCGTGAAGAGTATTACAACTTCGGCATAGCCAAAGTTAGTCATTTTCTAAATTAGTTAATGCCAATGTTCCATCATCTTGTCCAGACTTCAGAATTATGCAGGTATTGTTGCAGGGTGTCTGTGGCTTCATAAATGCATCTGTTTGTGGAGAGCTTGGCCAAATCATCAGCAAACTTAGCAATGATAAAATCATGAGGATCAGAGCAATTGGGCATGTCATGCGTGAACAGGGTATAGAGAGTCGGTACCAAAACGCTACACTGTGGTATAGCTGCACGAATAGCCTTGAAGCTGAACTCCACACCATACAGTATTACTGAGATAAAGATTCATAAATTGGGTTTTGGCTTTAAACTGTATTCACATTGTCTTATTAGAACATATGTACACTGGTTGTAGTAGATGTATAAAGTAAACTACAATATTTCATTTATGTACTAGTACATTGAAAAGAATTTTACGCTAATCAATTTAAATATTTTATATAAGACTTTATTTAATTATTTTTTTAAATCGTCATTGGTTGATCATAGGAGTTGTTGTTCTACTGGACAAAATTATCTAAAAATATTTGTTTTACATTGACATCGATAAAAATATTTTATTTGATACATATAATTATTTTTCAAAGCGAAAACTGTCATTACCAGCAGAAATAAATTTAAAAATATTTAGTTGGTTTTTTTTTTGTGTATGTGTGTAATATAATTTCTTTTCCCAAAATGGACAAACGAGATTTGTTAAAATACGAAATGAAGAGAAAACAGATTGAGGCAGAGGCTGACAAAATAAAACTTCCTTGGCGCGTAGAAGATCCGCATAAAAGAGGATATCATCCAACAAATTCGATTAAGAGGCCAATTGCAAAGCGTCCTCCTACCGCAGAAGAAGAAAGAAAATCAGCGCAGAGGCAGGCATTAGTTCAACCCGTTGGGTCAGGCAATAATCACTCAATGCCGAGATTTCCGATATATAATCGTTACTATCAGGAGCGATTTAATGGGAACCCACCAGGTATGTAGTAAATCATTGATTGCTGGGAACAGATACTCTTCTAATTATGATTATTTTATTATTCTATATGTCCTTAGAGTTCATGGGATATAAGATTTATACAAAAGGTTCATTTCTTCCTTTAGTGCGTCGTCGTAAGTAACTTTTATAAAATTCTCTTTTTGGAAAATAACAAATTGACTACTCCAATACTAGTGTCCCAACTACCAGCACAAAAAAATAAAAAACCTAAGTCTCTGAAAACCCCATTGCCCCAACAAAGAGCTCCATTGTCAAATCCACAGCCGCAGCCAAGGCTTTTTTCACAGCCTCAAAAAGGAGCATCGTTGCCACAGCAAAGAGATGCAATGCCTCATTCATTCATGCCACCACCACCATCATCGCCACCACGATCGTCACCACCACCACCACCACCGCCACCACTGCCGCCATTGATTCCGACACACACACCACCTACACCACCACCACCATCGCCACCATTGCCATAACATCCTCAGATGCCGCATGTGCCTTACCCGGCCAAGAAACAACCACATTAAAATTTCCAAAAATAGTGAAAACATGAAATGGAACAAAACTAGGTCAGTAAGATTTTTGGTTCGTAATAAATATTAACAACTAATCAACTCCATGTATATAAGGTTAATTATACGGCGTATGTCACATTAAACCTCTATCAAAATTTTTGTTTTTACAAGAAACGTTGTCAGCGGTTCTCGGACTTCTTTGTGTAAGAGAAATGGAATGGAATGGAATGGTATCATGTGGTCCTGGTTGTATGGATGTGATAGAGTTAATAGTCATTTATTACATGCAAACATTTAACAAGAATTGTTATTAGGGTTCTTTGTTTAAGAGATATTTATCACATTGTTTACATTGAAATAAATAAGTAAATAAAAAATATTTTTTTTTTTTTTTAATTTAATCTTGTTGTTTTATATTCACACTTCGGATGATTTAGGAAATTCATGAGTTTTCCATTTAAACACTCATTTTCCAGATTCACCCTGAAATATGTTTGCATATATGTACAGCATACATGCTCGATATCTCAAAAATTGCATTTGAATGAAGAATGCTGACCAGTGCTGCCCATTTAGCTATTTTGCGGACAGATCTGTCCCTTCTTCCTTTAGTCGGAAAATAATGTCAAACATCTCCTATCCGGAAATCTATCCTTTTTTAGTTTCAATGTATTTCTGTTTTTAATAAAAAATTTTGTGAATATGCTAAATTACGACAATAAATAAATAGTCGCAAAAAATCGAAATAATCGACATGTATCGGGTTTGGTCAATCACAAACACATTCTCGTCGTCTTTCAAAAGGGACCTGATAAAATTCAAGAAGAAATAATTGAAATGCAACATGATAGTAACTTGAAGGATACATTTGAAACAGAAATTAATCTCGAATATTTTTGGAGCCAAAAGGCAATTTCTTTCCCAAACGTTCGAGAAATTGCTATACGTTACCTACCTTTGTTTTATTCAACATATCTATGCGAGCAGGGATTCTCGGCTTTGACTAGCACTGAACCAAAGATTCAAAAGTTAGTAAAGAGTATGCAGTCACAAAAATCCCAATAAAATTAATATACATATTTACCTCTGTAATGTAAGATTTTCAGTCATTTCAATGAAAATACTGCTCACTTTGAAAAATTTTCTACGTGTTTTATTTATAAATAGATAGAACGACATTTTATTTATTTAAATTTACTGTTAGTGGTCCACAGCAAGACTTCTATCTACCGCATACCCAATTCATTCATCTAATCTGTTTGTGTTTGATCTATGGATCACACAAAAAGATTTAAACTGTATCCTGTTAAGAAGCCGGAGTCTTCCATAAGGATACATATTCGACTTAACCTAAGTATCTCGTAAAAGAAGGTTTTATCTACCCTAATATTTTTTGTTTCCATCCAATCAATATTGTAGCAATTTTCCTCCTAGTTATGGGAACTATTTTGAGCTACTTGAGAAAAAATATTATTGGGAAAAAAGCCATTAAACCATTCAACAGAAAGTACAAAGTAATATCAACCATCTGCGGATGTGCTTCGTTCTGGAAATACCACCAACGAAACACCGCAAGAAAGAAAACTATCCACCATAGCAACTACGGTATTATTCTACAAAATTAACCCACTTTAAGAAAGAATCTACCGACAGTTCTATTTTTAGAAAACTTTTCCTAGAGGAGTCGTTAAATTTCATGGAAGCAACTGGATATACACAGACGCTTCCAAAAATAATGGATGTGCTGGATTCGCAGTAGTTGACGACAACAACAGTATCATCGCTAGCGATCGACTCCCTGACTATTGCACAGTATTAACTGCACAGGTTCTGGCGGTTCTAAGGGCCTGCACCTATGCCCATGTAAATAGAGGTTTATTTATAATTTGCACTGACAGTTTATCAACCATAGAAGCAGTAAAATACCTAAACTGTCACAACAGTGTAACTGCAGACTTCCGGAACCTTTGTATCCAACACCCAAAAAAATCTCTCAGATCTGGGTTTCCAGCCATCAAGTCATTAAAGGGAACGAGCACGCGAATAAAGCATCGAATGCCATTAGCAAAGGGCCAGCGATCTTTTTCAACCCTCCAGTGAAAAAGATCTACACAAACACCTCGCCATGATAATAGAGCAAAAGCATACTGAAAACTAGACAGACTTCCAGCATAGGTACAAAAGATTTAATCCGAATGGTTTAGCTACCTTCTCACCCAACTAACTGGAAAAAACCTTCTTAGTCGATGTTTGTTCGCCTCCATATAGGACACATTTAATTTTTTATTTTATAAATAGATGTAACTTAGCCAACAAAATATAATTGTAACCATAGAGTCGTAGGCCTTAATAGCTAGTACTTTATTAGGATTAGATACTTTATTTGATAATATACACATATGTAACTGCTTTCCCTGCGTGCTTTTCTACGCCCTGGAAATATTTTATGAATAGGAATGATAGAAAGAATAATATTTTTTTTTTTATTTTCAAAAATATATGTTTAACTTTTATATCTTAACAATTGTATAATTTATATGAAAACATATTTATAATTAAAATTTGTCTGTTCATTTTGTATTTTGTATGTCTATTTAAATATTATACAACATAAAGAGCGAGTGTATTCATGCAGGTGGTCGAATGTCGACGACTGGGCGATCCTAGCATAAATAAATACGTTATTATTCTAAAAAAGTTCTCAGCATTGTCAGTCACAAATGCAATTCGGCACAATATCGAATTTATATGAGCCATATAATGTGTTGGAAAAGGATAGAAGAATCCCGTCACACATTTTTACCATCCACATCCACCCACTTCCACCAGCCGTAACCAAATTCCCTTACTTGCAAGTGCAGACCAAGGACTATCTACCACTGTAACCACTAGTGGATGATTATGGATAATAGGCTGAACATACACACACAGACTTTCCTGTTATTGATTTTTTAAACGGCTCACATGGCGTGCTCATATTAAAACTGTCACTGCGCGATGTTACCAAAAGCTGAAGAAGTTAGACTGGCTTTTCCGGCCCACAAACAAACTTTCGCTAAGTAATAAAAGACTCATCTTCCTTCAAATTGTGGCACCAATATGGCGGTATACAATTTAAATGTGGGGCACCGCGGCTACCTCCAACATTCTTAGACTGCAAGCATGTCAGAACAAGGCTCTCAGAAAAATCCCGGATGTCTTGTGATTTATCAGAAACACCACCTTACGCAATGATCTAAAAATACCAACGGTGTTAGAGATAATGCAACTTTATAGCAGCCGCCACTTAGCAAAACTCCAGTCTCACAGTAACCCATTGGCTTCTGCCTTGATTCAGAGCTCAACTATAAGGAGGAGGCTAAAAAGACTCCACCCTAATGATCTCCCACTAAGAAGAATCTATAAATGATTTTAAATAAGTACCAAGTTAAAGCATTTTAAGGTCACGTTAATATATACATGATACAAATGTTTAAAAATTATCTGGTTGATTAACGTAATAAAATAAAAATGAAAAAAAAAATCAGCCAAGTGTGAGTCGGACTCGCACACGGAGGGTTCTGTACCATCGTACAAGATTGTTTGCTTAAAAAATATAAAATTATGTTCATATTTAACAGCCTAAAAGTATACTACAATTACATCTTAAAAGTATATTACAAAAAATAAAAAAATGTTAAACAAAAGGTTAAATTAAAGAACAATGCTTCTAAAAATGTGTATTTTAGTATTTGTCGTTCTACACCCAAGTGAATTACACACTCTGTGAAAATTGTGAAAATTTGTTCTTTACCAATAAATGAACTCAATAAAATAGAAATTTTCAACGAACAGGGTTTCCCATTATCCTTGGATGGCTTTTATATAACTGGAATGAACCCTGAGCATATACGCCAATATAATGATGTATTAAAGCAAACCAAAGACTACATAATTGTGAAACAATCGGAAAATTTAACTTCAATGAATCATTGCAAACCCGGTGATAATTTTATCATTGAAGATGGTAACAATTTTGTGCGTGCTAAACTTATAGGTGAATCTGCATCTTCAAATTTGGATAATTTGTATAGATTTTTGCTGGTCGATTCGGGTTCTGTTATTAATTTGTCTTTATCTGCTTTAGAGCAGAATCGTAAGTTTTACCAAGGAATTTACTGTAAGTTGGCTGGATTCGTTTTGCGACAAAACCAGAAAATTGTCAATGCTACAGCAAAACATCTCCATGTTGTCCCTCAATGATAATGCAAATCTCCGTTAAAGAATGTGGAAATGCATGGCTATGAAGTTATTTTATTTGAATGCGATATTGATGATGACCTCACAGATGATGATGCCTTTCAATTGATATCTAATCCATATAAAATGGAAGATAAGGAAATAAAACCAATATTACCAAATACAGTACATCCCTCAAAATACCCATAACTTACTTGGTATCAAAATAGTAATTTTATTTACATTAGCATTGAAGCTTCCGAAGTAACAGATTATGTTGTTGCCTGTAATGGTTCAGAGTTGTTTTATGGAACAATATCACCTTCTGAAACACCTGCACAATTAGTATTTTGCATCACATTATGGGGATTTTTCGGGAAAGCTACTCATGACAAATTTGGTCAATATGTTAGAATTACAATACCTAAAGAAGTCTGTGAGTTATGGCCAAGTTTATATAAAATAAATGAAGATGATCTAAACTTCAAACTACCTTTTACCAAATACAATGTTAATCATCTCACAGTTGACTCAGAAGAACTGAGTCATGATCAATTAACTGCATGATTCTCGTCTAACAGACTAAAAATGAAGTTGATGGCGTTGATGCTGATGCAGATAATGATTCAAAATGTGGTGTTAAAGATTAAATTTTTGACAATTATTCCGAAAAATAAACTCCAAGTTCTTACTTAACGAAAGTATAAAATGTTTTATCTTAATTCAATAAACATTAACGTTACATGTATCTTTAAGTATTTTAATGTAGAGAATTGTTTTTACATCGAAAATAAATAAAAATAAATAAATTAAATTCTATGAAAAAATTTCACTATTTTAAAATTCTGTTCTTGATCTTTTATTTAAGCTGCATAGTTAAAATTAAGCAAAACAACTGAAAATGACATTAAAAAATTCCGATATGTGATCTGTGCATGGCCGACCAAGAGTTATTCATTGGATATAATTGCGATGATGGTTTGATGGAATGATATTTTGACACCGAAAATTGTAGCAAGGGCTATTAACAAAGAGGTCATTAAATTGACGTATTCTTCCGATTGTCTATTTTTTTGGAAGTTTTAATGAAGACTTTGTTGGTTAGAAGGCAAACTAAATAGATAGATTATTCACCTCGTCACAGCGGCCTTGAATGGATCTATTATTCAAGATTTTCAATTTAATATACTGGGGACCTAGATATCGAAGTTTGGTTTTGGTTTTCGCTCGTCTAATATTTTTTGTTTCCAACTAATTTTGATACAATTTACCATCAATACATCGTTTGAGTACGAGTATTAATTGTGTGGCCCTATCCATATTAATGATTGATTTCATGTGCAATTACTCATGAAATGTGACACATAAGCATTTCACTTTTTTAGTAAAGGGCATTCTATTTTTAAAGCGGGTCATAAATTTCGTTTTGGTAATCTATTAATTTATTTAAGAAACAGTGCGGCCAAGCTCAACTTTGACATTTATCGCTAATAGCTGTTGAATTTCCTAGCATCTATTTTATTAATTGTAATCTTGTTTGTTATTGTTTAATTTTTTATTATCTCCTGGTTCCGGCAGCTCCTAAACTCCTGAAAGAGGTTATGTGTTTTTTCACATAACCTAACCTTAAATACTAACCACGGCATTTGGATACCTAGGTACGCCACTGACAATAAATAAAAAAATAATTTAGAAAAACAATCTAAGCAACCCAAATTTAAGTTTCTCAGTTTTCATATCAAATTTTCAACAAACATTTTTAACTTGAATATTGAATCTACTAAGCAAGTAACACGGAAATTAATATATATATAGCATTTTTTGAAAAGGATATTATTGGATCAGCGTTTGCGTTTTTGAGATTCAAAATGGTAAGTAAAATTAATAGACATATTTATTTGCAATATAACAAATATCTGATAATTGATTTCCATAGGGAAATATGAATTTAAGAAATCTAGGTCAGGATAACGATTTGGGTAACAGTTTGCCGCCATCACCACCTGGGGCAGTAGTTCCCATACTATCAGCTGTCCCAGAATCACCACGATCATCAACAGCAGATCCATCAACACCACGATCATCAACAGCAGAACCGTCATCACCGCGATCATCATCATCATCAACACAATCACGATCATCAACATCAGAACCACGAACACCACGACCATCAACAGTAGAACCGTCATCACCACGAGCATCATCATCATCAACACAATCACGATCATCAACATCTCAAGATCCAAAAGCAGCACCACCAGCAAACGAACCACCACTACCGCCATCACCATTCCAGTAGAGAGAAACCGCAAGGAAAGAGTCCCTTCAATCGCCGATGTAACAAACGATGTGCCAAAAAATATAACAAATTATCTGACACAATTCAATAAATTAAACCGTGGCTCTGCGTTAGATAACGTTTTTCATCGATCATTGGAAAAAAACTAAAAAAGAGAAAAAAAAAAAAAAATAATATAATATAATTGTCTGGTCAGTCAATGAAAATTGTGACCAAAAACACACACACGTCTCTTTCAGGCTCCTTACATCTACTTAAACCACTTACCGAGGAAAGGTGGCAATGCAAAGGGAAACAATGCTATCGGGCAAGGTTGGTTGTCATACGCGATCAAATGATGAATATCAATTAAATAGAATTTGGATGTGCTAACTGATGACCAAAGTTGAATTGAATTTCCCGAAAAAAATGTATAAAAAAATATTGAAAGACAGAAAAACAACACACTAAATGATTTATTTAACTCAGAATTGAGTCAACTATAAACTACAATAATTTAAAAATATTAGCTATTTAGTTTGCGTGGAATTGAGCCGAAACCACTTACGAGAGGGGTGTCCTAAACTGAAGAAGCGCAGGGTACTATACTACATGTTTTAAAACGGGGAAATCACCTTTTTTTTTCATGAATGTTAATTTTTTCTCTTTTTTTAAAATAAAATTAATTTATACTTTTGTGCCTGTCAAAAATATTTAAAAATACTTATGATAAAGAAAATTAATTACAAATTAATTAATAACAAAAAAAAAAAAAAATTGACTCGATATTATAATAGCTGTAACGGCTTTGCAAGGGATTGATATAAAGTAAGAAATTTATTTTATTTTGTTGTGACTCACAATTCAAAAATAGATGTTTGACAAAGACTACTTGAAGGATATGAAAATATGTCTCTAAGTTATATATGCAAAATTTGGTCCACTAATTTCGACCCATATTGTAGTTCGATTTTGATTAAATAACCGCTATATCGTACACAAAGCTTATTACAATACACCAGTGAAAACTGGATTCAAATTGGTTAAGCTGTTTCTGAGATTAGCGTGCAGAGACTGAAATACATTCATGATTTTATATATGTATAGATACTAAGATATAAATAAGAGCTTGACTGCGTAGTAGATAATCAAAGTTGAAACTATACATTTTTATTTATTTATTTGTATATATCTATGTATGTATATAAAAGGCATTCATATCTGTATGAATGTAGAATGTTGGTACTTATTTAAAAATAAAATAAAAGCGGGGAAGTCCCACAACTGTACTGTACAATAATAAAGCAATGTAAATAAATTGTCTAATTTTTTTTTTATCATGTTGTCAGATACTCCTTTTATTTACCCTCCGTTGTGCATCAATTTTAAAATCTTCCGTTGTGCGCCAGGGTCTGGGTAGACCTATACATTTACATGCATTTGTATATAAATATAAATATGAGGCACATTAAAACGTTCATATAAGCAAGCAGTTATTCTTTTCCTATTTCTTACCTTTCTCACTTGTTTTGAGACATGTTCAACTACCTAAAATACCGATACAAACCAAATAGGTTTGTAAATAAAACATGTTTATTTTTCGTTTGATTTTTATATTATATTTTGAATCAAATGAAATGAACAAAACAAACATTGCAAGCAAAACATGAATATGCGAATTTTGAATGTTGTTGGCATACACGATTTGAGCATTTCGAGCAATAAAAAAGAGTTTTACGACGTAATTTGTCCCTTCCTTGTAAACAAAGTTTACAATCTCTCTTTTGTTTGAGTGTATCGGCACCGCTAGTATTTGTAGTCAATATTTATTGCTCTTCCAAAAAATGATTCAATGGCCAAAAAAGTTGAAAACTGTGAGTTGATCTTTGGGTTGTTCAAGCGATTTTCAATATTGGGCGGAACTAATGACTTTGCTAATGCATTCAAGAAAGTGCGTCTGGCATCACTTCCATGGAGTCTATCGGTTTGTTTACAGATTATAAAAGAAGCTAAAACCATCACATCGAAAATATTGCAAAACAATGCATATGTCCATCGTCCAGTCTGTCGTTTTGTTGGAAAATGTGTAACCATTTGGTCCATACAATTGACACTGGCTTTATTTGCATTATAATACATAAATGCTTCTGGTTTCTTTGCTTCGCCTTTACAACATTTTGTATAATGAACGGTGGAAATTAAATTGACGGTTTTATTTTTTGTTTGGCACGTAGCTACATGTTTTCATGAAAACCAAAAAGAGTGGAACATACAGGACTAGCAGGATCCTTTTTAATTTGTTCAGGAAAACACCATTTATCGGAATTTATCGAATATTACCAACAAATGCAAGTCCGATTTTAGCCAGTCGCTTTGTTCCTTCCAATGTTGTGAAAAAATTATCAGCAACAATTGTTCGGGCAGTGTTACTGTTTTTGATTACAAGCTGTCTCAATACATTTTCACCTAAGTTTACCTCACGTTCTTCTTTTCTTCCGGTGTATAGTCTTCCATGCAATAGATATTTTGTTTTTGAATCACATCAAATTTTTATTCCATATTTTTCTGGCTTTGATGGAATGTATTGAGTAAATTTTGTCCTTCCACGATATGGAAATAATTGCTCATCTATAGTGACGTTTACGTATGGTTCAAAGTTTTTTGCGAGATTTGCATTCAAAACATCTCAAATATTCCAAATAGGAGCAGCTTTATCGGTTCTTTGACGAAATTCACGAGTAAGACCATTATCAAACCGTATACGAGTATGTACATATATCGCGATATATAGAACATGGCTGCTCGAAAAATACATGTGTGTAAACACATATGTGCGTGTGTGTCAATTGAAAAAAAAAGGCAGAGGAAACATATAAATACAAAAACGTCATAAAATGTCAGAAAGAATTCTCAAAATGTACCATATTTCATATGTTTCCGTACAAAATGTACAAGGGTCTGACCAAACAGCACAACGGGCGTTTTAGGTTTCAAAACTTCCTCATTTCAGTTCCTTCGTAGGACTTTTTTGAATTTTTTTTTTATAGATCGATGGCCAATAAAATTGTAGGAGGGTACCTGGAACCTCAACTCGCTATCGTAATTGTAAATATATTAAATTAACGTTCAAAATCGAAATATGTCTGCCCAGACTCTGGTGCACAACGGAGGGTGTATCAACTTATTAATTGTTTTATTCACAATTACGTAGTTGAGACACTTGAGATTTCCAGTTTCTCTCGAGGTTACTGATATGTGCAGACCTCTACAAGATATCTTTTTTAGGTCTTGGAGTGAAATCCATGCTGAAATGTGTTACCCAAATACTCTGATCTTACTCCCAACCGAAGCAGTTATCCGAGTTCCTTCACTTTAATAAGAATACGATTTGGGTATTAAAGAGGTAACACCTCCTATGTGACTACCTTGCTTTTCTTGGAAGAAGTTACTGTCTTCTCGGAAAGCCTTTCATTTTAATAGGAAAATTTGCAACTTGTTTGATTTTAAGCAGTGTTTAAGTTACGAAGTCGAAAATCAAAAAAAAAAAAAATCAGCCAAGTGTGAGTCGGACTCGCACACGGAGGGTTCCGCACCATCGTACAAGATTTTTTGCTTAAAATATTAAATTATGTGCATATTTATCAGCCTAAAAGTATACTACAATTACAGCTTAAAAGTATGCTACAAAAAATTGTTAAACATAAAGTTAAATTGAAGAACAATGTTTCTAAAAAGTATATTTTTAGTATTGTCGTTCTACACCCAAGTGAATTACACACTCTGTGAAAATTTCAACTCTCTACCTATTACGGTTCATGAGATAGAGCTGGAGGCGGACGGACGGACATTATAATCTTAGTAATAGGGTCCCGTTAGCTCCCCATGGGTACGGAACCCTAAAATCATGATTTTTGATTTTGATTTTGTTGCTGATTTCGGTAACTAGCACAAGTCGAAGAAGAAGCAGCAGGCGTTTAACTGTTGCAAGTCGACGTCAATTGCAGTCGCGGCATTCGTCATAGGCGACTGTTGTCTGATTTTGATTTTTGCAATATAGTATACTTACTACAGTTTCAATTCTTACTTTGTTTTTTAGATGGTTTGGTAGCGTACATGCTACATTTTGTTGTGTCTGTGTGTATGCAATGCACTCATAAGAGTTTCATATTGTAGTCTGTTTTTCTTGGTTTGGCTAATTTTCTTCATTTTAGCTCGTTTGGTTCATTTGTGTTTCTATTTCTAATTAGCATTGTTTTGTCCTGTTTGTCATGTCCAGAATGTCTGTCTACTTGTGTGCTGCAGATGACTATTGCTAACTACCTGCACCCCCTCCATCTCTCGCTCTACCTTTACGTATGCAATGTGTGTATGCACACAAGAATGTGTTGCGCACAAACCAAGAAGCCCTTGTTTTATCAGTCCTGGGTGATGCCAAATAGGGGCTCTACTTGTATGTAAATTGTCCTCATGTTCTTGTACTGAACGGTCGCAGCAACCAGTCAAGCCTACGAAAATTTGCATAATACTCGTAGCATGCGGTAGTGATTTTAATGTGAGCTCGCCATCTGAGGTAATGGACTTGGTACATCTGCGGAATGATGCTAGAGTCATAGTTGACAAATGGACAAGTGCCACACGCAATACGCCAATTTTAATAAGAAAACAATTTTTATTTTATTTTTTATTTTTATTTTTTAATATTTTGTTTTCGCTTTCTCATTGAGACAATTATTATTATTATTTTTTTTTTTTTGTTTTCTTTTAATAATAATATTTAATTATTATTATTATTTTTTTATTTATAACAATATTTATGTATGTAGTTTCTAAATTGTGTTTTTTTGTTTTGTTTGTTGCAGTTGTTTGTTGTTGTTGTTGTGTTTGCGTTTCCATGAGTCAACGAATAAATTATAAATTTAATTATTTTTGTTTTGTATTTTTTAATTTTGTTATTTATTTCTTATTTTCTTTTTTTGATTTGTGTTTTTTTTTTTTGTTTTTTTTTTTTTGCAATTATCAGACGCCACTTAAAATTTATAAATATTAAAAATTTCTAACTTACATTTAGCAATGACAATAAAAATATTTTATGTTATTTTATTTGTTTCAGCTACAATGACTTGTTATGTTTTGTTTTTATTTGATGAATTTTTTAATGCACAAAACAAATTTTAATTTTTTGTTTTATTTTCATTTCACATCAAAAATAAGTGTGTATTTTAATACTATTTTTTTTTTTTTTTATTTTAGTATATTTTAATTTATCTTTGTGTTTGTCTTTGATCTGTTTGTCGGTCTGTCTGTCCATTAATTTCTATCTAAGTAAAATAAAATTTAGAATTGAAAATAGAGATACCAAATTAATTTTGTTAGAGTAATTTTGATTTTTTAAATTTTTTTTTTAATTGATTTTCTTCCTCTTAAATAATTAATTTAATTTGTCTTTCTTTTCTTACAATTTTCAAAAATTTTTATGTTTATTCGCTTATCATTTAATGTTAGTTTATTTTTGTTTTCTTATATCGAAAACAAATATAAATTCTATGCAAAAATTTCACTATTTTAAAATTCTGAAAAAAGTACAAATATTTATTTTTAATTTTTTTTTTATTGTATTTAAGTATATTATTTCTTTCTTCATCTTTTTTTAGTTGATAAATTTTAGTAGATGGCATTTTTTTATTTTCATGGTTTTATTTTTTCTTTTGTTTTTAATTTTAAATTCAAATCTATTTTTTAATGTTTTATTTTATTCTATTTTATTTTTTAATTAACAACAACTGATGATGATCACAAGAGATAACGAGTTCTTTATAGATTTTTAAAAAAAATTTTTTTTTAAAGAATATTCTTTTTTTTTTGTTTTTTGTTTTTTAATTTTTATTTAAAAATATTTCGTTGATCTTCTATTTTATTTTATATATTTAATACATACTTTTTAGTTTCTAAAGTTTAAAGTTTATTTTTTCTCTTTATTCAAATTGCGTGTACGTAATTAAATTGAGCGCATTTTGAGAAAAAAAAATTTATAAGTAGTTTTTTTTTATTGTTTATACACTTCACAAAACTGGTGGTGCCTAGGATGTGTTATGACTATAAACTATTTATTCGTTTGTGTGTTTTAATAGCTCTTTACCAGTTGACTGTGCCAAGACTTCTTTAAAGTTTTCGTCAAGTTTCAACATGAAGAGAAATCAATCTGTAATACTCGTAGTTTGGTCTCTACGGAAATCTGTCGCTGGTTAGGATCCACCTTAAAATTTTTCGTTCAATACATTAGAATTGGATGAGATACTATTAGTAACTGAGTATCTTATCAACAAGATCCAGCGATTTTGAAACTATTCACATGATTTTCTAGATAGTAGTTGAGGCAAACTACAAGGCACAGCCACTATAAGTAGAAATCGACACTGATGTCGCCTATTATTCAAATCACCTTATCAAATGCCATGTGAAGTGTATTTAAAATAAATTTTGGTAGGACCAAATTAAGTTTTTTTGTTTTTATTTTGTTTTTGTTTTTGTTTTATTGTTCTAACTACAAAACAGTTAAAATAATCATAATAATAATAATAAAAATTTAATGAAATTAGATTTTTTCAAAAATCTAAACAAAAACAGATAACAGATTTCATTTACACTAAGAGTAAATAGTATCATACTATGTATAATGGGAATATTATTGGGGTATTTTAAGTTTTAATGAAATTATATTTTATATAAATTAGATCAGTGGTTGTTTTTCCGGAAGGAGGGTCAAAGCTATGACTATATCGGATACACCAATGAGCTATTTATGTAATCATTCATTTGATTTATATACGAGTATGTAGTATGTTAAATATGTCATGATAATTGTAATGCCAAGGATCGAAGTTCGATCATTGAAGTTCCCATAAAATTTATGTATGAATATAAATAAGGGTGATTGAACATAATGTATTCATTCGTCTCAGTCTCAATTTATGAGTTATGAAGCAAACATTTGATACAAAGCACGTCATATTATTTTATATAGTAGATAATATAACAAAATAAGAGATACACGATACTAGGTGAGATATTCCTCATACAAAGAATTATGTTTTTCAATTACATTGACATTGACATTGACATTTTTTTAGTAAGTTTAATTTAATCTAAACAAAAACAACTCAAAATGATTTATTCTGGTGTCTTTCATTTTGAAATATGTACTATATATGTATTTTAATAGTTTTTGTTAAGCCTCTTCTTCTTTAAAGGTAAGTATTTTGAATAGAATCAATTTAATCTAATCATTTATTTTTTTTGTAACTTAATTTTATATTTCTTGAGTTAAAGACCTGAAATTTTACTTCACGCAATGGAAAAACTTATATTATTATTCTTAGTGTTGACAGATGAAAGAGGAAACTTTCTATAAAAATGTCAGGCGTCGGCGTTAGTAGTACCTATGAGACCATCGAAATGCTTGTGCAAAATTAATATAATTGAAAATCTGATGAAATCAATTTTAAAGTTTAAGGTAAAAATTAATTAAATACACTTGTTTCTTTCACAATAATTTTTCATGATGTTTTTTTTTTTTTTTTTTTTTTGTTAATAAACTTTAATAGATTCTGTAAACTTCAATAAACATAAAAAATTTTAGACTTTTTAATTATACAAAAATTGTATATTTTTATAATGATTTCTTTTTTTTAAAGGATTTTTAATAATTTCTTATAAGTTTTTCTTTTGTTTATATAAATTTAAATAAATTCATTTAAATAACAAAAATACATTAATAATAATAATATAAGTAAATTGTAAATTTAATAATATTTAATTATACATAATGATAATAATAATAATTACATCGTAAACATAACAAAAAAAAAATTAACATTCTGTTTTTGCCTGTGTGTGTGTGTGTGTGTGTGTGTGTGTGTGTGTGTGTGTGTGCCTTTGTGTGTTAGTGTGAGTACATCTAATTGTGTCATTTCCACCATAAGTTAAATGTGTAATTTCTGCAATTTTTTTTTTTTGGGAATTTTTTGTTTTCATTATTTAAAATGAGAATTTTATGATTTTTCAAAACTAAATTTAAAAACCTTTCACAAAAAAAAAAAAAAAAAGAGAAGATAAAAAAATGAAAAGAAGAACCGTCCAGTGTTTCTAAGTTAAGACAACAACTTAAAAAGAGAAAGAAAACACAAATTTCTTCCAATCTTTTTAAGTAAAATTTAAGTTACCATTAAACGAGATCACAGAAATCGAAAACTTCGGCCGAAAATAAGAAACTTAACTCGATGATCGGTCGGTCTTAAGATGTAAGATAAGTTAGCCCATGTATAGATATCCTGCATTAAGAATAGTCCTCCTGAATTCTAATCCTAATGATGTCATGTATATGTATTTATTTATAGCCCTTTTTAGGGTTCCGTACCCATAGGGAACTAACGGGACCCTATTACTAAGCTTACAATGTCCGTCCGTCCGTCCGTCCGTCTCCTGTTCTATCTCATGAACCGTAATAGGTAGAGAGTTGAAATTTTCACAGAGTATGTAATTCACTTGTGTGTAGAACGACAAATACTAAAACTATACATTTTTAGAAGCATTGTTCTTGAAATTAGCCTTTTGTTTAACAATTTTTTGTTTTTTGTAGTATACTTTGAGCTGTTAATTGTAGTATACTTTTAGGCTATTAAATATAAACATAATTTTATATTTTAAGCAAAAAATCTTGTAAGATGATACGGAACCCTTCGTGTGCGAGTCCGACTCACACTTGGCTGATTTTTTTATACTCTTCACGAAACATTTATATATTCTGATTATTGTTCTAAGTTCATGTTTTGTATGAGAGGTATCCCTCCTAGCAATCCGATGGTCTTGAAATTCATATAGTTGGTAAATATAGTGTCCAAATATCAGTTTCATAGTAGATAAAACAAAAAAGTTTTTCTAATAAGAATATTAATTTGAATTTGGGTTTGTATGGGACTTACCGCTGCTAGTAGCCCGAGGGTCTTTAAATTTACATGGTTGGTGGATATGGGTCATATACTTATAGTATCCAAATTTCAGTCTCATAGTACAAGAAATAAAAAAAGTTTTTCTAATAAGAAGAATTTGAATCTGGGTTTTGCATGGGAGGTACCCCTCCTAGTAGTATGAGGATCTTGGTACTCACTTAGTTGGTGGATATGGGTCAGATGCTTATAGTATGTAAATTTCAGTTTCATAGTACAAAAAAAAAAAAAAAATATCTAATAAGAAGAATTTGAATCTGGGTTTGTATGGGAGGTATCCCTCTTGGTTGCTCGAGGGTCTTGAACTTTCCATAGTTGTTGGATATGAGTCAAACACTTATAGTGTCCAAATTTCAAGACGATAGTACAAAAAACAAAAAAATATAAAAAAACAATCCACCAAAAAACCTTTCAATAGTCAAAACTTTCGGAATATTTACTTTGGACAACTACCCAAATACCACACCCACCATCACACCCGTTGTATCAAAGCTACAGAAAAGCAAATTCGTTGCATAAAAATTGTTTTTTCACTGAGAAAATACCAATTAAACAGTAAAATAACAATTGGGTCTGAATCTATCGGATTCTTCTATTACGAACTCATTTATAGTATAAACTTTTATATAATGAAGTCTTTAGCGAACTGAATTGAGTGACGACTTCTTAGAGGAGTCCGATTGTATATACTTATAATTCCATTCCATTGACTTCGGTGTCATAAGCTTTCAGATAGCCTGTTGCTACTACTTGTCATGACCTATGACATATTTCAATGAACTAATATATACTCTCTTTCCGTCTTCATTCGGCCTCCTTGCATAGGATATAATGTGGATTAGAGGAACGCGACCTCAATTGGGTCTATTGTAGCAATGCGTAGGATATAGTGAGATCCAATTTGTGGAACAGATCATATTAGATTAGCCATTTAAAGTAAAGTACAGTGTTTTAGTTTAATGGTTTTAATTCCATCACCTTCACCTTATTTCTCCCGTTTCCTATTATAAATTGAATTACAAATTACCATTACACCACAATATTTAAATGCTTTTTGGAGTCGGAAACCCTAGGTAGGATTGGAATAAGTTTTAGTATTGTATTGCAAATACAAAAATACAATACATAAAAAAACTTTGTATCCGTCGATCCGATTCTAACATACCTTTTACACCACATTAACGGATCCGATTAATTTTGATTGGTTGCATTTTCTAAATATTTTGATTCGTAAGTGAAATTAAGAAATTCACAAGTTTTTCATGGAAAAACTTATTTCTCTATCAAGGAATTCTATGCATGCTACATAGCGGACATAAAAATATGGGTTTCATCGTTTAATTTAACCTTTAAACATATTTAAAATTTATATAGGAATACATATGGTGCAAAATTTCAGGTTAACAACTTCAAAAGACTAGTCGGACGGATAGAGAGATGAATGGTCTACTAGCTCCAATATAATCACTGTCTTTGTAAGCCGGATCATTATTATATTTTATCAATTTTACGGGATTTTGGAAGAATAGTTCTCTATATATTTTGGAACATACGTTCTGAATAATGAACAGGGGTTTCGACTTAGGGTTCGCTCCAAAATTATGTCAATCTGAATGACTCACTTTCTAATGCTGCTCAGATTTATATACATATCAATAATTCTATGGGTTTTTAGTTTCATTCAGTGCTTTGTATATTGTGAAACGTATATTATGAACATTAAACAGGATCTTAGGCTTATGGGTATCTGATAAATATCATTTTATATTCTAAACATTAGTCAGGGATTTTGACTTATGGTTCGCTTTAAAATTGATATTAAATGAGAGACTATAGTCGGACGAATGGAAGGGTTAAAGGACACTCACTTTGTAATCCTAAATTTATGAGATTTTTCATTTTATTTAGTGTTCTACATATTGTTGAACTCATGTGCTGAACATTAGACAGGAAAGGGATATTCATTTCAAACTATATATCGATATTTAATCCGATATGATATATCGAAGCTCGAATAAAAATATTGATATTTTCGATATATTTCGTAAGTAAATTGTATTTCATTACATTGCCAATCCATTTTATAGAATTATAAAAATTCTATCAAAATTCAAAGAGGCCAAATTTCATACGACGGCAGAGTATGGAGTTTGCATCATAAATATAGAATATATCCAACATATACTAAAGGTCTTATGAAGTTTGGCCTTAAATACATAAGTAAAACAAGAAATAGGTTACAAATCAATTTAGTATTATTACATAACATTGTTAATATTGTGTTGGAAACATTTTTACATTTGTTATAACTGCTTTTGACAATTCATTTTTATATATTTTTGGGCAATATTTTATACTTAATAAGACCTCGAAAATAGCCAATAGCCATTATTATATCAAATACTTGTATGAAATATTGTAAAACTTCGGAAATTTTAATTTATAATTTACCCACACTTTCAAAGCTTTCTCATTAGATCTATTAACTGGAGCTCTCATACTTGTTTGAAACACTTTGCGATATGATATATCAATTATAATAATTCGATATCTGATTATGCGATTATATCGTCTTGATTCGATACATCGAGGGTTAAATATCAATATATATCGAGCATACCTAGAACAGCAGGATCGGTGGTTGTGTCTTAGACTTTGGATTCAGAGTTCCGATCAGATCAGATCATATCATATCAGATCAGATCAGATCAAATCAAATATTAATTTTAAATTTGTACTACATTGTGTAAATTACAATTTTATTTTCTTTCATAAAAATTACAAAATTCACATGAAATTTTTGTTTTAAATGAAAAACCACTTACTTCCCCACTTCCCCATTAAATTGAATCACATATGTATGCACATACGTATACGTACATATGTATATGTATGGTAAGTATATGCAGCACAACTACAAATTTCTTCAATTAATTTTTGATTTTAATAGTATAAATTTTTATAAAATTTAACAATTTAAAGATTTCTTAAGAAAAAAAAAACTAAAATAAAATAAAAATATTTAAATTATTTCATTAAAATTATAGCTTTTTTTCATATGGAAGCTAAATAAAAATATATATATATATATATATATAAGTATAGATATATATTATACTATATACAATATTATGTATGTAAGTAAGTAAGTAAGTATAGTATGCTATAGACAAAATCAATGATAAAACTATCGATGATAAATAATGTGAACAGAAATAGTTGGACAACACTTTTTGTTGTCATTCATTTCTCAATGAAAATTAACGATATAAAAAATTTAAGTATTTATTTTCTTTATACAATTTATAAATTTTTTTTGTTTTTGTTTTTTTTTTTTTTTTGTATATTGATTTATTCTCATTCTTTTCATATTCCTTTTTTTTCTCTTAGATCTTAGGCTTTTAACGATTCTACAATAGTAATAATTATAATATGTTGTTGTTGTTGTTTTTTGCAGATTGTTACAGATCCTTGTAACTTTGTGTGTGTGTGTGTGTGTGTGTGTGTATGTGTGGGTGAGTTTGTGTTCGTATGTTTTCTTTACAAAAATAAACTAATATTTCTTCTTCATTTTCCGTTTTTTTTTTTTTTTTTTTTTTTATATATATATAAAAATTAATTAATTGTTTTCATTACATCATTATCTCATATACAATATATTAAATATATAAATCAGGTTCCCAAATTTTAATTATTTTATTTTTTAAATTTCTTTTCTAATATGCACAAAAAAAAAAAAAATATTTCTTTGCAACATTTTGCAGTGTTTTGCAACACTAAAAAGCGCTTAAGTCGCTGAAGAGACCAAGACTCCCAAACCAAATTGAAGGCAAACTTTCTTGGTGGGTACCAGTTATCCAAGTGCCAATCAGAATATTACTCTGACAGGCCACACACCACATTATGAGATACCAAATTATTATTATTATTTTTTTTTTGAAATCTGTGGCAACAAGTCAGAGTACCCCTTATATCCAATATCTATGTTTTGAGATATTTATTATCCATTTTGTGTAAAATGATTTCTGTTTGGTTTTATATTCATAGACAATTCTTTAGTCAAAATACATGTTTTGATGCAATGAATATTAATAATAACGTTCAAACTCAATTTACACAATTTTCAACAAAAACTACTCTGATTTGTTGCCACAGAAATGTTTCAATCACTTGCCAATCTCACATTAAGGTACATTTAAACCAAACGATAAGTTGTCATTATTATTCTGAGTAAAAGGTCATTCTCATAGAGTGAGCGGTTGCCATTCACTCTGTCTTTCAAGCCAATGGCAGCGATCGATATGATTGACATCTATGAATGACACTGTGTGATGTGAACTAGTGGTCTGTATGAATGCATTCAAAACGACGTTTTTGGTACTCATGCTCAATTAAATGAATATTAATTTTATTTTAATGAATTTATTTGAGAATTTGACATTCATTTAGTTTTCATGAATTTGTACACATGTATGTAGTTGAGTGAATATTTTATGTATTCATTTCAACGAAGCGTTGCCGAATTGAATTGAGTTGGTATTTGTGTGTTATTTTGTGCGATATTTTCTCATTTCGCCTCTACATAAAAAACCAAACAATCAAATAAATGCGAAGGAGTACAATGAATTTTGCTTTCTTTTTTTTCTAACATATTCATTTTATTAATTTCGTTATGAGTGTCGATCGTTTATTATGCGGCACTCTCACAAAAAAAAAATTTACTCATTGCTTGTGTGTTTAGTTGCCCAAAGTGAGTACTAATGTCAATGGTACTCATCAATTATGCTAAGCAAAGGAATGCATTCGTATAGACCTCTAGTGATCGACAGCATGAATGACAAAGATGAAACCGGTTTCAACATATACTGATTGACAGCAGGCGAATGACATTTTGGCATATGGCGTTTCGTTGTTGGGGGAAAACCCCAGCGTTGCTGTATTTTCTAGAAATTTATCTAATGCTGTTTTGATTGCAGTTTCATTTGCCATTGCTTGCTGTTTCTCTCTGTTAAAAATTATTGCCGTTTGTTGTTTCTTTGCCGCAAGCATCATCGTTGGCCCTCACAATATCGTTGACCAAAACGCAGGCATCCACCAAGCTGGGTTTGTTGATCGAAGCAGTGCGGAGCGGCTCTGGAACTTAAAAAATCCCAAGGCCAGCAGTAACGCTGGCAGCGATGAGTCCACGTCGAACAACAAAATGAAACTACCATTGGACCTGGAACTCTACTTTTCATTGTCTCTTTATTCACCGCCATTTGTCAATTGCCATGCTATTCACATTGTCATTCAACGCAGTGCCCACTAGTCATAACAACACTTATCATTCACTATTGTCATTTGATTGATCTGAACTTATTTTGATTGGCTAGAACTTGTTTTGTCATTCGAATGACAGCACTAAATGGCAATTTGTTTATGAAATGGTGTGAACTCATTATGTTTTTTTGAGCTACCAGTCTGCCAATCATATCATTCGATTGGCGAATTTCATGAATGACAAGTTGTTGTTTGGTTTAAATGTAGCTTTAGCAGATCGGATCAAATCACAGGGGTCAGGGTCTGCTAGGATCTTACTTGCTTTGGCCTGGTTAATGCATAAAGTTGTTGATTCTTCTTACATTTAACTTGTTGTTGTCGTCGTCATCGTTATCTGCCGTCGATCTCACTGTCTATCTATTGGTTTAATCATTCTTAGTTTGACAATAGAGTTCTTTCAAGGATTTAAGCTCTTCGATAAGCGCTTTATTTTGGTTCTCTAGCACCGCCACACGATTTTCCAGGCACTTAATGTACTCTTTCTTTTTACGTCGACATTCACGCGCCGCTTCGCGATTCTTTTGCAGGCGTATCTCACGTTTTCGTGTTTGATCCTCGGCTATGACACTATTATCTAAATAAAAAAAAAATCATGTATATATATATATATATATATATATATATATACAATAGAGAAAAATGAATGAATTAGCAATCAAAAGTAAGAGAGAGAAAGAGAGATAAATTTTTAAGAAAATTGTGTTAATATCATCAAAATATTTATGATATTTTTTATATACTTATGAAAAGTTGAATTCAATTTTTGATTTGACATTTACTAGTACTGTAAATCCTATTGGGTAAAAAAAATGCTGATGCACTGTCCGGCGGCATATGGATAAGTGAACCCGGCGTACTGCCCCCTGTGCCTGGTAACGTCGCTAGAGTGCCACTTTCGGTTAATTGTAAAGTTGTTCCAGCTTCATCATTCATTCGTGATGATAATGTATGGCGTGAGACAATTAACACACACATACATATATGAGAGAAACAGAGATAGAGATAGATAGAGATAGAGAGAGAGAGAGATAGAGCAAGACAGCCCAAGATCAAGAAATAGAGAGATCCATGAATCAATATCAGAGATTTACGATTAAGTTTTAGAGAATCACCATGATCAGATCATAATGAAAGATCATCAACCGACCGAGAATAGTTTTGTTGTTGTTGTTGTTATTATTATTATTGTTGTTGTAAAGGATTATACATATATATTGTCGTTGTCGTTGTTGTTGTTGTTGTTATTATTATTGTTGTTTTATTTTTTAATTGTGGATTCATTTATTCATTCAGTTGATTATTTATTTGGATTTTGTTAATTGATTTATTAATTGATTGGTTGTTTTTGATTGATTGATTTTGATTTGATTTGATTTGAATTTGATGATGGTACAAAGTTGAAAGGAGATTGATTTTTGTAGTAGAGTTGTGTTGTTGTTGTTGTTGTTGTTGTTGGTTGGTTGTTGTTGTTGTTGTTGTTGTTGACATTGGTATTTTTTTTTCATTGTTTCCAAAGGATAGTTTAACAAATGAAGAGAGAAAGAAAATAAGAGAAAGAGAAAAAAAAAACATAAATCAAAAATTAATTGAAGATAAATTAAATTTTTTTTTTGTTTTGTTTTAATTTTAATTTTTGATGATTTATTAATTATTTTATTTGTTCAAATTAAATATTGTTATTTTTTTGTGTTTCTGAAGTTTTGTTTGGTGTACAAAATATATATAAAATTTTTTTTTTTTTAATGAAAGTTTTGAAAAAGTTAATGAACAACGACATCGAGAAAACGAGAGCGAGGTGGTGGCATCATGATGATAATGATTTGCGTTTGTTATTACAAATAGTATTTACAGTTAGTTACAACAACAAAAATTAAAAATAAAATGGTTACAGCAGAAGAGAAAAGAGAAGAGAAGGAAGAAATGAAGCAAAAAACAGCAGCAGCAGCAACAGCAGCATTAACAGCATAGGCGGCAGAACGAAGAAAGTTCATACATAAATATAGTAAGTACATACATCAAAATATTACTTATACTTCACATCACATCACATCACAACACATGATATACGTATGTACTAAGTATATTAAATTATTAAACATAAACGGAAAGCCAGTGAGAGAAACAGACAGAGAGAGAGAGAGAGAGAGAAAAGACACGCACAAATATGAATGAAACAGACAGCGAAGCATTAAAGCAATAATATTTGTGTATCTGTGTGGTGTTTGTGAGTTAGCAAAATAAAGCAACATAAAGTGTTAGTCACAACCATATATGTATGTATGTATGTATGTAATATGTAAGTAGTCCAAATCCTTGAGTCCACATATACAATACATATAAAGATAGATATTGATATTCTAAATATTGCTCTGTAAGAAAAGCATTCGGAAAATAAATAATTATAATTAATCATCGCCATGATTTTCTAAATTTTCTCAAATTTTTCTATATCTGAGGCAGCCTAGGGACACCAAAAATAGACCACGAATTTGTCATCAACTGATTAAATAAAATACTACACCTGAGCGTTTTGTGGTTTATTTTTTATAATCATTAACCGAATACTTTTCTTACCGATAAACACATACTTAAGTACTAAGTAGTGTGCAATTTATGATAAGTATTTATATGATTTATGAATGTGATTAGTAATGGATGATGAATTAACATATGAGTATAAAATTTTATGATCACTATGAGGATAGAGAAACATAGTCAGTAATACATAATATTATATTTCAGTACAGCATATCAAAAAAAAAAAAGAATTTATTTTCACAGTATTCGATTTTTTTTTTTCACTATACCTTTTAACAATAACTTTACTCTTCTGATCTAGAGAATTAATGTGTTACACATAACTTATTCTTTAATGAAAAACGTGATATTTAAAATTTACACAGTCGCATTCACATTCATTCATTTCGTGTTTTGCTCTCATTCAATTTAATTCAATTCAATTAAATTCGAATTCGAATTCATTCTATTGGACTTCAGTTGTGAGTGAAGCCACGCAGCTGTCTAATATAAATATGTATATGTGTACATACATACATGAAACGTATATTGACTTCTAATTTTGATTTTAAAAAGGAGCCACATAGTACATCACACATCCTCTAGTCATTTATTAGACCACCCTCCTCAGGTGTGACGTCATCATCATTTTGCAATGGAAACCAATATAGAGTTACCTTAATTTCTCTTATTTATAAATGTTTGTCTTTTAAGGTTTTTAGTCCTACTCTATATACATAGGACATAAAGCCTAAAGAAACAGTTGGTTTCAATTAGAGTTGGTTTCAGGAGGAAGGTCAAGAAAAAAGAGAATTCGAAAAAACAAAAAGGAACAACCGAAAAATCTTAACAAAATCGATGAGTGAGATGTTGATAAATTGAAGCTTATGAAGTCAACTCTAAATGAATGTTGGAGGAAAATCTGGCCAGCAGTTGTTCTAAGCCACGAACTTCAATTGCCACAAAGTGGAGATGGTCAAGGCTTCAAAAATATTGAACAGTTATTGGAAGACGAAGAACTTGATAAAGAATTATTAATTGAAATTGCTTTGAATGATGAAAACAAATTCAAAATAGGATGACGAAAATTCCGAAAATATTAATGCTACTGAAGGCTTAACTTTGAAAAGCTTCAACATGGTTTAGCATTCATTGGCCAAAAGACTTGAATCGTTTTCTATAAACTCATTTCTGTCCATTGAAAGTCGTGTAAAATGTAAAAGGGTAACCCCTTAAATATGTTTCTCATCCTATCAAAAATTATATAATGAAGATTAAAAAAAAAAAAAATTAAAAAAACAATCAAAACTGATGGAATTTTGATATGGGTGGACTGCAAAAGCATGCTAAAGATTATGATGAAAGCGATACATAACTAAACACTTATGTATTTTAAAATAAAATATGTACTCGTAACATGAAGAATGTTATGATCTTTTTTGAAGAGTTTATACTATAATAATAAATTAAAAAAAAAAAAATCATTTTTGTTTTGTCCTTTGACATCATTTGAAATCTAGGATCCTTGTTCTGGCTTCTTGTTTCGCTTAACACGCAGTTTTCCAGGAACATTACACCCATGTTAAACGAGGCCCACGTGTACTTCATATAATAAGCATAAGCATAAGCATGCAGTTCCCTGATTTTTTGTACGATCGAGCTGAAATGCGATACAGCATACACAGCTTAAAGAGGTAGTCCCTACTACTCCTACAACAATTTCTTTTTGATTCATTGCATATGCTATGCTTTCATTATACTCTTCACGCTGTGAATTATAAGTTTGTCATGAAGTTTGTAACACACAGAAGGAGACATCGGAGACCCAATAAAGTATATATATTCTTGATCAGCGCTACGAGACGAATTCATCTAGCCATGTCCGTCTGTCTGTCGGTCTGTATGTATGCAAACTAGTCCCTCAGTTTTCAAGATCTGAGGAACTCAACCTTGCATAGCCATGAACTTGGCGGTAATTGAGGACCAGATCGCTTTCCCCACAATCCGATATAATGACCGTCTGCAGGCTCATGATAACCGTTTGGTCAGACCTCTAACAAATTCTACACCAATCCGGTGGCTTAAAAGACTACATTATTGCAATGGAGCAGATAACAACAGCAGATAACAACTCAGGGGCACCAGACGGCTACCCGGCCTCCTTAGGCCATAAGCAATCACCTATAGTTACCTATAGTTAAATAATGTTTTTCTCTATGTAAAAAACCTAAGCACATTATAGAGCCTTTTGAACTCTGTTTGGTGTTTCTTAAATAACATTGAAAAAAAGCTAGATAACTCGGAATCAACCGAATCGGACAACTAGGGGGGAACCCCCATTCAAACCTAGATCCAAATAAAAGTTCTTTTTAGAAAAACTTGTCTGTTTTTTGTATTATCAACTTGAAATTTAGAAGCTAAAAGTTATCCATTAACCATGTAAATCAAGACTCTCGAACCTTCTTTTTTTAATGTTTTTTTTTTTTTAAAGTGATCAAGCTAAAAATTTGTTACAAAAGCCGCGGTCTATTGCCGTACACTACTGAAGTATGTTAAAGTGCTTCTATTGATTACTGGAAGAGGTAGATCCACAAAAAAATTCCGAAAAAATTCATTCATTCCAAGAATTGCAAAATTAATACTTAAACCATTTCTTATGTTTTAATTTAACCAAATGAGGAGAAACATTCAAAATTGGTAAAGAAAGATATATTAACTTCGGGGATCCGAATTCATTGTTCTGTTTTGTTCTGTTCAGTTTTGTTTTGTTTCTCTTGATCGTGTATTGTATGTATAGTATAATGTATATAAGTATGTACATGGAGTGAATCTTAAAAAAGTTCAATATCAATAATATTAACCTCAACAACAACAACGACATCAATAACGATAAGCACAGAGATATTAGTATACGACATCAACGACATAGTAACATAGAATCCTTGACGCTAAAACTTCCTTTAATTTTTCGCTTACTGTTTTCTCTTGCTCCTTCTCTTCTTCTCCATCTTATTTTGTTTGTTCCATATGTGTATCTGTCTGTGTGTCTGTATGTGTATGTGTGTGTGTGTGTGTGTGTGTGTGAGAGAGAGAGAGAGAGAGAGTGTTTGTCTGTGTGTTGCATTACATATGGGGTTTTTGTGTTTACATTTAATTTTAAATATTATTTATATGTACAATGCACAACGTCGACAGACAAAGATACTCGTACGTAAGTAGTCTATATTGTATGTATTAATTAATACTTATAGATGATAGCGGCGTCATAGAAGAATATATAATTTCTCCAGAAGAATTCATATTAGGATTATGATTGGTATGTATGTATGAAGGTTTTTTTTTGTGTATGTTAGATTTGTTGTTGATGATGATTTTATGTGATATTCAATGACTATTGCAAGGAATATATTTTTTGGGGGGTTAAGAGAGAGAGAGAGAGAGAGACAAATAACATAACATAACAAAAAAAAAAAAAAAAAAGTTATGGTAGACAGTAAGTAGAACATTTAAATGTACATTTGAGATGTGACATTGGACCGAGCCACGGACCAGGCAGCAATGCGATGCGATGCAGTGAAAAACAGCATGTAAGTATATTAAGTACTTTGTGTATTTATTTATATTCGTGTACAGTGAGAGTTTGTGTATGTTTGGGTGTGAGTAAGTAAGTATAGTAGAAGAATCAATTAAACGAATTAAACGTTTCTTGTTTGTTGTCACTTCGAGAAATGATGATGATACATACTTAAATATGTAAATATTTGAACACTCACCTGATATATCAGGTCCACTGATCTCAGTAAAGATTTTATTGTACGATGGCCTTCTCGTGAGTTCACTACGTCGATGCGGTGAATCCTCATCGGTTAAACTATCCTCGCTATTTGTATCGAGAGGTTGTGTATTCGGTTCGGGTTTAATCTTACATGGAAAATTTGGAGGGATCTATGTATATTGTAGGATATAGTTGGATGATTAAATTGCATAAATATACATACAGTAATGCATAATAAGGAATTTTAAATTCAGATGCTCACTTACTTGTACAGCATTACCACCAGTTGTGTGTATAACCGTTGTATTCGGTTTACTCACAAAAAGGACATTACTCTTGTGCATGGCGGCGAGCGATTGTGGGTTTGTTGCGGCGGCGGTTTGTATTACAGACGACTGATTTGCTGCCTGTATGACGGATTGTACCTGAAAACAAAACAAAACAAAACACAAAAAAAAAAAAAAAAAATAAAATAAGAGATACAAAAATTAATAAACAAAATAAAATTTAAAAACAAAAATAACTAACAGGACACAAAGATAAAGAGGACGGAAGAAGTACAAGCATATTTACTCATCACAATCAAATTGGAATGAAATATTTCATTCAAATAATCATAACATGTACAGGCGAATTCGTTTAACACCAACCAATTTTCGTACAACTAAGTGAACAAATTTTTGAAACTTTTATTTAGATCATTTTTTAGCCTAAACAGTTGAACAGTTGAGGGAATGAATGTTTCGAATTACACACAATTTCTTGCCTATTTAATTTTTGCGTCTTCTTTTGATTTTTGTGTGTAGTACATTAACATTAAACGTTTCTCGGTTCCGAAATAACAGTTGAACATACAAGTATGTACATATATACAATAAAACAATCAAACATCCACAGCAACAGATACAATGACCGACTATCGCTTCACCCAAACCACCTAAGAACTCTAAAGAGGCTTCATCCATATGAGCTTAAGGATCGGAGAATTTAACTAAAATAAATAATATTTTAATTGTTATAATACTTAGTCACTTTTAATTACTATTGTAAGTCATTGTTAAATAGTCTTGTTCTCTAATGTTATACTTAATGTGTAAGATATTGTCAATATACGGCGCTGCGGTTCACTGTTCTGACAAATCCCCAACAGTAGCTACAGTCATATATGTGAATGGATTGGAAGCTGGGTTTACAAAGTGAAATATCAAGGTGAACTCAGGAAAATCTCAATTGTGTTCATTTACGATTGGTGGCCTAGCGATACCAAAGTCCACAGTTGTGAAATACTTAGGTTTCAACCTTGATAAACGCCTAACATGGAAATATCATATTAGCACCATTGCTCGATTCTGTTCTGGTTGAACTGGCTTCTCTACAAAAGAAGCAAACTTAGCTTGGAAAACAAGCTTTTAATTTACTAGCAAATAGTTGCTCCTTTGTGGAAATATGGTATTCAGACATACGCCCTTCAAATCGCAGGAAAATACAGGTCCTTCAAAAAATGGCCCTCAGGACAATCACCAATGCTACATAGTTCGTCAGAAACGTGATGCTTCACAACGACCTCAATGCCTAAAATTTTCCATGAAATAAACTTTCACAGTATCCGATACAATGAAAGACTTCTCTCCCACCCAAATCCTCTCGCAGCATCACTAACCAGGACGGTGATTCAAAGGCGACTAAAAAAGCTTCACCCAAACGACTTACAAACACTCAATTAATAAAAATTTATCCTTTTCTAAACTGATTTTAAATCAATCTCTGTAACTTCTTATAGTCTTTACAATAATATTTTAAAGCTTTAAGTGGTTTAATGTTAAAAAAAAAAAAAAAAAAAAATAATATAACTAAATAAAGCAGTACATTTTGCAGCTAATATATCATCTAATCATGTTATTGATTGCACGGACAGAAATTTAACTATTGACTCCATAAGAAACACCAACAACAACATCATAATCGCTTCTTTTATCCGCGACTAACTTATTCAGCACAATCATATTAAAATCATGTGGGTTCCTGGTCATGCCAATTTACTTGGCAATGAACTAGCAGACTCACGTGCGAAGTACGCCTTAAGAGAACCACTGCACACAGTCAACATATTCGAAAAGGCCGACATTCTCCGTTTAATTAAAACTCACATTAGGGTGAAAGATAGGATTTCTTGGGATAATGCAAGCCATCACTACATGCATATTAACCCATTTGCCATTTCCCCAATTTACCCTTCTCAATGCCATCGGAATACAACAAAATTATATGTTCGCCTCCGACTCGGTTATACTGCACTTACTCATCAACACCTACTTCGTGGCCTCAACAACGATGCATGTCCTCACTGCAGCGATGTTGCAACGGTGCAATACCTGCTCTCAGGGTACATTTCATTACAGCGCCTTCGAGCCAAGGCAACCTGTTACAGATCCTGAACAACACAAATTTTAGAAACATAAACCTGATCTACAATTTTTTTAAATCCACTAAGTTAGATTTAAATAGCATTAAATCATCTCACACTTTAACTGTTAATTAAATTATATACATACTTATTAACCTGAGAGCTAAAAGCCATGGCAGCTAGTGCTCTTATTTTTACTTCTTCTTTAATAATGTTGGTGATTGGTGTTTGAGTTCAATCTCCTTTTCAAGTTATTGTTTTTGTATTGAGGGAATACCTTAAGTGTCATAACACCTAAACAAAGAAAACATCTCAAATTTACATATTCTAAAGCTAACTCAAGTACTTCAGTGTAAATTGTTTTAATTTTTTTTTTTTTTTGGTGGTTGTTTCGAAATGTATGAAATTGTGGATATTCAATTCGTTTCCACGGTTTAAAAATAGAAGACAAAAATTATAAAAAAAGGAGTGTCCAGATTTTTGGATAAAAAAAAACTATGCTCTACCATGGGAAGAAATTGGTTGTCCGGATTATCCCATTGTTTGGATTAGCGAATTTCAAGATTATCGAGTTCTTGTTGTCATTTCTAAATGCAGAGTCAAAATGTTCATATTGTCAAGCATCAGATCATTATATAAGAACATGTCACTTGTTCTGAGGATTTGTTAACAACTCAACATTATGCTGTACATCATTCAAATATTTATAAGTTTACATCAATAGCACTGGAAGTGATTTCCCCACAAGCAACCACCAGAATCAGACTAACTCTATATTTTCTTGAATTTTCTCGGATTTCTTATATGATTAACTGACTCTCTTTTTTATAACTGACAATATTTAAGCTAAGGGTTTAGGGTTTTACTAGATCCCGCCAAGCTCAATGCTTAATAGCGACGTAAAGTGCTGTACAGCTTTGCCTTATTCTAAAGCATTGGTCTCCAAACTACAGCCCGCGGGCGAAATCAGGCCCACAACAGCTAATGGAAATGATGGAAAATTTTGGAGATCAACGTTCTAAAGCATTAAACTGTTTTCGAATCATGATTTGATAATATTCCCCCTTAAAATGATCAAATGGCTAAAAAGAAGCATTTGTGTTTTGGAGTCCAAAAGAATTTGTATTTCAAAGGTTGAAGCCAAGAGAACTCAAATGAAACTGAAAGCCAACAGCTTTCACTGGGTTATCAACTCACGATCTCCACTAAATATTGAGTATAAAGTTCTCCTTTATAACAGCATCATTAAGCCAATCTGGATACATGGTTCTCAGCTATGGAGTAATGCAAGCGCCTCTAATCTGGACGTTATTCAAAGAACGTAATCAAAAATATTAAGAACCATAACTGGAGCCCCCTGGTTTTTTAAAAACGAGCTAGTACATATAGATCTTAATATACCAACAGTAAAAAATGAAATAGCCAAAATTAACATTATTTATGCTGAGAAACTAAACAAGCACCGGAATCCATTAGCAAAAACACTCACTCGACTAAGGTCATAGACACGACTTAGGAGAAATGACCTACCAGCCCAACTTCAATTATAATATTTTTTAGATGTCATGTAAATTTCTTTATGATGATACAAATGTATAAAAACCGACTCAGTTGCTTGGACATTAAATTACCAGAAATTACAACAAAAAAATATATATATATTATAATCTTAGTTCTATATAAATAAAAAAAAATAAAATATTACTTTAAATGCAGTAAGCGAATCTCAATCCGGTCCCAGAGAATTTTTACACCGATTTAAGACAAGGAGGTTCACAGCAAAATGTTGTTCGAGTAAATATAACCCTTTGATCAACATAAATATTGATAATCGAAGAAAGAAATTTGGATTATTTTTGGATGACGACTACAAATTTAGAAAATGTGAATTTAAATAAGTTCATTTGGGGTTTCTCACATTCTCATGCGACAAGTTCATTACAATTTCCAAATATACATCATTTTTCCGGGACATTTACTAGAACTTAATAAAATAAAATCTTAGAATGGATGATATAGCAATAAGAGTATCATAGTTTAATTATTAGAAGAAGCTAATCCACCTCGTTACTACAGTCTCGATTAGGCCTATTGTAACAAACCTCATAATTACAGCTCCTCCGATATTCTGGTATTAATAAAGAATTCCAAAATATCCTTTTTCAGAGATCAGTTTACAATTTCTATTCGTTACCTCCTATATATCGAAGTCTTATTCAAATTAGACCAACAGAGTGACAAAGCAACTTCAGCTCTTCTTCATTACATAATCTATTTATAGATTTTATATAGAAAATTATATGCATATTATGTAAGTGTTTCATAACTTTACAATGTCCTCTTAAGAAACCTGAACCTATGCCGAAGACATTGCTCTGATTATTGCAGTGAAGCTACGGCCAGTGTCATGAGATGGCTTATCTGGAATTGGCGGTTGAGCTGCTGATGTTCTCCTGTCTACCCGGAAAGTGAGGGAAACATTCTCGTTTCGAATAGGTGACTTCCTCATAACCACCCAGCCATCCCTCAAGTATCTGGCCGTGCTTATTGACACTCGGCTGTCTTTCAAGGAGCATCTAGTCACCATAAACGATAGAGCGGCGAAAGTTAATGGAGCTCTATCTCGGATAATGGCAAACATAGTTGGACCACGAGCAAGCACGCGGAAGCTGCTGGTCAAAGTCGTTACATCCATTATCTTAGACGCGGCGCCAGTATGGGCGGATGCAACACGGAAGAGCTCATACATGGCGGGTATTCGCTCGACGTACCGTCCAAGCGCCTTGCGGGTAGCGAGCGGTTTTCGCACGATATCAGATGTTGCTTTTGAGGTGATAGCCTCTATGCCACAAATCGACATAATGGCGGGTTAGCTAAAACATATGTTCACTACAGGGTCATCTACAGAAGATGAGCGGCGATGCAGCATCCGAGAATGTCAGACAAGATGGGAAACATCTAGTAAAGGGCAATGGACGTTCTCTCTGATCCCTAGCTTGGATAACGCGGAAACATGGAGAAGTGGATCTCCATATGACGCAGATAGTCAGTGGACACGGTAGCTTTAAATTTTATTTGCAAAGTTTCAAACACGAGGAGGACCCCTTCTGTCCTGTCTGCGTCGGTATGGCCGAAGTTGCCAATCAGGTACTTTTGTGTTGTGCTCGTTTTAGCGGTGAGAGGACACAGATAGAGGAGTGTTTTGGTGAACCACCTACAGTGAAAACCCGGTTCCACACATGTGCCAATCACAAGAAAAGCGGCAATTGGTGAAAACCGCTATAGTGACAATCATGTGGGTCCTCCGCGTAACAGAGCGCAGTAGAGAAAATGAACGATTACGAACGCAATTAGTTGCGACCTACAAACAACACAGACACAATAGGAGACCCACTTACTTGGGACCGACTGACTTTTGAGCAACTATGCTCCTTCTATTTGTAAGAGCTGGAAAGTATGCAGGTATGCAAAACTTTTGTACATCCATTCAATATAGTGAGTGCTATTTATTTTACATTTTTGTGGAGGCAGCCTATAGAATGGTTCTGTCAGCCTCTTCCCTTATTTTCATGATAACCACTATGCACTCGCATATAAATCAAAAATGAAAATACTATGGCATTTGCAGCTAGTAATTTTAGTAACATTAAACAGTTCAAGACTAGCTTCGACTTGATTTCGAAACCGCTGAGTGAACTTATAAGGCAAGACAGCCTTGCTATCAAAGACAAGAAGCAGTAGCACAATCAATTTCTTGTCTTAGGCATGGACATCTACTGAAACACTAAGATCTCTGGCCCAGTTGTTCATATTAAATATTATTTAAAAAGGTATTGTCTATATAAGAATATCGATTGAAATAAATCATATAAATATTTAAACAAGATCTGTTATAAAAAACACCATGATATCATTCATTGGAGAAAAATCTAGTGTCACGACGATATTTACAATGCTTCACATCGCTTACTGCTTATTAGACTTGTGCTATGATGGTAAGTCAATCATAAGAGTTTATTTTCCTGAAGCTAACGCTAATGATGCAGAAGAGAGGAGAGACTGAAACATCTTCTGTGTGGATGGAGGAGACAATTCATCATCTTGAATCGCAGATATTAATATGCTAAAAGTATTTATAATTATACATTATTAAAAAAAAAAAAAAAAAATTACTCAGGGTGATTCAAAGAGGACTCGATGGGGTAAGGTAGAGTGGGTTGGGTTGGGATTAATCTATCTCACCTGTATACCATGCTGCGCCAGCGCTGTCAATGGATATTGTACCACATTTGATGATGTTGTTAACACAGAGGCGGCTGTTGCTGCTGAAGGTCCCGCCGGCAATGGTGCATTACCAGATGTCGCTCCAGAATTTGCTTGTTGTTGTTGTTGCTGTTGCTGTTGTAGTGTACTATTTGGCGGTGGTGGTGGTGGTCCTGAAAGCGTATTCGCTGTTAATGTTGTTGTACATTGTTGGTTTAATTGTTGTGGTTGATGTTGCTCAGGCGGCGCATTATTTGTCGCCTGTTGCTGTTGCAATTGTTGGACTATGCCAACAGCTACAGCTGCTACCGTTGACAAATTATGTCCAGTATTATTATCATCAATAACATTACCCGATGATGCGGAGTTACCATTCTCCTCAACGATGCTGTCCATTTTTTCAATCTTCAACAGCACCGTAACGTTTTCCGATAACTGCTTCAGTTTGACGGTTTGCTTCTATTTTACACATGCACTCTTCCTTCTCTTCTCTTCTCTTCCGTCTTCCACTTAGTGACTATTCCCTATCTACTGTTCGCTTCCTTCCTCCTCTTCCAGAATTTCTGCACACTTCTTGTGGTGGTGGTGGAGGTGGTGGTAATAGATGTAGATGATGTTTCTCCTTCTTCCAGTAGTAGCAGTTGAAGCAATAGTTTTTTATTTATGCTTTTTACCTAAAATTTATAAATTTATTTATTTAGTATTTAATTTTCAATTGGTAATGCAAGGAGGAAGGAATTTTTTTTTTTCAAATTCTGTTTACTTGAATTTGTTTTCTAGTTGTTGTTGTTGTTATTGATGATGTTGATGTTCTTGTCATCCAATTGTTGTTCTTGCCGTTGCTGTGGTCGTTGTAGTCGATGATGATGATGTGAATGAGCGCCGACTGTGGCACAGAATTGAAAGTGGCTGCGGCAGAAACGGTGACACCGTCTATTTCTTCTCCTACTGCAGCTACTGCTTTAAGTTTGCGTCGGCAGCAGCACTTAGTGCGTTTCTTACGATTTTGATTTAATGTATCCAGTTTGATGACTTTTCAACTGCCAACTGCAAAAAACAGAAACAAATACAACAAAAGTTATTATTATTATTAATTTATGATAGAATTTCAATTAAATTTCAATCAAAAAAAAAAAAATTAAATAAATAAATACGCTCAATATTGTGTTTGGGCTTCTTTTCTCTTTATCCTAAGTATTGTATAATTTCTTCTATTTTTATTTGATTCTTTCATAGTTTAGCATAATCATTGACAACAACAACAACAACAACAAAATAATAAAATTCATTTTCCGCATTAAAATTAAAAATTAAATAAATTATAAAAAAAAAAAAAAAAATATACAAAACGCTTTGCTTTGGTTGCTCTTCCATATGATTGTTTTCGTTTTGTAGTTTGTGATAGTAGAGTATAAGAGATCGCGTTAACGTTTTATTCTATTATATATTGTGAGTCATCATCATCATCATCATTGACAATAACAATACCAATACCAACTGCGCCGGCACTCAAAAATTATAAAAACAAAATATCATTGATTCGATTGGATTGGATTCGATTCGATTCGATTCAGTGTAGTTCAGTTCGATCTCAAGCATTTTTAGAGAGACACATATGCAAGCACTTATTTACTCATTCATCATATAGAAACACATACAAACTTATACTATATACGCACTTACATAGGCACACACACACATATATATATAATGCGTGTCTATTATGAATAATAATACTACACAACAAACGACAAACAAATAAACAAGAAAATGTTTAAATATTGTCAAACTGTGGTTTTCAGTGCATGTAGATATATATAAACATACATGTGTATCTGTGTATGGGTAAAGCGCCTCATACTTGACGTAAGAGTAATATTTTTTATTTATTATTATTTTTTTTTTTTTGTTTAATTTTGTTTTGGTTGCCTTTTGTTTTTTTTTTTTTGCTATTTTGTAATATGTCGTTAGCTTCATACTACTTTACATTATTTGCAAATGTTTGTGGCGGTTTCTATGTGTGTGCGTGTGTAGAATTATTCTTGGGGATCCTGGAAATTAAGAAAGACTTTCATAAACAGAAATTTGTGAGTTAATTGGTTGAAACAAATTCCCTCCTAACCCATAACAATAAAATTATTCCAATAACATCTGCTAATTTGAGATCCCCAAACAGTTTATAGCATACTAGCGAAACCCGGAGTGCGTTTCTACGTTCCGGCATTTCTTGGATCATTAAGGAAAACGTATATTTGGAGATGTGAAATTTTTTGTCTCTACTTAAATGGATATTGTAGATAGATAAATATTTTGGGAACATAGATATTTTAGGAAGATAGATTCAATTTTTCTATAAGTTTGAGCTAAACTTGAAATTTCTTTTGTAGCATTTCAACAAAAGATTTCTAAACCGTTTCAATATTAGAATTGCTTCACCACATCACACTGCTTTATCAGTCAGACTTCTTTCTGTTGTCTACGACGTTATCGACACTTTGTTTATGTGATTTGATTTTGGAAACTGATAGAATCAATCGTCATATTTCAGACAATATCCGCAAAACCTTAATAACTTATATACATATAACCTTCCTGACGACTCACTTTGTCAATTGATGCAAACCGTATGAAAAACCAATAGTTAATTTTTGAGTTTATCGCTTTCAGACAGACAAACACGACAAAGGGACTTTGTTTTATAATATGTATAGATAGATAGATAGATGTGTATAAATTTATGAATCAAGGCATACATATCTGAGGATTTTTTTTTTCCTTTTTTTATCAATGCCCAAGGACAACAACAAAAACAGATTGGGGAAAATAAATAATTTACCATTAACATTAAAAGTCAATTTTCGATCTCCAATCCCATACAATTTTAGCATATGTATCTGATTATCAATTTAAATTGTTTTGTGATTTCGTTTTCCATTTGCATATCTTAAGAAAAGTGTAAATCTTTCATTGCATCACTCACATCAACTCAGAAATATTCAAAGGTTTGTGAAGCATTGAGAAGGAAAGGAAAAAAATTTAAGTTTCACAATTTACTTTTTGGTGTCTTGGAAGATGAAACAATATATAATTCAGTACAAAAAGTACACTAGGTTTTTTCTTATAGATTGTATTTATAATGAAGGGTCTTCTAAATAAAAAAAATTAGAAGACAATGTACAAAATTTCTATTTTCAATTTTAAATCTCAAAAAACATTGGAAATTCACCTTGCCTTAAGTAGTGAATTGATATAAAAATTTGTTTGGATTAAGTGTTGTGTTTGTAAGGTTCTACAGCAACGGTTCCTAAACTTATGTAGACTACATAATGTAGTCGATTGATGAAGGTTAAGAAAATATCATTTCTCACACGTACAATTTTGTATCTTCTTGAGGTTTATACATTTTTATACAATATTTAATAAACGACGAAAAGAACGCTGACAAGATCAGACGCCTGTCAACTCAACTTAACTCAGCTAGACTATTTTGCTTACAAAAAATGTCTGATTTTGTAAAATCCTGTTTCGACTTTCCTTTCTGAATTGTCTTTTCGATATTATTTTATAACAACGCCCACCCGTGGCATTTCAAAGATCTTTCCTTGGGTTACCCTTAGCAAATCATACTTCACCATCCCAACCCTATGAATTTTATCCCATTTTTATAATTTTTATTCTATCTCTAAAGTCTCTAATAATCTTGTAGGCAAGGGGTGGGCAAACCCACACTAATCTAATATATGAGCTCCCATTTTTTCTGGTCAAGTTAGGTCGACAGAATGACTAATCTCTCAATTTATTTTAAATTATCATTATTATTGATTCCTATATTAAATTAATTAGACAAATTAATACATTGATTTATTACTAAAACGTCACAGCAATTTGTGGGTGCGGGTCTGCTAGTATGTACATAAAAAATGGGGGTTTTATTTGTTTGTATGTTATGCACTGTCATACGGTTCATCTGATTGCATTGAAATTATGTGAATATGTATGGTTGGTTCCCGGCTTGAACATAGGATAGGTTTGATCCCGATATATGTCCCAATTCCCAAGATTTGTACAACAAAAAAATAACTAAAATATCACTTTAATTTTCTGTTACTTAAACTGTGTTCTATGTTGATACTTAAAGTGTAACAGAGAGAATATAGTGAAGCAAAGAAAGGTTCGGGGGTACGCTAGTCTATATAGTATTAAAAACTGCTATGTAAAATGTTAAAAGTTAAGATTATAAATTGTTTTACGGACCCCCACTCAGGGTTACACAACAATGTGAAAACCCACTCCACTACCCACATATTTTGTGTGGTTTTCCGATGTTTTTAAAAAGTTAAAAAGCCGTGAAGTCATATAGAAAGGTACCACTTAAAGTTTTCAATTGAATTCAGAATTTAAAATACCCAGAGAGATAAAAAATATAGGGGATAATAAATATGTACGTGTGTATTTAGAAAAAAAAAAAAAATGGCGCAACAATTGTGCAACAACAATATGGGCAAATATACAACGACAAAGTTAAAAAATAAAGCTGAAGCCGCACAAGCTTAACAATAACAATAACAACAACAACATCAACGTCAACCTGAAAGAATCAGAAGAAAAAGAAGAATGAATAGCTTAAAAACTCTGCAAACACTTTTAGTGATGACGTACAAAAAAACGTAACCAATAACAAGTTAGTAAGCTATAGTCGGCAGTGAGTTGTCCGAACGAACTAAGAGATACCCTTCACCAATATCTGTACTCCCAAAAATATATTGTAACTTAATGATAAGAAGTAATAAAGAATCGTTATAACACAATTACTGACAACCATTAAAATTCAACTTATGTACACCCTCCTTTTGAACAATTTTTTTCCCTCTTCCAAACCATAAATGCCTTTACCACGTAGGTAAATACCCTGAAACCATACCCATGACTGTACCTAAGATTGAAGACGAACACTGAGGTAAAGAGTAGCCCAAATCATGCAACACAATGGGACTTAAAACTCCTGGGTGACCAGCTTGGATAGACAGGCCCATATTGATCGATCAACGTATTTTATTTTTATAATAAAAATATTGTTCCTTTTATGATGATTGATGGCAACATTTTTGCATGGAGATCTGCGTGGACTACAATTTAAAAACTTTTGAATTGAGAAAGTTACTTTGTGTAGTTGAACTTCTCTATAACAAACCTCTATACAAAGAAATTCTCCATCTCTAACGAATTGATTTGATCGCATTCACTGCATCTTTCTTCCATTTTTATTATATTGATTTGGAGGGAAGCCCCTAAAAATAATATTTTGTTTCGTTTCATAATAGTGGAAGATGATATGTGACTTATAATAGGACGAGTTTCTCAATTTATGATAATAATTTGAAGTCATTTTGGAGATGAAGAGTGACGGAGCCTTTTTTTTATATTAGAAGAAAACAATTCAGACCCCTAAATTACAGATTATATTAATTGTAAATAAATGTTGAATCAAATAAAAACGAAACCAAAATTGATCACTTCTGTAGGACATTGTTTCTATATAATGAATTGATTTTACGGTACAATTCAAATTCATTATAGAGAAGTTCGACAAGAGTATTTGTATTGTTTGAATTTCATTGAATTCTACATACATAAAATGTATGATCTTTGAGATCAACTATGGAAGGAAGACGGACATTGACAAATTTGTTGTAATCAAGCAACAACCAACAATAAATGGATGCCGCTTCACTCAGCAACACACTTACCCAGTTTCTGTCTGTCAGTTTTTGTCTTATCATTGCAAATAAAAAGCTGAAAAAAGACGAACTTTGGCTATGCCGAAGTTGTAATACGCCCCTTCACGCCCCTCCGAAGAGTCTTGAAATTTATATGGTTGGTGTATATTGGTCAGACACTTATAGTTTCCAAATTTCATGTCGATAGTACAAAAAACAAGAAAGTTTTTCTAATAAGAACATCATTGATTTGGATCTTGTGTGTTTGTGGTCCGATTAGGCTGATTCCGACAAATGTACTGCGTACGGCGTACAGCAAAAACTGAGGATCTAGTTTGCATACATACAGACTGACAGACGGAATTGGCTAGATCAAGTCGCCTCGTTGCGCTGATCAAGAATATACAAATATACTTTATGGTGTCTCCGATGTATCCTTATAATAGTATTCACTGCGTGAAGAGTATAAAAATAACAAAGATTTAAAGCAGAACTTCTTAAACTTTTTAATATTTTTTTTTTTAATTAATACATTCAAATTTACTGGAGCTGCTAATAAAAACTGTAATTTAAAGAAAAACGTCGCTCTGAGAAGAGCACCGATTGTACTTATTATTAAGTTGCGATTGGTTCAAGTGTTCTGTAAATACTTAATTAAAATTTGTACTCAATTCCCAATTCGAGACCAAATAAACATGAATCAAGGTCGAAAAATGTCATTAGAAGCACAATTTCTATTTGAATAAAAAGTCCCAGAAAAGCAAAAATCAGACAAAAAATAAACAATATTCGTGCTTATCCTGTTTTTGTGAAGAGAGGATAGCGAAAAAATTGAGAGAATAGGCACGTGCTCTCTTAAATGTATTTTCATATTGCTTTTGTTTTTGTTCTACAATAATAATTGTAAAGAGTTTTTCATTGGATGCGTTTTTTTATTATAATTCTCAACCAATTCATTTCTATTTTCACTTAAAAGGTTCAGACTAATTTTAATATGCGTCGGAATTGGAGCCAATTCATGCAGGGTTCCAGTTAAGTTGGACGATATGCTTGTATTGACAATGTTCTCGGTCCGAATGAATTCGTTATAGATAGGTACGAACTCCCATTTAACGAAGTGATTGCTTCCAAATGGTTTTACCGCGTTTATGTGACGGCTGAATGGTCCCACATAAGCGCGTCTTGACCGATAATTGCATAAGCAGTTGTACAATGCAATTTCAAGACACGAAGCGCTCGTTTTGGCCCTTTGCAATGTGACATAAATGCTATATGCGCTTTTACTGAGATTAGAATGGATGCACGTATTCGCTGTCATTACTATAACCTACTATTATAAATCCCCAGCCATGTCCCTTCCTCCAAAACCACCATTTCATATTGGATGTAGTGATTCTGAAAACAATGCCAGCAGCTACACCCGTAGATTCTCCCTTTCTGGAAACGTTGGAATCTTAAGCCAGGAATGACAATGGACCAGAAGGTTTCTGATTGAACTTGTCCTTGGGCCCTGCGGCTACCCAGTCTACCATATCCTACTGATTATTGCAGTTTGAGATCCTTATATGATTTTTAAGATGCCGAGCACTGAGCACTTAGTTTAAAAAATTCTGATTTCCACAGCATTGAAAATATGTACATATGTATATCATTTGGCTAACTTTAGAGTGAAGCAAGGCAAGCAGAAAGCAAGAAACGCCAAGCATGTCTAACTTCCGTAAGGAGCAAAAGTGAAGGAATGTGACTAGAGCAAGTTTCATTGTATTATTCATTCTTTCTTTGCATTCTTGTTTATGAAGCCTTTGTTGTTGTGTTTGCATGTTTTTTGTGTTGTTTCTTTCACATTTGTTTTTTTTCCCGTTTTTTTGTTATATTTTTATGCAATGACGTCATGACGTAAGAAACACTCAACACACATATACACGCGGGCTCATAGCCATATCTGTCTGCTTGCCTGCCTGCCTGCTTGTTGTATTTGACAAACAGTCTTCACAATCGCACACAAACACACATATATGATTGTTACGTGTGTATGTGTTATGTTATGGTGCTGCCGCTGACGCTCGCGTCGCTGTCGACGTTATAGTCATTACCAGCTGCTTTCCTATGGTTGTTGTAACTTTTGTTATTGTTGTCGTTGTTTATATTCCCGTTTAATATTGTTGTTGTTGCTGTTGTTATTTATTCTTACATGACGACGGCGAACAACGTACGAAAGAAAAAGAAGAAGAAAATCGCCGCTACACGCCGCGTTAGTGACGTAATTTTATTTTTTTAAATGTTTTTGATGTCTTTTCTATACATTTTTCAAAATTTTTCCATTTATGTATTTATTTAAACACACAAAATTTCTTTTATTTATACATATGTATGTATATTAATTTTATTTATTGTTTTCCAATCATTCTCTCATTCAATGATGATGATGATGGAGGTGATATGCTAATGATTACAAAAAATGTTTTTCGCAATTTTTTTTTTCGATTTGAGCGGCAAAATTTTTAAGTGATTCTTTAATTTTTGCTTTTGTTGTCACCACAAAAACAAAAAAAAAAAAAAATACTATTTACGCGTAGAAAATCCTGCTATGAAGGAAAAGACTAAAAGAGGAAAAAGGGAATTTAGAGATTTGTTTTTGTTTTAGGGTTCGAAGAATATATTTTTGCTTTGCCGACGTGTTTGTGGTTGTTTTTATTGTTGTTGTTGTTGCTGTTGCAGACTGTTGATTGACACATGAAAAACCAGCTGAGCGTACAAGTTGACGAAGAGAAGCATCACACAAAATATATCTAAAATAAAGATGATGAAAGAGAAGAAGTATGGATGTGAATAAGGATATGAATTGATGTTAAATGTTGCTGATGATGATGATGACGCAGTACCAAGCACATACACACACAGACACACACTATACACATATTTTCTTTATATTCATTTTGTTAATACAAAAAAAATCATTTATTTCTTTATCTTCCTTCTTTTTTTGCTATTTTTGAAGGACCGATTAAATAAACGTTGGGTGGATGATGCTCACCATCTTGAAGTATTAAATTATTCAATATGAGATTTTAATTTCTCTCTCATTCACAATGAGATCGAGCGCGGTTCAATCAAAAGAAACAAATAATGAAATTGCATTCAAATTTAATATATTTTTGTTTTGCTTTTTTGCTTACGCACAATTTGGATATAAACACAAACACACACACACATATATATATATATATATATATATTCATATATATATATATAAATATACATACTTTGTGAGATACACTTCACTTTAATGATAAACGAACACAATTTTTATTATTATTATGATGATGATGATGTTGGTGGTGCTGATGATGATGATGATGACGACGACGATATTGATAACACAATGCCATTACTTTGTATGTTGTTCTTCTTTGTATTATTATTGCGTGCGTATGTTTGTTTGTGTGTCCACAACGAACATTGATTACGTTTTCGCGCAACGCAACGCAACAACTCTTCACTTCATTTCATCATAATAATAATATTTATATTTTTTTGTTTTTACTAATTTCCAGATTAAGAAGTTTCAACAATTTTTTGTTGGACACAAAATAAAATATATACTTTTTTTTAACAAAAAATAATAAATAAAAACCAACCTAAACTTACTTGCTGCTGTCGCTGATGACATCACTAAAAACGTTTTTATATTGCTTCTCTTGATGGCTGTGTTTGCTGCTGCTGCTGCTTCTGCTGCTGTTGATGATGATGATTTTGTTGATGGTGTTGGTGTGTTCGTTTCGTTGAAATCTGCTGCTGCTGCTCTTACTTCTTCCCCTTGCCAATGTTTCTGCTTCATACATTTGTTGCCAGCCTATCTGTCACAGTGTGTGTGAGTATATGTATGTTTTTCTGTTCACTCACTCATTCACCCAGTTGGTCGTTTGGTATGTCGCACCTTTTCATTCATTCATTCCCTGCTATCGAAATTCTGAGGCATTTGTAAACAAAGTCTCAAATGTGCCCAGCCACTGAATATGTAAGAAGAGTACAGCACATATCTGCTTGAGCGCATGCATTAGAGTAAGAGCACACTAGTTAACTAGTCATACGCGTACTAAAATTGACGACGACATGACAACGAAGCAACGACGTAGTCCCGCCGTGTACCGTATGACGTTATAGATAACTGGTGAGTAGAGTAGAGTAAAGAAGGGTAGTGTATTTGTTTTTGTTATTGTAGTACTTGTCGTAGTTGTTGCGTTACGTTGCTTACATACGTTTTATGTTTTTGTTTTTCCTTTACGTCGCTGGTTTTTGGTTTCCTTTTTCTTTATCACTTGCTGATTTAGTTAGATTAGATATTCAAAATCATCATTATCATACACAATTCATCATCTTTGCTTTGCTTTAATTTTTTATTATTGATTTTAGATTTTCGTACACAAAGTTTCTGTTTCGTTTCTATTCTGCTTACAACTAAAAAACCAACTCAAATTTAAATTGCCTTTTAAACAATCCTCACCACACACTCAATCTTTAAATTCTTTTTTCCTAGAATTTAAAAAAAAAAACAGAAGAAAAAACAGCAGCAACAAAAAATAATATTGCGCGCGCGTAGTTATAGTTTAGTTAATTTAGTTTAGTTAAAGTTCAGTTGAATTTTATATCCAAAAATGCAGCAGGTTGATTTCTCTTTTTGTTTTTTCCAATTTGATTTTGAGAACGAAATCCAATAAGATATTAGGAAAAAATTAGGAGAGAAATAGTTTAAAAATTTTTGCTGCTGTGCAAGAATAAAAATATGTTAAGTTGCGCGCTTACACTACACACACAAATGCACATACACACAAATTCACATACACACAAAAACACATACACACAGTTTGTGTGTGTGAGAGAGAGAGAGAGAGAGAGATACATACGTATACACGGAACAATTGCACACACTTATTGAGGTGAACGCGCTGATGATTGTAAAGAGCTCGCAAAGCAAAGAGCTGCCAACTGCTATCAAATGTTGCTAAGAACAAACAAATTTATAAGAAATCATTTAAAGCAAAAAATGTTTAATGAAAAATTAATATACTTATTTATTTAAATTTATTTCATTAAGAATAGTAAATTATAATTTATTCATTTCACAGAAATTTCAATGTTTTGATAATTATTTGCATCAAGTTGGCAGCCCAAAATCATTCAACAGCTGAGTTTTCAGTGTTGTGGGCTTGTTTTAAATTCAAAGTGTGCAACACTGATGAGTACTTCTCACTATTGTTGCCTCATTCTTGTGCATGTGCTGTAAATGGTGACGTAAATAACTTGACACAAAAACATATGTTGCTACTATTGTGTTGTTATTATTCTTCTTTATTTTATTATTCATCATACAAGTGGCGCGCATTTTCATTGGCAGAAATAGCAACAGAAGCAGCGGTGACGAAGACAACAACATAATTCAATGCCGCCTTTGTTGTTCTTATTATGTTTAGTGTATTTAATGACAAAACAAATTTACTTTTGAAATACTTAGTCAAATATAAAACAATACACGTGCACTCACTCATTGACTCATTCATTTAATCAATTATTAAATCAAACACACACATGAGTGGCATGCACATAAGTATAATAGTATTTGGTTTCAATATAAATGAAGTTCAAGGCCTCAAAGTAGAAAAAAAAACAACAATAAAGAAGGTATAATACTAAATGAAGTGTTAACGTTGCGCGTTGCGTTACATTGTTTTGAGCAACCAACATTTAATATTTATTATGTTATGGGGAGGCGCATTCATTATCCACCCAATTGATATAGCAAAGAGAGAGGTATATGATTGATTTTTAAGTGCCAACGACTTCAAAGTGGCGGCGATGGAGACGTTACATTGTTTGTTTAACACTTGTGTCCATTCTGCCCATTGTTTATTTGTCTGTCGGTCGGTCATTCTCTGGCGCTTGCCTGCATGCAATCAATAATCGCTCATTGGACTTAGCAAAAAAGCGGAATAAATGTGTGAAAAATCTCACAAAACACACAAACACACAATAAATGTCACAACGCCCTCTAAAACTCAACAAAGCAACGAACCAAACAATCAACCAACAATAAGAAACCTTGAAAGCGGACAGTATATGGAGTAATATGAATTAAGGGCAAAGCAAGCAGCAGTTTTGTTACTGGTAACAACGCCAATTGGTCTACTTATATGTGTATTGAATAAATCAGCAACCAGCATATAAGCAAAGGCGAAGAATTCATTGTCAAACCATTATAACCTTCATCATCATCATACTTACTTATTGTTATCGTCATTGTCAGTGTCATCATCGTCATCATTAGTAAAAACAGCAAAAACTGTGTCAGTTAAGAAAGACGTCAATAGAAGCACATTAATGATACCTCACTAAACACATCAGAGCAAATCATCAAACACTCATGCCATCGACTAATCTAATCATAATCGTCATCAACATCATCATCACTATTACCATCACCGTCCTCAGCACCATCTCACCTTTATACAATCTGGTATTGCACTATGGCACCTGCATTGCTTGGTTCTTGTTTGGCGCGATTAGACAAGATGGCGACTCTTGTTCTCAACTGGCTGACTGTGTAACTAACTTTACGAGTAAAATATAAAGTAGGTGATGGGTTGGATGGATGAGTGGGTTGTTGTTGTTTGGTTAATTGATTTGGGTTGAATGATGATTTACTACTATTGTACTTAATGCATGAGTAAGCTAAATAGTCTCACTGACTGACTGACTTACTGACCGAGTGACCGACTGACTGATTTGATAACTAACTGGACTTTCGTTCAGTTCTTAACAATATTTTTCTCGATCCGACTAATTGTCTGCCACTCTGTCTGTTTTTCTAAGGACATGTGTTTGCTCATTGAATCTGAATCCTCACACTGTTCCTTGTAAGCTATAAATATTCAATGATGTGTAACAAGTACAAAAAAAATGATAATTGTCAATATATGTAAGTATATAATATTATAACAGTTCATTTGTATATTTGATGTAATTTGATTGTGTTTATGTACTCGTATATCCTGTGTGTATTCATATGTATGTATGTATAAGTGTATATCTGCTTTGTGAAAATTCATTATTTTTTATCATATTGAACTCATTGTTATTGTTATTGTTATTTTCATGTACATTGAATACTTCCCGTTTGACTTCCTTCATTAAAAACATATACCTAAGTATGTATGTAGTATACATATTATCTTAACGGCCATAAAGGAAGGAATCCAATTATAATGCCATTTTCCGATAGGAAATTATTGTTACTTATATATGCACATCTATACGACAGGATAAGAAGACACCAAGAAGAAGAAGAAGAAAATTAAAGGACATACATAAGTTAAAAGTTATAAGTTAGAATTTCTTCGATTTTCTATTTTTAATACTTTAAGTTATGTGATAAATATTGGGAAATATTATTATTATTTATTGTTTATTGTTATGAAATCTATCGCGGTTATTGTTACGCAAAGTTGCAGACATTCGACTGACTGTTGCGACCAAGCAGTAATCTCTCCTTTTGACTTATTTACATGCAAATAATGGCCCTGGCTTGGATTTGTGCCTTACAAATTTAGGACATCACTGCCTCATATACAGGCTTGTCAAAGCAATTGGAAGCCCGATGGTTTGTCCGAAACACTAACCTAAATACACATATAGAGATCCAAAGATGCCTACAGTACTCGATGAAATTAATATACACATCAGCCGCTACAATCAGCGGCTTCAAAGACATCCAAATATACTGACAGCAGCAGCTCAGAATTATTCATTTGAAAAAGAGAAACACATTCAATTTAAAATCAAAATTATTCACAGTCTATATAATAATTAATAATTGACTTTTCCAAACTGTCCAAATCTTCGAAGAAAGGTTTCTTGATAAAATGAGTCTACCTTTCAAAAAAGCAGAAGCAGGCGGTCAAAACTGTTTAAAGGTGTTGGACGCTTTCTAATTCTTAAAAAAATTACACTTTAAAAAGTATGTGCGACATAAAATGTTACTGCTCTGCTTTGACGAAATATGGAAATGATTATATTACAGAACTTTGAGGATGATGAACTTTTAAGATAATCTATATTAATTAAAACCAGCGGAATCTATAACAAATGTATGCTAATTATTGTACAATAGCTTTGTCACTTTGTAACAATTCATTATTTTTGAAAATTATCTTAGTAGCATCACCTAGCATAAGGTATACACAAAGTAGAACAGTGATTGAACCTCAAAGAAGATACAGAGGAGAAGTAAAGAAATACACAAGCAAATAAAGACTCTGTAACAAAGGCATTGATAATAATATTTTGAACAAAAAACTTCTTAAAATTTGACATTATGAATTCATTCAATTTGATTAATTGTTTATTGCAGTGATTTAAAATGCAATGATATAAATATCTTCCAGTGACAAGTCATGAATAAGATAATGAAAGAAGAAGCAAATCATCTTCTACAAATGTTGTGTAAATTGCATAATTTTGAATGCAACGACTATTGAATTATTCACTCATAATAAAGTTTTTACCAATATATTATACATTCGCTTATAACAACATCAGAATATTTACCATCAGTATGTAAATATTCAACAAATTTTGAAATCAAATTTTCAAATCTTCGATTTCCATGTTAATATCTCCTTCTGTGTTTGAAGCAATTTGACGAAGCAGTTCTGGTTTTGTTTTTAGATATTTAATCAAAACAACGTAAGAATATTTCAATTTACATTTGATGATCATTTTCGCCTTCAATGTTTCCACTTCTAATCGAGTTTTATCTGACGTCAAAATTTTGTTTAAAGCAGAAATGTTTCGTTCCACCGATTCCACAGTTCTTTACAACAAACTATACATATTATGTACATATAAAACAAAGTCGTCCGCTGTGTCTGTCTATCTGTCTGTCTGAACACGATAAACTCAAACAATAACAAACGGATTTTCATACGGTTTTCATCAATGGGCGGAGTGATTCATGGTGAACGCTTAGAAAAAAAAATATAAATCGAAGAACCCAACGGAACTGACGTAAAATCTAAAAAAAAAAACAGAAATGTGAGGTGTGCAATTGAGCTTAGTGACATATGTATATTAAAAAGAATTAATTTGTCTTTGTCAAACATCTCATCAGGCAAACCAATCAGTATCCACTAAGTTTCTGGAAAAGAGTTTTCTGATTATTAAAAAGAGTTCGATAAACTCAAACACTACCGAATCGATTTTCATACGATTTACATCAATGGGCGAAGTGATTCATATTGAAGGCTTAGGAAAAACGATAATTCGAAAAACGCCAAAGGCACTGCCGAGATATCTATAAAAATCGAAAAGAGTGAGGTGTGTAAATTAGATGCATACAAATCTTAAAGAAATATTTTAAAATTAATCAAATTGCCTTTGACAAACATCTCAACAGTTTAACCAATCAGTATCCATAATTTTTTTTGAGAAGGAGGGGCAGGGCAACATCTGCAAGGGCACTTTGTGTAAAACAAAGTCCCCCGTCCCGTCTGTCTATCTGTCTGAACACGATAAACTCAAATACTACTGAATGCATTTTCATAGGGTTTTCACCAATGGGCGGAGTGATTCATAGTGAAGGTTTAGGAAAGTTTAAAATTCCAAGGAACAGCCGTAAAATTTAAAAACAAACCAATATGTGAGGTGTGGAAGTGAGATGCATATAAAGATTAGTTGAAGGAGAGGCAGAAATGATTGATATGGTTGAATATTACAACCCAGCGATCCACGTGGTTGTCCTTTCAATGCGAAAAGAAAAGGCTGTATGCCGGTTGAATGTATTTGCACTCTCCTCGTGTTGCACATTGTTGTCTCTGACGTTTTGCATTGTAATACATTTTAGGAAAAAAAAGTATGTTGCTATTGTACTGAAGTCTAAAAAAGTAGTATGATACTGCGAAAACCCCTATAGTAGATACGAGTGTTAGGTATAGAATCAAGTCTGTCTGAACTCGATAAACTCAAACATTACCGAAGCGATTTTCATACGATTTCCATCAATGGGCGAAGTGATCCATGATAAAGGCTTAGGAAAAAAAGATAATTCGAAAAGCCCAAAGGAATATCCGCAAATACTAAGAAAAACAAAAATGTGAGGTGTGCAAGTGAGATGCATATAAAGCTTAGTTACATATATTAAATTCAGTTAAGTCGTCTTTGTCAAACATCTCATCAGGTCAACCAATCAGTATCCAAAAAGTTTTTGCGAAGAAGGGCAAAACTGGTTGAGATGGTTAAATATTACCACCCAACGATCCACCTGGTTGTTCTTCCATTGCGTAACGAGAGAGACAACTCTATATGACAAGTTGCGATGAACATTTCGTTTTACGTCGTTTTAATGTATTTGCATATTCACATCATATTGCACATTATTCTTTTTCTCTGACGTTTTGTATTGCATTTTAGGAAAAAAAAAACAATAGTATGTAGTTATTATACTGAAGTCTAAAAAAGTAGTATGGTACTGCGAAAACCCCTACGAGCGTGACAAGTTGTTGTCATTTTATCTGCATTTTTTGGGGGGGAAAACGTTGCGAAGTCGTAGAATTACAGATTTTATTTTTATTTGGTTGATATTTTGTATAAATTTATGATATAAACAATCTGTTTGGAAAACAAAAGGAACAATTTTCTTTTGGTTATAGAACAAAAAGTGTATTTATTGTCTTCCATCTCCATTCCATTATTAAAATTTCAGTAAATAGGCAAAAACAAAAGTCAGCCAAGTGTGAGTCAGACCCGTGGTCCTAGTTATTTTTGCCGCTAAAATAAAATATGAACATCATACTCGTATACAGAAATAACATAAATAATAACAAACTGCTTTAAGTTACAAAGCATTGCTTAAAACATAAGCTTTTATAATTGTAATTAGTCCATTATTGAGATTTTCAGACTTTTCCGACAGATTTTCCAAACATTTGATTATTTGTCGGCGGCAATAATAACGGTTCATGAGACATAGCTCTGTGACGGACGGACCGGTGGGCGGACGCTCGGACAGCATAGGTTGACCCCCTTTGGGTTCGGAACCCTAAAAAATGAAAAATACCAAACACTAAAAATTTAATCGAAAATTCAAAATTCCATGGTACACTGAATTTTTTTTCATATGACGTATATGTCACAAATATGTGTTCATATCGTGTGAACGCTCTTCATACGCGATGAAGACATACATGCATATGAACCCATATCGTGTAAACATCTATCATATGACATAACAACATAAACGTATATGTAATGAATATGAAAGCTCTAAAAAGTGACATACGTATGATTAAGTGTCATATCGTGTGACCGTTGCAATTCAATGAGAATGAAAACTTATGGATAAGCATAAAGTACGGAAGAGAGGATATAACAAATCTTAAGTCATAATTGTGGCCATAATAATACATAGATTAATACATTTGTAATAATATACCATTGTAATATTACATTGGCTGATAAGTTCTCGGTCTAACACACAGATGATGCAACAAGTACATAATTAATATTAAGTAAGTACTAAACTTAAGAAGGTAGCTGTAAAAATTGTATGACAGTCTGGCAATTCCTTTAAAAGCTACAGATGTTTTAGTGAAGCAACTTTTCTTATTTTCTTTTTGCTGGAGTAAAACACCGTTGAAACGAGAGAATGACATGAAAAGTGTTATCCGGACTCTCCATTAGAACGACCATTGACCATTGTTGACTGGTTTGCTAAATTTAAATGTGGTCGTACAAACACCGATAATGCACCACGCTCTGGTCGCCCAAAAAAAGTGATTATTCCGGATACTATCAAAAAAGTCACACAAAATCGTTTTGACAAACCGTAAAGTGAAGTTATAGGAGATAGCTGACACTCTAAAGGTATCCAAAGAAAGTGTAGGTTTTATTTTGCGTCATCAGCTGTTTTCGACGTGGATGCCGCGTGTATTAGCAGATAACCAAAAACAATGATTCCGAGCGCAGTTTGGAACTGTTTCGGCGAAATAAAAACAAATATTTTTCGTCGATACGTAACGATTGACAAAACTTGGATTTACCATTACATGACAGAGTCAAATAGGTAGTCAACTGAGTGGACAGCAGCCGGTGAACATCGCTCAAAGCTGCCAAAAGCACAACAAAGTGCTGGCAAAGGTTATGGCTTCCGTATATTGGGATTGCTACATGGCCCAGCTGCATCGTTTGATGAAATTTCGAAGAAACGATAAATAAAGAAAGTGCTCTTTTACCAAGTAAATGCACAGTGTCACAAGTTTTTGGCAACAATGGCAATGGCTTTTGCATCCACCCTATTTTCCAGATTAGGCCTCCAGTAACTTTTATCTGTTCACAGACCTTAAAAAAAAGAAATGCTCGCTGGAAAGAGATTTGGCTCAAATAAGGAGGTGATAGCCGAAACAAACGCCTATTTTGAGGCCAAAGATAAATTGTTCTTTAAGAAAGGTATTAAAATGTGAGAGAAGAAGCGTTGGAATGAATGGTATCGCTCTTGAAGGATGAATAAAATTAAATTTCACCGAAAAAGTTGTGTTTTCTTCATTAGACCGGAAACTACAATAAATATAATATATACGTATTGTATATCATAAAAGCATTTGTTGGTGAAAATATAATTTAAAATATTCCATGTTGTATTGTTTTTTTTTTCTATCATATAATTGGAAAAATAATGAATTTTCGACTTTCTGATTCTGGTTTTGTTTGTTTTTCATTCAAAATTGTTCATATTACGTGTATTATACATAATTTCTATAATTTTTCATTTTATAATAATAGTAGTATTGGTAATCAGTACAAACAAGTAATGTTCACTTATTGTAAGTGGTATCAACATATTTTTAATCTCTATAAATTGTAATACATATTAAGTTTGTGGGAATGTTGGTATTTACGAATAATGAATAATATGATTCCATAAAAAGTAATTGATCATTGATCAGTAAAAAAATAAAACAATTTTGTTATGTTCGTTTTTCTGTTCATCGGAAACTATACAAACTCGAAACAGAAATTTTGGTATATTACTTTCAACTCAAACGTTTACCATTTATGCCCATTTTATTTAATTTTTTAAAATTTTTTGACTAAACCCCTTGCGCTGCAATGAACTAATTTCCAATACAAAAACCACTTAATATAACTTGCATAGTTTTGAAGATAATATTCAACCTTTCTTTATGTTAATCCTAAATCAAGTTATAAGTTGAAAAAATTCTTCTATTGTGTGTTAATATTTTTCTACTTAGTAATTTATTTGGGCATAGAGAGTATTCCATTGTCGGATCCATATGATCATTATGACGTTACAAAATGTTATTCATTTGTTAGAGGAATGTGTGTTGGGGAAAGAGTAAAACAGGCAGCAGAAAGTGATGCAATCAACCGAAAATGAATATTGAATGCAATTTAATGAGAGAAACACAATAACAAATGCTAACAACAATGCGGTAAAACAAAAAGAAAAATGATTTTAAACATTGGAATTCGCATGTGCATGCGAATAAATTTGATTGTTGTTACACATTTTTAATGAAATCAACTTAATGATCTAATTACCATAGGCTGATCGACCATACGTGTGAATTCTTCAAATAAATATTGAAATGTTTATCCACTTGAGTTAATCAAAATTGTCATTTGAGCATTTTTATTTAATTTCTATCAAAAATTATTCAAACAACAAAAAAAAAAAAAAAAAAAATGTTAATGTGTTTTATGGTATTTTTGAATTTACAATATAACTATAATTATATACAAAATATAAATTATAATATAAGTAATGTTTTTCTTTAGGCCTTTTCATTACAAATAAGCTTTAATCTCAATTCAAAATTATTGTTCATATCAAAAAGAATAATATCCAAAAAATATTAATATTTAATGGAATAAATAGATACTAGAGAGCTCGAATAGGGACATTGTATGATATATTATATACAAAAAAAAAAAACAAAAACAAAAAATATATATATATATATATACAAAATATTCTTATTTAATATTATACGTCAATCCATCTTATACACAATTAAAGTTCCCTTATTATGCTCTTCTAGCATTACGAAACTCAACATCGGTCATGTGTTGCTCTGGCATCTCCACCTCTTCTTTATTAAAACGTTTTCTAGTTCTCTGTCACGCTCTTTAAATAAGAATCTACAAGCAGTGGTGGGTCCAGAACCGGGCAGAGTGAAAATTTTCATTCGCATAATTTTAATATTCAGTTGCAGTATGTTTCTATGGCCGCACGAATTGCAAGAAAATCGAGCTCAAACAAGAAATCATTTTGTTGCAAGAAAACAGAGTTGAAGAGAGCCAAGACTGCACTTGAGACACTGCAGGTCATCGAATTGAAGAAGTTCAATAATTTATTTTCGAGCATTGCAATATTGTTGCAATAGTTTTCAACGATCCCTGTCACTTCGGCAACAGCTGAACGCACTTTTTCTTTGCTGAAAAGATTGAAAATCTACCTGCGTGTTAATATGTCTGCTGGGCCCAGACTCAACGGGTTATCAAAATTTCAACTGAAGAAATAGTTGACATGTTTTCCTAAGTCAAACCTCGTCGTTTGGGCAGTCGTGAATTGATGTAATCTAGACATCTAGATCATTAATGAAGACTCATATTATACCAATGAACATGTGTTCGTTCTACAATCTACTGCAAGCAAATCCAATTCCTATGTGACTCCCTTCACTTCCCCCCACTCCACCAACTATTGTACTTACAGAAAAGCCAGTCAAAGTAATATAAATAACTTTATAAAACGAATCTATGTATATCTATAAAAATAATAAATTTAAAGTGAAAAAAGTAATATACAATATTTTGTATCGTAAATCGTTATCGTAAATATAAAATAAATATAAAAATGAAAATTAATATTAATTCCAAAGAGCAATTGAGTGGACTGGACAATATTTTTTGTCAGTCCGTCTTTAGCCAATACATATATGTAAGTTCGATGGTTTGCCCACGCGAGAACATGCCACGTATAATTGTCCATGTGAAAAACATGGTGTGCTTCAATCTAAGCCGCAAACTGACATCGTTTGACCTTGCGACTTATTGATTATCAATGCGAAGGCCAATCGAATGGGAAATTGAACGCGTTTGAATTCAATTGGTACGTCTGTAGGTATAATTGGAGTGCGTGGCAGCAAAATATTTTCGCCTCAGAATTTGCATCCAGTATTTTCATGGACAGTAACTTCTCCATTGCCGATATCTAATAATTGTTGAAAGAAGGTGCCAGCGGATGGATTTTGCAGCATTTGGAAGCGCATGTTAATTTTGAGCTGGAGTTTTTCAACATTACACCACAGTAGAGATGATTTCAAGCAGGCGTTGATCTCATCGGCGTACGTTGAACGTGGATTTACGGGAAGTGTTTGTCTGAAATCACCTGCAAGGAGCAACAGAGTGCCGCCGAATAGTTTGTCGTTGTTTTTGAGATCTTTTAGTGTTCTGTTCAAGGCCTCAATAGAATGTTTGTGTGCCATAGTGCATTCATCCCAAATGATAATTTTGCATTGTTTCAGCACTGTGACCATGGACGATTGTTTTTTTTATGTTTTACACTGCGTCAGGATTATTTTGAATATTCAGCGGTAGCTTAAATGCTGAATGAGCTATTCTTCCTCCATCCAATAAAGTTGCAGCTATGCCAGATAATGCAACACCCAATGCGATCCCATTACTTCATCGTATTTCAGCCAAAATTAGCGGAATGAGAAATGTGTTGCCAGTTCCACCTGGTGCATCTAAGAAAAAGAATCCACCCTGTCCCGCGGAAACTACCATCATAATGCGGTCGTAAATGAAATAGCGTGGTACGATTACACAATTCGAAAAATTCTGTGAGTGTAGTTTTTGGTGGATTTATTGCACGCTCAATTGCTGTCTCTTTGATGAAAAATACGCGCTGGCCGTTTTCAAGATGGACGGCTAAATGTGTAACTGCTGGGTCCCGTTCATGATTTGGAAATTCAAAGATACGCCTGATAGCTTCATTGGAGCTTATGTACCTGCCAATTTGGTAGCGCATTATTTCGTCATTCCTATTCTATTGAGGAGCATTCTCATCTCTATTCTGAATTTGAAGCATAGCCATATCGCTGCCTTTATTCACATACTTACAAATGTATTTAATGGACTTCACCGAAATGCAGAAATCAACATTAATATGAGTATTGAATGTTTTGCTCAGCAGACGCGAATATGGTACCACACAACGATTGTCAATGTCAATATATGCGCTGTTCATTTTTATCGTGAATGATTGTCCACCATTCTTCGACGATATATTGGATATCCGTCGACGTTTGTGATCGTGTCGTTGGTGAAATGTTTAGGAAAACGCTTTGTACATTTTCCATCTGCCATGCAAGGCGTTAACCGACTTAGATCACCACATGGGCCATGAATCATTTTTGTGGTAACAATATTGAACAGCAGTTGATCAGTAGACGGATCTGGAATTTCCGCAGAAATTACAGTATCGATTTCCTCAGGGCGTATTTTATCGACAAACCAAACCAATCCTCGATTTTGTCATTTAATCGAATAAACCAGCAACGTGTGGGACCGAATACGTGTAATTATACTCTTCACGTTAGTGAATAGTATTATAAGTTTGTCATGAAGTTTGTAACACACAGAAGGAGACATCGGAGTCCCCATAAAGTACATATAGAGTCATGATCAGCGCGACAAGACGTGTTGATCTAACCATGTCCGTCTGTTCGCACTCCTAGTCCTTCAGTTTTTGAGATAGAGAGTTTAAATTTGTATGGGAGGTACCCCCCCTACTGGTCCGATTCGGCTGATTTACGAACTTGATCGGCGTTTGTTAAAAAAATACCTGTGTACAAAAGCACAGCTCTCTAGCTCAAAAACTGAAGGACTAGGAGTGCAAACAGCCGGACCGACGGACAGACGGACATAGCTAAATCAACTCGTCTCATCGAGCTGATCACAAATATATATACTTTATGTACTCTGATGATGATGTCTCCTTCTGTGTGTTACAAACTTCATGACAAACTTATAATACTATTCACTAACGTGAAGAGTATAAAAAGACGAAATCTATTAAAAACTACAAAGAGGTTATGTTTAAATTGTAGTTTTCTTTGTATCTTAGTGCAAATCATTATTATTTTTGAAAATTGTCTTAGTAGCATGACCTAGCATAAGGCATTTACTTTCAAAGTAGAACAGTGATTGGACCTCAAAGAAGACAAAAAGAAGAAGTGAAGAAATACACAAACAAAATAAAAATAATATAAAGGTTGATTGTCAATTTGTGTGTTATTGTGCGAGTATTATTTCATATTTTCTTTTGTTGGTATTCATATCTCGCACCTGACAACAAAATAAAAAATGTCGTATATAACAAGGTGTTTCAATAAAGGGAATAGATCCGAGTCCAACTCAAGCAATACCTTCATAAAATCATTTTAATTCAGCTACTAAATTAAGATAAGATTTCTTGATTCTGAGGCGTTAAGGAGTTCGCCGGGTCATCTAGTAAAATATAATATAAAGCTTATACAGAAAATATAATCAACCTTTAATTTTAGTCTTAGGACAGTCAAGGAAACTAAAATCTACCATCTAGCTCAAGGCCTTAGTTACTTCAGCTTTATAGTATTGTTATTAGAATTAAGTTCTAGTCTATAATAAATAAATAAAACATTTGTGTTGTGCTTTTAGTTGAAAACTAGTATTATATTTACATTTTTAATATACTAGAATAGTAGAAACTTTGAATTTGCAATTTGATGAAAGTAAAAATGTGTACAGATCTGTGTAAAAGCAAAACAACAAATTTGAGTCATAGTAAAATTTTGGTTATTTATTTAATTTCTTTCGCCATCAAAACTCCACGGTGGTAAGTCATACAATGCTGCCGCCGGAAAGCGCAAAGCTCGCGGTGATAAAAATTCAATTACAAAAAAGTATTTAGAAAAACAGTAAGACACAAGAAACAAAAAAACCAAAATGTACGAAAAAGGGATTAATACAAAACTACGTACTAAGTAAAGAATAACCACTAGTTTTGTTTAATTTAAAGTGAAATAAAATTTTATATACGAATAAGTTAAAAAATTCTATTCAGTTAATTTGATCGAAATACATATTTAACTTCCAAATAAGTAATCAATAGCCACTAGTTTTAAAATAAAATTTAAGTATGTTATATAAGTGTATATGATATACTTATAAGCCAAGTATTCTATTCTATTGGTTGTTTCAAGTTAATAAATTTTAATGGAGCAACGATGAAGTACTAGAGAGTGGAAGAAAAATTAATAAAATTATCATTATCAACAGAAAATGTAAAACTTAAAAAAGCAACAGTAAACCGCTTATCATACAGAAATTTGTACAAAAAATTAATACAATATGTACGAGTAAGCAACAAAATCTGGATCTTTCAACGAATCCTCGTCATGTGGAGGCAATTAAAAAACCAAGAAACGAACAAATAAAACCGACAATATATGGAAACAATTTTAAGGCAATTGCAATAAGTAGTACACAAGAAATATTTTAAAAATATTTATATGTATATCTGTGTAATTTAGTTGCATTAGTTGTAGAAATCATGTATTAAGTATATAGTGTATTTAACTTAAAACTTAGTGTTAGTATTTTTGTTGTGTCATTCCAAGTAGCAAAATACAAGTCAGTAATCATGGTTTTTACCATACGAGTATTTCGCCTTTTCTTTCGAATAACATTTTTTATAGTATGAACTGCTAATAACTGCTTTGGTTTAATGTTTGTAATTCATAGAGATCCCATAAATTATATTTGCATACAACAAAACAAACAATTTGGTAATGCTCTTCCATCTGCTCTCCCATCCTTCTGTCTTATTGAAATTAGGTAAACATTTTTTAAAATTTTTTTTTTTGTATGTTTTATATATTTTTTATGTTCTGTACAATTTTTGGTTTAAACATAAATTTGTCTATGATTTGTCCTTTGGTAACGATGCCCCATTGATACCAGCGCGTAGACAGAGCGTCAAGTTAAGGGTGGACTCCTTCTGAATGTTGTAGTCGGCGAGAGTGCAATTATCTTCCAGCTGTTTGTCGGTGAAGATCAAACGCTGTTGTTTTGGCGGGATGCCCTCTTTAAAATGAATCATAGCCTTAACATCATTAATAGTGTCTGTTAGCCCGACATCCAAGGTAATTATCGTTCCAGTAAGAGTTTTTATAAAGATTTTCATTTTAGTTGATTTCTCATAGAAATGTGCCTCGTACAATAGAGATTTTTTTGACTACTATAAGCGGTAGAAACGATACACAATGAAATTTTAAATCTTTATTGCTTTCATTTTACTTTATTTCCATAGCCTACTATAAATTATATTGTATTATTTCTCGTAACACAAATTTAAAATGACAATTGGAAAAATTGAAGTGAACCTCCATTAACCTATAAAGCATTTATAAGTTTCAAATGTATAAACATATATTGTGTTATGATACTTTTACATAGTGAATCCTTTGATTACAACAAAAATGAAGCCATTGCATTTGGTTCAAATATTTAAGAAAATACTTTTTGATTGTTAGTGAGAGTTACGTAGATATAAATATTCAAAATATATAAATGCTTTCAAGATATGTAGGTGGAATGAAAATTTCATAGAGGACATTTAGATGAAATCTCTTTCAATTTTAGAATTTAACAAGGGCGACTTGAAATTTGGACGCTCTAATGCATATTCACCAATTGTTTAAATTTCAAGACCCTCGGACTACCATTAGAGGTAATCCTCATACAACCCCAGACTCAAATTCAAGCTCTTATTAAAAAAAAAAATTTTGTTGATTGTACTATCGATTTGAAATCTAGACGCTATAAGTATTTGATGTATATTCACCAACCATGTAATTTTCAAGACCCCAGGAGGGATGTGAATAGTATTACAATTTCGGCATAGCTAAAGCTAATCTTTTCTTTCTGGTTTTAAGGTAACTTTAGGCCAACTTGTATTACATAGAAAGAGAAATAAAAATCAGCCAAGTGTGAGTCGGACTCGCACACGGTGGGTTCCGTACCATCGTACAAGATTTTTTTCTTAAAATATTAAATTATGTGTATATTTAACAGCCTAAAAGTATACTACAATTAACAGCTTAAAAGTATACTAAAAAAAAAAAAAAAAAAAATTGTCAAACAAAAGATTGAATTAAAGAACAATGCTTCTAAAAATGTGTATTTTTAGTATTTGTCGTTCTACACAAAAGTGAAATACACACTCTGTGAAAATTTCAACCCTCTACCTATTACGGTCCCTATGGGTACGGAACCCTAAAAAGTATGTACTACTTTTTCTAAAAAGTATGTATTTCATTAAGTATTAGAAAAAATCAAATCAAAGAGTATTTTGACACGTGCAAAACAAAGGTAACAAAACAGTCATTTAGTATTTGAACTAAGTTTGTAACGGAAATTCACTTCCGCCTCCGGATCTGCAGAACATCCACAAGAAATTGTACCTCCACATCCGGATGGAGTCTTAACAGAGATAAATATGTTTACATTTTGTCATTGCGTACGACGTCAAATTTCTCACTCCCTTTCATATCCCTCACTATCAAAAATATTATCAAAAAACTAATTGTGACCTTTCTAGCAATACATTGTATTCGCTTGCTACAATACATATTTGGACCCAAGGTACAAATTAAAGTTTATTGATGGATTCATAAAGAAATCTGAACTATTGCGTTTGGTAACGATGTAATTTATTTATTTATTTTTTCATTGCGACTAGTTTCAGTCCTACTTAGAAGATCTAACTATTGCAGACAATACTAGTTATGTTAAGATTTTAATAGATTAGATCTTCTGGTTTCTTCCGTTTAAGCCTTCTTATCCACTGGGTCGAGTCCTCAGTAGAGGCTTCATCATTTATATGGTTGATCAGTTGCTCTTTGTGAGAGTTGGCTACATTTTTAATACTGACCGCAACCGAATCGATTGCGAAATCACGTTCACGAATATACCAAGGGCATCAACTCACATTTCAGTACTATGTTTTGGAACCTTTGGATTTGCTGCGATGAGCTTCTGTCGCCAATAGACCTAGGATCGAATTGCATAGAGTTAATGATGAACCGTGTACGAGTTTCCAGATTTCACCGCCAATGCAAATCTGACAGACATCCTGGAAAACAGCAGTGGCGATGAAGAGAAACATAGAAATGACACCACTAAGAACTTCTTCATATGGAAATCATTGATAAATGAGTATAACACCCAAAACCGGCTTCCACTAAACGAAGACCCTTTAATATGGTGGAAATATAATTCAAAATTTCAAGCTTTTCCGGATTCTAAGTGCTTATTTATTGTTACCGCCAGGATCAGTTAATTCCAAGCGAGCAAATATTTAGAGAAGAGGGTTTAACTATTGAGAAATCGGTTAGAAGGCGACAAAGCTGCAAAATTGTTTTTTATTAAGGGAAGTAGGGTTACATGCTGATGGTGGAGAATGTGACTACTGTGTACCGCATTTAAAATGAAACGACAACTTTAAATCGTGATTCCCGGATAGAGATGATTGGAAGCAGGGTAACGTTATCAGACAAGACGAGCTTTCTATCTATACAGATGGCCTAAAACGGAGGAAGGTACAGGGGCAGGTATCTTCTTGAAAGAATTAAATGCTCAGTTATCGTACCGTCTACCAAATTGGTGCAGCGTGTTACAGGCAGAGGTATACGCAGTCTTGCAGGCAGCATATCGATCTATGTTGATAGCCAGGCTGCTATCAAAGCTCTGGCGGCTCATAGTATAAAGAGCAAAGCTATTCGTAGAACGGTGGTGGCTCTTAATCAGGCTCGGCAGCACTCAATTACGCTAATCCGGGTGCCTGGTCATTGTGGCCTTACAGGTAACGAGGATGCTAGAAGGGGATCGGCAACGCATAGCTCTTTAGCGGCAGCTGACATTCATAGACCGATTCAAGACTTCCTTTCGAGACTGGATGTTAGTACCATGGAGTTATCAGTCAGTATGTGGGCGAATAAGCTTGGTTGTACTGTTGCTAAGACACTTTGGCCTAACTACCAACCTAAACAGACTTCCGAGCTCCTACACTTTCATAAGAAACGGATTCGAATGATAATTGGAGTCTTAACAGGGCACTGTGAAATTGGATTGATGGCCCAAAGGATGCATGTTAGTAGTTGCGAAGATGAAGGAGAATCAGAGAGTATTGACTGCCCTGCTCTTCTTACAAGACGGTGCCGAATTCTCGGGAAATCGTTCTTTAATGAATTGGGCAGTTTGCCAAAGGTCCCACTAGGAGACCTAGCTCTGTTTGTGGAATCTTCAGGTTAATTGTTTTAGAAGCTGAGGGAGACCTCTAGGACCAACTGCCAGATGTTCACCTCAATTTTTTTAATCCACGTACCAAAATATTAAAATTCTAAAATAGTCACATGGGTTAAAATATACTGAATGAGAGATACATTTTTTTTTACCGTAATTCATAGATTTTTGTCTTTGGTCCCGGCCACCACTTTTTGCAGCCGTGCATCAAAGGTCTTAGTAGAAAAGAATTTTCTTTAAAGTACGTACGTTTTTTCTTTAAAATTTTATTAAAATTGGACTGCATAAGGCTGCGGTGTATTTGTTTTATTGAAAGGAAATTGATATGTTTTATGTCACAAAAACTTTTGCCATTACATCAAACTTCAAATTAAATGAAAATGAAATTCTTATTATTGAAAATATGTAGTGAATATACTATGAAATATGATACTTTTAATTGATTGTGCATACAACAACATAAAAAGCATCAAAATTAAAAAGTTTTATGAGGTTTCCTTAGTTCCAAAACAGAAAGAGACGTAGTAGATACACTTATAGATGATAATGACGGATGATGAATAGAGAAAAATAATTTAACCATGTACACATGATTGAATGAAACATAAAGGGCAAATAAAAACAAATAATAATAGTAGAAATAAACAAAAAATCAAAGAAAATAATAAAAAAAAAAAAACATTTCATTGAAATTGACCGAAGGGATGCCCAGACCAGGTCTGGCCAGGCCAGGGCAAGCTATGCCAAGCAGCTAAATGATAAAAGAGGTGGTGGGATGGTGGAGAAAATGTTCAATTTGGTTGATGTGTTAGTAAGAACGAGGCAAAATTTAGACATTTCACAGATATGAGTACACACGAGACGAAACGAGAAATGAAGAATATTCAGTAAATGAGAATAACAAAATTTTCAATTTCATTTAATAAAGTCTTCAACAATAATATGTACATAAAATTTATATGTAGTATGACTTATCGGTCGGTATCAAATATATTTCAAATTAGTTCAATTTGCAATATAATACTTACATATGTACATACTATATACTCGTACATATGAATATGTATGATATGTTAAAATGTTGATATTGTAAAAAAAAAAAAAAACCCATGGTAAATAATTTGTTTGTACATGCATATCTCTTGCGGCAATTTGATTTTGGAGAGACATTCGTTGGATTAAAATGTACATAAGTTAATTAGTGAAATATTTTGTATTTAATGACAAAGACCAGTAAACGAAATAATTATTTTTTATGTTTTGCCCTTTTTTTATTCAGAGGAGAGAGTTCAGAGTAAAGCTGCTGATTTGCTGGAAAAAAGAAGTAAGTAAATTATACATTTTTCATTTCTCATTTAAATATTTCTTTTCATTTTGTTAATATTAATACATAGTTCAAAGATGATTTCATTTTGTTAATATTAATACATAGTTCAAAAATGACAAACTCAAAAGTGAAATTATTGGTTCCAGAAATCGTTGTCTTCAAATTCAACAGCATCATCTTATCAAATTTACGGCTGCTCAATTTTAGTTGAATATATCTCCGTCCTACATGGAAGGAATAAGGAAACTTGAACGTAGGATTCTAAATCTTGCACATCCTTATATAAATGGTCAGAAAGCGGCTTTATGAAATATTTCTCTAATAAAAAATTATATGTACATGCCTGCCGATGTTGTAAGAAATGATGTATTTATGACAAATCTCATCAGGAAACATATCAAAAGATTCACTTTATCGCATTTTGACCGAAAAAATAGGAAGGTTTGTGCTTGCTTTATTGCACACAAATTGACTGATGAGCAAAAATTGCTCCGAATTCAACATTGCAAGGACTTGATTAAAGAGTCGAAAAAGGACCCAAACTTGAAGTACAGCATTATTACTGGTGACGAGATGTGGTGAATCCGAAAACAAAGCATCAAAGTGTCAAATGGAAGCACCCAAGTGAGCCACATCCGAAAAAAAGGCCATCGCGAGAATTCGAAAGTCAAGACACATTTGATTTGTTTCTACGATTCCAAGGGGAATAATCTACAAAAAGTTCGTGCTATACGGTACTTAAAACGATTAATGGGCCGTATTATCTTGGTTTAATGAAGCGTTTGATGTCGCGTATTCGCCGCGTAAGGCCGCAATACCGTGAAAATGGCAGCTGGCGCTTTTTGCAGGGTAATATTCCGGTTCATCGTTCGACACTTATCACTGATTTTTTGACCAACAATAACTTTTTAACCGTCAAACACTCATCGTATTCTCCTAATTTAGTACCTTGGGACTGGACTTCTGTCTCTTCGGACAACTACATTTGGCACTGAAAGGTAACCGCTATACCGATATTGAGACTATACAAAAGGCATCGACAGCGATTCTGAAGGACATTCCTATAAAACGGCTTAAAAATTCATTCGACATGCTAATTGATCGTGAAAAATGTTGCATCGATGTGCAAGGAGACTATTTTGAATAAAAAGATTA